>VXBW01000772.1:47457-91406 GCA_013400375.1 Thinocorus orbignyianus | reverse complement strand
CACTATAGCCAAAAAAAAAAAAATCCCCAGCCGCAGTTAGGCACAAGCAAGCTCCCGGTTACCCCCCGACACCGCGGAATCCCCCCTTTTCCCCCCAGTTTCCCGCAGTCCCTTTTATTTAATGTTTATTTAATTTTTATTTAATGTTTCCTGCAGAGGGGTTGCTGGTTCTTCTCCCCCCCCCACCCTAGCAAAAGCCACGCAAGGAGGGGAGCAGGTGCACCCANGCAGGGGCGCCAGATTTGGCGGGAGGGGGAGTGTCCAAGGCGCCCCTTTTTTTGATGGCATCTCTGTTTACAGAGTTTACTCTTTAATCTCAACCTGTTTCCTCCTCCTCCTCCCTCCCTCCCTCCTTCTCCTCCTCCTCCTACCGCGGGCTCCTCGGCACTCCCCGTACGCGGCGGCGGAGCGCCTGCCCGCATCCCGCACCCCCGTCCTCATCCCCCAGCGGCCGGTACGAGGATGGCCCGGAGACCCCGGCACAGGTAAACCCCATCTCCACCGACGGGGAGCCCCTCTCCGTTGCTCTGCTGGACGGGGCGGGCAGCAACCCCCTCCTTCTTTCATCCTCCGCGCACCTGAGCTACCGCAGGCGCGGAGGGAAGCGCGCCCCTTGGAGAAGAAGCTGCGGGGAAGGGGCAGCCCGACGGGACGCCCCGCTTAAACGGAGCGGCCGGGTTTCCCCGCTTAGTTGGGGGTGGCTGCAGCGCGGAAACTTGCGCGGAACCCTGCGGGGACTGCGCGTCCCGCAGCTCGGACGGCGGGGAAATACCGCACCGACTCGGCGGAGGCAGGTTGCGCGTCCCCGGCTCATTCATTCATTCATTCCCTGGACGGCAGGTGGGCGGCGGGGGGCCGGGCTGGCTCCCTCATTTTATATTATTTTTGGGTTTTAGAGGTTTTTTTAATATATATTTTATTTATTCTTTGCCCCCTGGAGCTCGGGGGGCTCGGCTTTTCCGCTGGGCACATGCGGGAGCCCGGCCGGGGGCTGCGGCTCCGTTGGGGGCGCTGGGACCGAGCTGTCACCGCGGCCCCGCCGAGCCCCCGGGAGGGGAAAGTTGGGGACTGGGGGCGGTGGGGATGGACGGGACGGGACGGGACAGGGGTGGCAGCACCGCATGGCCGTGTCCCTGTCGCCGCTACCGGGCGGGAGCAGTGTTTAATTAGCCGGGGATGGCGGGGCGGACACGTGGAGGCGCTTTTTGCTTCTTTTTTTTTTTTCTTCTCTCTTTTATTTTTTTTCTCTTTTCCTTTTTACTTTCTTTTTTTTTTCTCTCTCTCTCTCTTTTCTTTTTTTTTTCTCTTTTCTTTTTTTTTTTCTTTTCTTTTTTCCTCTTTCTTTTTTTCTCTCTTTCTTTTTTTACCCTTTTCTTTTTTACTTCTTTATATTTTCCTCTTTGCAACCCAGCATCCTTCCCCTATCCCCCTCCCCTTCTTCTGGGCTGTGACAAGAGCAGAAAAGCGTTTCAACCCTTGTCTTTCCCTTTTCCCCTGTCCCTTCCACGGCGACTTTGGGGTTGTGTGTGTGTGTTTGCGTGGGGGGGGATGCTCTTTTTAAGACGGCGGGGCTTTGCGGTGCGGGGTGCGGGAGCCGGGAAAGGGAGTTGTGACACTTTTCCAGTGTCAGATCTGGGTTGTCGCCTGGGGGGGAGGCTGGTGGTGGATAACCCCGTCCTGCTCCCCGCGACGGAGCAGGGACAACCCGCCTTCCACCGCCTCACGGGCGCCTCCCGCAGGGACCCCGCGGAGCTCCCGCAACCCTCCCCCGGCGGGGCGGGAGGCGAGCGCGGCTTCTGCCGCGGGAAAAGGCTGCGGTGCCCGAATTCCTTCAATCAGGGTGGCAGCAGCACCGAGTCATTGCGTCTCCACCCCTTCTTTATGTTTTTTTTTTTTTCTCTTTCTCCTTTTTTTTTTCCCCCCCCTCCCCAGTTTCCCCGTCTATGGTTGCACAAGGTGCAGGGAGGGGGGGTCTGACCCTCCCGCCTCTTGTAGGTGGTAAAAAAGAAATAAAATACAGTTTTAGAGTGGCTCTGAGGGCACGGTTGGCTCAAGCATCCCGAAATTGTAGAATCATAGAATGATTCAGGTTGGAAGGGACCTCAAATACCATCCAGTTCCTCCCACCAGACCAGGTTGCTCCAAGTCCCATCCAGCCTGGCCTTGAACCCCTCCGAAGATGGGGCAGCCACAATTTCTCTGGACCTTTTCCAGGTCCCTTTTAATTTTTTTTAACTTTTTCAGTTTTTTTTTTTTTTTTTAATTTTTTCGAGTTTTGGGTTTTTTTTTTAATTTTTTTTTTTTAGTTTTTTTCCTGCTGGAGAAGGCAGGTAATAACAGCAGGGTTTGCTCAGCTCTGCCGTGCCAGCAAGGCCCTGGTTATTTCAATAAACCAGTTACATTACTGGCACTGCACTTAAAAAAACCCAAGATGATAATAAAAATAAGTGATAATAAAAAAATAATATTAAAAAAATCACTTTTTAACACCTCACCCCCTCCCAAAAAAAACCCCAACTGGGTGCCATGCAGAAGAAGTATTGTGACTGCTGGATGCGTTACCTGGGGGCTTTATCCTCGCTGCAAAACTAACTCATTTTCGGACTGATACTTGGAAACACGAGCCACAAAACTTCCTCTGGCCCATGGGCAAGCTGTGCAGCTGCCTCTCCGGGTGTCACTGAGAAAAGTGAATGGAACCCTCTTCTTGGGCTGCAGGAGCTTTGCAGAGGCTCCAGCTGTGATCCAGGTGTTCGTGCTCGCCTTGGGGTGTGGGGCAGGCACCTCTTGTTAGGGCTTTCACCCTCGAAAAATAGTAAGGGTTGCATGGGGTGGGGAAATGGGGAGTGAACCGTGGGGGCTTGGAGGGGATGTGACACCCTGGGGATGATTTGGGGACCCGGCAGAGGCTGGGGCAAGGCCACGCACATCAGGGCAGGCTGTGGAGAACTGTCTGATGCAGGGAATAGTTCTCAGGCTAGGAGACAGGGATGAGGATGTAAGATGTGTGCCTTAAAAAGAACTAAAAAGAACTTAAAAAGAACATTTTTTTAAAAAAGTCACCTCCTGGAAACAGGATAAGGGGGGATAAACAATGCCCTGGTCATTTTCTTACAGAATAACTTTATATTTTAGTGGCTTAGTCATACCACAGCATACCATGCCGTCAGATCTGCCGCAGCTTTTCAAGCCTCGTAGCATGGCATCCTCTCCTTTCTGGCCCTTGTGGTTGTCACCTCTTAGCTCAAGTGTCAAAACTGCTTGCCCATGCCTTAAAAGTTGAAAAAAATTGCTGCCCCCAGTTTCAAAAGGCTCTCTGGGTGTTTTTTTTTTAGGTTTAGTTAACTGTGTAGAGCGAGTGCTGTTTGTGAGAAGAGTAAGAGAGTCCTTTTTACCCCGTAGATAGCCTCTGGGGAAATCCCTTAGTCATGAATTAGGTGAGTAGCAGAGGATTTCAAAAACAGTGCGAGGTATTTGGAAATGGAGTAGAGGTGATGCAGCCTCAAGTTAAGAGAAAGGGAGAGTAGAAAAGGGCTCGGTCATTCGTTTGCTTGTTGCAGAATCATAATTAACATTTTTCCTCAGCTCTTCTCTGTCCAGAGCCTTCAATGACAGGCGTGTTTTATATATTAGAGCTTAATGCTACCACATATTGGCTTTACTTAATTACAGAAAGTCATGCCTTCACCCAGAGGTTCTGTAACCATGTTCTCGAACAAGATTACAGCTTGTTAACTTGTATTTATATACAGTTTGTTTTACTTGGTAACGATGTAACTGCTCTATTAAGCCTAGGAAAACGCTGGTATATTTTTTTCAGAAATGTACGGCACGAGTTAAAAGACTTCCAGCGTGCTCTTGTGTAATGGACACAGCCTCCAGTTCCCTTTATTGTCCCAAACATTGTGTTTTAATTTGAAGCCTTCATTGGTTGAAAGCTTGCCAGATGTGTAATTCGCCGCTGATCTAACAGCGAGAGCAGGTCTCAACACGCAGAGTAACACGAAAGGTTGCCAGCCCTTTGGCTCGTAGCTGTGGATACCAAAAACAGCAGAACCAGTTCAGAATACTAGAACAACAGAATGCAGAACAAAATCTTGTCGTGCAAGTTTTAAAACTTTTATCTGGGTAACCTTTGTAAGGATTGTAGTGGGGTTATTGTGTTTTTTGTTGGGCTTTTTTTTTCGTGTGTGCTTTGTAACTCAGGAGCTCCAGTCCTCATGTTCCGCTCTTGTGTCTGGCTGTGTTTCCTTCTGCAGTATATATAGTAGTGATGATGATGAAGAAGATGTTGAGATGTACGATCACGATTACGATGGTCTGCTGCCAAAGGCTGGAAAACGTCACTTAGGAAAAACCAGGTGGACCCGCGAAGAGGTAAATCCCAGTTCATCCCTCTCCTGCATGTCAAAAGACGTGGAAAGTATGGACCACATTCTTCTCCAAGCTGCTTCTCTGCAGACTGACAGTCCCATGTATATGAATGAGGGCAAAGTTTTCCACCCTTTAGCTACACTCAGTGTTTTATTTAAGTTTGAGGAGCATTCTTCTCTTCTAAATAAAGTGTATAAGTACCTTTTCAGTTTTTAACACCCACTGAGGTCTCCGTTACGGATGTGTGAGTCTCCGTGCCATCCCGCTTGGAGAAACAGATTAAAAGTCATCTTTGGCATTGCTCAGTCATTCCTGCTGCCTCTTTTTGTTTGAGTACGGTTGCCATGAGAGAGCTGACCTGTGGTTGGTGTCCCACAGCGGCAGCCAACTGTTGCTGTCTTCCTGTGCTGCTTGAAATCTTGCATTTTAATCTCAGTGTTATGGTCCTGAGTGGAAGTAGATTAAAAGCTGGAAGCAAGCAAGCCAGCGGTACCAAAAACTGAGCATTCAGGATGCATTTTGGTTTTGAAGGTCAAAATGGGCTTTGGTCTTGGGCTGTAAATTGTGGTATGAGACCCCTTTGCCAGGTGGCTATTTGACTGGTTTGAGTTTATTGTGAAATACATCGATCCAGTTCTTTAGCTGTGTTTTGACTTTCTCCTCTCTCTATATTGACATATAAACAGCAGCAGGGAACCTCATGCAAGCATTTTATTTTGTTTAACTTTTTATTTTTTGAATTATCATCTGCTTTTACAGAGGTGGATGCGTTTGTGACATGGCCTGGGAGGAAGGGATGGCCATGAAGCCCATGGCCACTTTGCTGTCACATGAACTGGGAGCATACTGGGAGGCACTGGAGAGGTTGCTCCCCTCCTCTTTATCTCTTGGGGCAGTTCTCTCTTGTCTTACACTCTCTACATCTTTCCCAATACGTGCGATTGATTTATTTCACCTCTAGAGCCTATATTTCTGGCCTTATCCTTAAAACTAGCCACATTTCTTGCTGCTGTGGGTACTCAAGATTCCCTCCCAGTGATGAGGAACCATTAGCTTTATCGTGTTGTTCATCGTATGTGGATAGCCAACGAGCAAATTACTGGAACTCCCATTACTTGCAAGACACAAAAAGCTCAAGGCTGTGATTTTCAGAGGTCCCCAGGTGGCTGGGTGCCTGAGTGTTGCTGAATTTCACCGTGATCCTCATGCCTGGCATCTAAACATCAGTGCCCTCTTCTAAATCCAGTGCAAGAGTAACGGGTACGTTGCTTTGAGCAGGAAAATGGGAATCTGTAATGTGAGTCAAAGAAGAACACAGAAAAAGCCAGTCTCTCTCCTGCAGCACAATAAAGAACTACCAAAATCCATGGGAGTAGAAAAATCTCCTGATTTAGGCAACTAAAACTATGAGGAGACCACAGACCACCTCCCCTTATGCTCAGGATGCAGAAATATGCGTGAAAGCTAAAAAGAGGCAATTTTTCTTGAACATACTTCATTTGCTTTATAAGAGATTGCGATATTAATTATGCCTGGGTTTTCTTAACGATTCAGGATGAGAAACTGAAGAAGCTCGTGGAGCAGAATGGCACAGAAGACTGGAAAGTCATTGCCAATTTCCTTCCTGTAAGTGGATATTGGTTTCTGTTTCCAGTTCTAGTGACAACTCTTTTATCAGAGGTTTCCCAGCAAGGGTAAGGGGAGTGGTTGCTTTATGGTTAGATTTTTGCAGGAGATACAAAACCTCCCCAGACGGAGACCTCAGAATGTTGTGGAAGCCCTTGCCTTCATTTCCCTTTCATTTCTCAGAAAGGGTTGGGAAAATTCAAGCAATTAAAAATGGGGATGTTGGAGGGGTGTTGCGGGGTAGGTGGCCAACATGACACTGAAACAAAATGTCTCAGCAGAGAGGAAAACCGGCTCTCATGAACTGCAAGGGGGGTTTAGAAGATAATTATTTTGTGAAGGCTTTGGCTGTTGCAGAAATCCTGTGTGTGAAATCACGGCAGTGACCATGCCAGAGGGTGAAGTTTGAGTTTGGGTTCTTTTGGTGATAGGGTCATCACTGCAGGAGCAATGGAAATAGCGTCTTAAGTTGAGGGAGCAAAGTGGTGGTTGAACACCTTCTTCTCAGAGACTCCATACATGATTATATACATGTCACTCCATATATTTTACTAGTGGGAGCTGAACAAGGATGCCTGGATAAAAACCTTACCGCTCCACGTTCATCTTGCTTAAAGAATGCTCTCTTTTGCATGTTTTGTGTTTCGCTAGAATCGGACAGATGTCCAATGCCAGCACCGATGGCAGAAGGTACTAAACCCAGAACTTATCAAAGGTCCGTGGACGAAAGAGGAGGATCAAAGGGTAATCAATTTTCCTTTCATTCTGCTTAACACCTTACTACTGGGTTTCATATGTCGGGCCAAAACTCCTCAAGATCTCGCTGGTCTCAACACTAACGTGGCCAGAAGCAGCTTGATCCTATGGTTTCAATGTTTAGTGTTTGTCTAGTCTTCTATGCAAATTAATTAATGTTCCTTTACAGCATTGTCATGTAGAAATGCAGACTAGAAATGTCTTAATTATTACCGGATTTTTCCTTTTGGGTAAAAGTCTAAGTGGGAAGTGGGGAAGCTTCGTCGTGTCTTAGTTTTACTGTGGTGATTTTGAGAAATGTTGTTGAAAATATTGTTCCACCACGGAAAAATTTCATTGATTCCTTATGCATCATTAAATAAAGGCAGTTTTTATGTCCTTCTTTGAAGGTAATAGAACTCGTGCAGAAATACGGTCCCAAGCGCTGGTCTGTCATTGCTAAGCATTTGAAGGGAAGGATTGGAAAACAGTGCAGGGAGAGGTGGCACAACCATTTGAATCCAGAAGTGAAGAAAACCTCCTGGACAGAAGAGGAAGATAGAATTATTTACCAGGCACACAAGAGGCTGGGAAACAGATGGGCAGAGATTGCCAAGTTGCTGCCTGGACGGTAATGACGTATACCTTTAGCTCTTAAATAGGATTTTTAAAAAAAGGAGGGGGAAAAAAGCTGCAGGTCTGAGCATTATAAGTGAAAAAAAATTTGGAGTCAAACCCTGGAAAGCCAATGACATTAGGTGTGCATTTTTCTCAGTGGGGAGCTATTCTGTTTGGTCAGTACATGGAAGAGTGTGCTATTTTTACATGCTTTTGATGTTTGCAATAGGTTTAAAGCCCCAGTAAGTAGAGCAAGACCGTAGCAGTTTCCTAAATGGCTGCACAATCTTATTTGTGCTTGCACTAACTGTCAAAATTCAAATTGATTTAATAGTGAAGGATCAGGCTCTGCAAGTGGAACTTAATTTACATTCAGCTATGGGTATGCCCCGAACATGAAATCCAGTCTGTTCATTCAGAATGATTTAAGCGAAGGCTGCTTCGACGTTTGTAATTGCTCCTGAAACACCCTGATGATTTTGACCTGCTAAAAATCCAGGTATAAGCCAGGAGAAGCCCAATTCCTCAGACTCATGTCCTGAAAGGATTTGTCTTCTTGAAGGCTTATGCAGAAGTTGGACTCGGTGTCCTACTCTGTAGTAACAGTGACTCCACATGAAGTGGAGTCAAGCAAATATCGTAAGCGAGGGAGAGGTTTCCCTTCCCATTTTTCATAGAATTGTAGAATCACAGGTTGAAGTTGGAAGAGACCTCAAAGATCATCCAGTTCCAACCCCCTGCCACGGGCAGGGACACCTCCCACCAGCCCAGGTTGCTCCAAGCCCCATCCAGCCTGGCCTTAAATATTCCCTTCCCATTTTTATTCCTGCTATTTGCAGAAACATCTTCAAGATCTAAATGTAATGCCTAAGATCATGATGGCCCTTTAAGCGGGCATTCCCTCCCTAGGCTGCTTTCACCTTCCAGAGGAAAACAAGAAAGGAATTACTCCTTAGAAAGTGATTATTTTCTGTAGCTTCCATGCTTCACAGATCCCACTTTCAACCATACCATGTGGTTTTCAACCATACTGGTGATGTTTTTCAAACAGAGGAGCTGTTCCTGAGCCTACCCTTAAAATCTCACAGGCCTGAGAAATTTGCTTTTTCTGACTCATGAATGCCAGAATCTGAATCTCGGGTTTTCTGCAGCGAAGAAAAATCCCAACAACTTTGTTTATTGAATTTTTATGTGTGGCACGATGGTGTCATTGTCTGGATGGCCAGTTGGAGAGCTGCTTGCAAGTTAAGTCTTCTCACAGCTGTTCTCCATGGTCTTTCTTTCCAGCAATGAGATCCAGTTGACTTCCAGTGCGGTATTAAACCGTAGGAAGATGATGCGGGCAGTCCTTTAATGAAACCTCCAAGGGACGTTAGCCTTTGCTGTCACCTCACCTCATGGGAATGAGGTGAAGCTGAAGTTATTAATTTCTTACACTTTGAGGACCTAAGGCTTAGAGATAGCTTCCAAAAGTACGCAAACAACCTTAGCCCTTTGGTTTTTTTATCCCGAGCATCTTTCCTCAGAAGTTGAGAGCAGCGTTTGTAAAGGTGGGGGCAGGAGGAAGGCCAGGGAATGACTTGAGACTTAAACAGAAAAGCCAACAGCTGTGAATCTCAGGCTAAATGGGAATTGCTGGCTTTTAAAACTCCTACAGACCTTCCTATTTGTGTTACAGAACAGACAATGCCATCAAGAACCACTGGAATTCCACCATGCGCCGGAAGGTCGAGCAGGAGGGCTACCTACAGGAGTCCTCCAAAGCCTGTCACTCCTCAGCGGCCACCAGCTTTCAGAAGAGCAACCACTTGATGGCCTTTTCTCACAACCCACCTTCTACACAGCTGCCGGTAGCCGGCCAGCCCCCGCTGAGCAGTGACTACCCCTACTACCACATCTCCGAGCCACAAAATGTAAGAACCTGGAAATGTAGAGGGTTTGGGTGGGTGTTTTTTTGGGGGGGTTGGTTTATTGCCACGTCTGGGTTCAAGAAGCATGAAGGGTTTTCTTCCAGTCTCGGTAGACTCGCCTGTGTTTGATGCCAAATGAGGACCACCTTGACTTTGGCATTGACTTCATTCAGTGGTGGAAATTCATACATTTCAAATTGATTCAGGTGGTGGGATGGGGTTCAGGGGTTTTCATGTCTTGTGAGCAGTGGACGTGTTCCCAGTACTGCTTCTTCTCCTGGTGGATATTGCACTTGTTGAAAAGCAGTTGAGCTGGGTTAGTCCCATGCTCTCTATCAAAATCTCCCATATTCCCTTCAGTAGTATCCTGTTTGTGGGATACCTGTAGGGACCAAGTAAACAAGTATTGTTTTTTAATCTGATTCCTTTTCTATTAATGATTAGTAATAAAATGGGCTGCTGCTTCACACAGTTACATTGTCGAGCTTTGCACGATGATAAATTGCATCTTTTGCACTTATGCTTCAATTTAGGAAAAAAACCTTACAAATCCATCTGTAAATTATTCATCAGGAAGGGTAGATATTTCATGTATGAATTTTTTTTCTTTCTCTGTGATGCTCACTGTCGTATTCCTAGGAAACTTGTTTAACTTTTCTTGTAAATATTGTTGAGTTTTGGTTGTGTTCCTCCCCGCCCCCCCCCCTCCCCCCCAGCTATTTCATCTCCATACGGTATAAATATTAAGTACCTAAACCCAAAGTGTGCTGAACGCAAATTCACCCTGCAGACAGGCGATGTGATGGAGGTAATAACTTGTAGTGTCTTCTGCTTTTTGGCCTAGGTCCCTGGTCAGATCCCATATCCAGTAGCACTGCATGTAAATATTGTCAATGTTCCTCAGCCAGCTGCTGCAGCTATTCAGGTAGATAACTCGCGCCTCATTTCAAGGGTCATATTTGTTTAAACGTTCTCTAAGTCGAAATGCCGACGCTAAGGCAATGCTTTAATGCCATAAGTGTGAAGAGAGCAAATGGGGAAGTGGGGGGAAGCTCTAATGTGGATTTAGAAGACGGTAGTTGACAACTGATGCCATAGTTTTCACTCTTAGAACTGAAATTCAGCAGGGACTTTGGTAGTGGAAAACCACAGTTGACTTTTGTTTCATCTTTGAGTCTAATTTGGCTATGATAACCACAGGACGGCAAGCCATAAGCGTTTGAGTTGCTACATCCTATCAGACCTTTACCTTTTCTTCTCCCTTAACTCTTAATTTCAGAGACACTATAATGATGAAGACCCTGAGAAAGAAAAACGAATAAAGGAATTAGAGTTGCTACTAATGTCGACTGAGAATGAACTGAAAGGGCAGCAGGCATTACCAGTAAGATTGTCACTGTGTGCTTGGATGGAGGGATAGCAGCGTTACCCCAGTGCTTGTCTTTTTAACTTTTTCCTCCCCTTCTGCCTTCCGTACTAATCAAGGCTCTATATTTCCGTTTTAAAAAGATGAAACATAGCACATACATACAGTCTGTATTTGCTTTGTAAATACTTTTATTGAAAAAAAAAAAGCAAAACAAAACCAAACAACACCACAAAACAAACAAACAACCAAAAGGCAAACAATTTGCAGGTGTTTTCCTTTGCAGAGTGGGAGCAGGGCTGGGCTCTGTAAAGTGATGTTCTATTGGAAATATGATGATTGTAAAGAAATGAAAAATTCCCACGGGTCTTAAATCCCCGGGATGTGAGTTTCTGAGAGTGTGCCATGGTTCACCTGATGAAAATGTAGTGCCTGTGCCTTAGATTTTTTCCTCCTCTGTTGCATTCTTTCCTCCAGCTGTGTTTTTGTACACTTCGTAAGCTTCAGGCTTGGTGCATGTTGGACAGTTTTGTTTTACTTCTCCGAATAATGTTAGACTCCTCATAACTGCATGTGTGGAACAAATGCTGGCTATTACTGAATTCTCACGCTTGGTTGTACACGCCATTGGATGTTAAAGTGTGAAAACCTTGACGTCGTTACTTAACACCATCACCAAAGCCAAGAGTCCCCAAATCGTTTTTGAAAGATAGGTGATAGCCAGCAGATTCTGGTTTGTTTTTTTTTTAATTTATTTTTTTATTATTTTTTAATTTATTTAATTATTTATTTTGGGTAATATATAAATTAATAGTAAACCAACTGCATGCATGATACGTTAGTTTGGCCACTTTTTAACTTTAGTTAATGTTTTGCAATTTCTTCTGTTGCATGATCACACTGGAAAGAAACTTCTGTTAATTTGTTCTTCTGCTTTCCTAACCACGTTGATTTGACAGCCTCTTCATTGCATTGGTGTAAGCTGTAGCATTAGACAGGGATAGAAGAAGAAAAGGAGATAAGCAAATAAAAGCAACTCTAACTCTTAAACCCTTCAGCCTCCTACAGTGCTGAGCGCTCAGTAGGGAAATCCTGCCGTTTCTTGCTTCTTACAGAAAATGGCTTGCAGACACTTTTTTATTTTTTGAGCTTTTGGAGCAACCCAGTGTGAATTGATTATGTGTTAGCCGTGATATACGCTCATAATCCTGGAAGTAGATTATGAGGTGACTTTGGGATAGCAAGTACAACGCCGATATTACTTAAAACGAGATCTTGCGCTGATGAAAGGAAACATCTTGACAATTGTTTCATAGGCATAAGCTTTTAGATGATGATGCAACTACTTTTATCTTTCCTCCAGTGGCATCTGACACCTTGTGCAATTGCATTGCTAAGTTCCTTCTGCCTTCTCCCCCCCTTCCTTTTCTTTTNNNNTTTTTTTTTATTTTCCTTCTTCCTTTAGACACAGAACCACACATCAAACTACCCCGGCTGGCACAGCACCACGGTTGCTGACAGTACCAGGACCAGTGGTGACAATGCCCCTGTTCCCTGTCTGGGGGAACACCACCACTGTACTCCATCTCCACCGGTGGATCACGGTTGCTTACCCGAGGAAAGTGCATCCCCTGCCCGGTGCATGATTGTTCACCAGAGCAACATCTTGGATAATGTTAAGAATCTCTTAGAATTTGCAGAAACACTCCAGTTAATAGACTCCGTAAGTAGACTTTGCCACCTCAGGTGGATTCATGTGTGATCAAGGAGTACGGGGAGAGGAACTGGGACAGTCCTAAATTGTGTTTTGTTTTTTAATTTTATTTTTTTTTTTCCCGAGTAACTTCTGAAGCTTAGCTTCTGACCTAACAAAACGCAGCTCATAAATGAAACTCTCAAGTCTGGATGAGTATGCTTTTTGTGGGTGTCTCCTTTTCCTGCTACGTCTTAGTACGGGAGTGTGATTTTTAGCAAACTGCACGATAGGAGCTTGAAACAGTCTCTCAGTATTTAAGTCTCCTTAAAATACAATTGGAGAGACATCATGAAAGATTTTAAACAATGAAATTATATTTATCTTTAAGCGACACTGGACATAGGTTTATGTGTGACTGCTCATGTATCTGCATCTTCTTCTAAGCGTTTTTCATGTAGCTTCAATAAGTGCTTCTCCCAGGTTTTAGGAGTTTGCCCTGGTGTCCATAAAGAATTGGAAACACGTTTTAAATGCCAGGTAGCTGAACTGGCATCGATATGGGCCTTTTCTCATTGTGGTCTCCGGGATACTGTTTGTAACAGCAGTAGCACGTTGAAATATGCTTGTTGGTGGCCCCTTCATTCAGCAGCAGAAGTGTCTGCTTCATGCAGCGTCACATCCCATTCAGTGCATCCACAGCAGACATGTAGGTTAGGAGGAGACCAGTTTTGACTGAGAAGCCAAAGCACACTGTTTGGGTTTGGTGGTTTTTTTGGTAGCAAAAGGCACTGTCTTCATACCAAACCCGGGGCAAGAAGAGATTAGGATGTCCCATCCCTGGAGGTGCTCAAGGTCAGGCTGGATGGGGCTTGGAGCAGCCTGGTCTGGTGGGAGGTGTCTCTGCCCATGGCAGGGGGGTTGGAACTGGATGGTCTTTGAGGTCCCTTCCAACCCAAACCATCCTATGATTCTGTAGTAATGATACCATTTGACTCATTGTGCCTTTAGGGACCCAGTTGCCAGCACCGCTACTAGGATGTTTGACAGTTTGATGTGATCAAGGTATATATTTGAAAACACAAATAAGCCCTCGTGGTGTTCCTACTCAAATAAAAAGGGTCAAGCTGAATTGAAGTGGGAAAGACTTGGTCGTCGTTGTTGTTGGTTACTGGCATATCCTAGCGCTGTCTTTTCATGAGGTGGCACTATACACTGTCTCATAGCTCCGTGCCTCCCACGTTGTTTCAGGATCCTTCATCATGGAGTGATCTCAGCAGTTTTGAATTCTTTGAAGACACAGACACTCCGGCTAGCAAAGCTCCCTCAGGCAGAGTCATGCAGCTTCAGCAAAGAGGGGCCCGTGCTTGTAGACCACAAGGACACCCCATCACAAACCTGAGCAAAACCATGTCAAGTCAGGGCCCTCCTGGCTCACCAAAGTCCTTGTCTGCCTCACAGGGCAGCCCGGCTCCATGGGTCCTTCTTCGCCAAAGGAGAGGGCACTCCAGCCCCTTAGCCAGTGGCCACGGTGGCACCTTGGGCCTAGGTGACGCCAGCAGCACAACTTCTCCTAAGCGCTCCCCTGTCAAAAGCCTGCCCTTCTCTCCCTCGCAGGTAGATGAAGACTTCTGCACAGATGTTACTAATTCTCAAAAAGTCACCCCAGCCTTAACAATTTAGAAACTAATCCTTTGGAACAAATGACTAATTACCGTCGCACTCGTTGATTTCACTCCGTGTTTGAATCTTCTCGCTGCTCTTAGTCTTCACCGCTGAGTTTAGATCATCAGCCAGCTAACTGTTGATTCTTTTCTTTTAAATTCATCTGTGTGTCTTGGTTGGTTGGGTTTGGTTTGGTTTTGTTTTTTCATTTGGATCATTTACGTAGGGGAATATGATTGCTTGCTTTGCTCTTGCTGTTAACTCCTTCAGCTACTAGAGTTTAACATTTCTGGTCATTTGTAATACTTTCCATCTCTGTCCACTCACAGTATGATTCATTGACCTAGATAAACCCCAAACTGCATTTAAATAGCATTCAGGTTGTGAGACAAGCTGACAACAACCAGCAAATTCAAATCACGGCTCGCCATCCTCCGCCCGGGCCACGTGAGGTGGAGCAGAATAGGAATGAGAAGGAAAACCAGCCTGTTAAAATGGCCTGGCGAGCACTTCCAAATTCCTGACATTGGTTGCTTTGTTTCACAGCTGTAGCACTATTTAAAAGCGTTTTGGTTTTTTGGTTTGGTTTTTTGTTGTTTTTTTTTTTTCCCCTGTTTGTCTGTTTGTATTGGTTTTGCCATGGTTTGGCTTTAGTCCTTGAAGTCAGAGAAACACTTGTTTCATGAAGGATAGTAAAAGATTGCATGCAGTGATCTCCTGCTGTATATCCCATTACCTCTTAGGTAATTTAATCATATATCATTTATCCAGTGAAATCTGTATTTTCTGACATGCCTCATTTTTATAAAGTATATTTTACTCCCATGCAAGTTGAGTCTAGAAGGTAACAGGGTGAATCGTTGCCAGAGTAAAGGGTACCACTACACTCACAGATTTGTAAATGCTAGGAATGGAAACAATATTTTAGATTACTAGGCAGAACTGCAAAATAGTAGTAAAATGCAAAGGCAATTTTCTCCAGACTAATGCTACCACCTCCTTTTTGGTCAGCTGTTTCCATTCCAAAACACTCCACACGCCCACCACAGGTGGCAGTTTTCATTTTAATGCTGTGAAAACGGAGCACTTTGTGTTTAGAGAGATGATGGGAAATTTATTTTCCTGTCATAAACACTTTATTTACTGCCTTAAAAGCACCTAGATTCCCCCTGTAAATCTTTGTGGTTATTTAGCCCCATTTCCTGTGGGTTTATTCTTGAAACATCCCTTCTTCATTTCCACCCATTTCTTGGGCGCGCCGCTCTTAATATTAATTGCAATTTATTTGCAGAAAACCCAAATCGGGCTTTAAAGATTTGGCTCCTGAAGTGGTGGAGGGTATTTCTCATTGGAACAGAGTGTCGTTTTCTTTCTAGCTTCCCTCTCTAGAAATTCTGGGTTTGGCTGCTCCAGCCAAACTGTTGAGGTTGCTTTGCCACGTAAGTCAGATCCCCACCATGCACCTACCCCCAGTGCAGGGCCAGGAGAGTCACTTAGAAGTAATTTCTTTTGTTCTTTTGTTCAATAACGTCAACTTAAAAGAGGACAGCCTTGTAATCTGGATGTCCCTGTTGATTTTTTTTCCTTTCCTTACCTGCAGTTCTTAAACACCTCGTCCAACCATGAAAACCTGAACCTGGACAACCCCTCGCTAACTTCTACGCCGGTGTGTGGCCATAAGATGGCTGTTACCACGCCGTTCCACAGGGACCAGGCTTTCAAAGCTCAGAAGGAAAACCATGTGTAAGTCTGGGATCACGTTGTTTTATCAGATTTTTTGAGGGTTCCTAACCAAGGTGCTGGGTCATTGCATGCTTCCTGGAGAACTGCTTGCTAACAAACACGTTCAGAATTTTCTTAGTTTGGAGTAAAACTTCCACCTCGTGATGTTTGTTAGTACAGAACGATCAGGCGTACAGCCTCACCTCATATTTTCATATTTTTTTTTTTAAAAAAGCCAATACTTCTTACCCCAGTTAAATAGATGTTCTGCCAGAAAAGCAAAATGGATTCTAGGATTGCAGGGAAATGTTTGTCCGCTTCTTACAGCAAGCCACTGCCTGTATGCAAGTATTTCACTAAAGAGGTAATATTTCCAGCATGTTCCTTTAAAGTTTTGTCCCTCTTTTTAAAGTTTCAGAACTCCGGCAATCAAGAGGTCGATATTAGAGAGCTCTCCAAGAACACCCACTCCATTCAAAAACGCGCTGGCAGCTCAGGAAATCAAATATGGCCCTTTGAAGATGCTGGTAAGAAGGAAACAATGATAAAAGTTGCTTTGATATTAGTGCAGAGGGATGTTCTGGGACTTGGATATATAACGTTTCTTCCTTTCAGCCTCAAACTCCGACTCATCTTGTAGAAGATCTGCAGGACGTTATCAAGCAGGAGTCGGAGGAATCTGCAATAGTGGCTGGGCTACATGAAAGTGGACCCCCTTTGCTGAAGAAAATCAAACAAGAGGTACATCTCAAAACTTACCTGAGGCAATTTAATTCAGCGGCTCTTTGCTGAGAAACTTATACCAATGCGTTTTCTGTTAAATAGCTGTGTCTGTTTTTCTTTCATGTGAGCCCCAAGATCTTAGTGTCGGTTCTATATAGTATACTAGGCATGTCTAATTCATCTCCCATTGATTTCCATAGAAGTCTTTCTGCTGTTTTCAGCAGGGGTTTGCTTGGGCCGTTCTAATGCAGTTTTCGTTTGAAACTTAAAAAGAAGAAAAAAAAAAAAGAAAAAAAATTAGACAGGAATTTGGATTGAATCTTTCTAATATTGGTGAAAACTATAGAAGAACCCCACGGGGACCAAGCTCCATGGAGTGACTTAGAAACCTGAACATTTGAGGACATTGCATTATATTACTTTGTCACTAAAGTTCTAAAAATACATATATTCTCAGCCCTTTCTAGCGGATTAAACTTCTGAATACTGACAGGGCACTGAGTTGCAAGTATTCAAAGTTTTATTAGTTGGGGGCTTTTTTGAGAACCTTGAACTTTTTTCTTCTGCAAAGAACAAGGGGGCTGTAAAAGACAGTACCGTAAACATGCGTTATGCACAGCCCTGAAGAATATTTATTCAATTTATTAAGCAACTGAGAGGTAAATCTCTTTCTGGTCAGTTAGGTATTGGTTTTTCTCATGGTGCCTTTCCTGCTTCCAGGTGGAGTCTCCGACAGATAAAGCTGGAAATTTTTTTTGCTCGAATCACTGGGAAGGAGAAAACCTGAACACTCAGCTCTTCACGCATGCGTCCACTATGGAAGATGTGCCAGTAAGTGCAAGTTTTCTCACCACCTCATGATTTCTCTGTGTTCCTGTTCAGTTCTTGAAGGCAAGAGAGAAAATACTTTGTCTGACCTTCCTCACAAGTAGGCATTATTCATTATTTCCAGATGGTTTTCCTGTAGTAGGCATAAGGAGCAAAATCCTGCTCTTCATTAGAGCCCTGTAATGCCTACAGAAGGTGGCAGAGGTTGCAGTCTTGCAAGGATCCTTTGCAGAGAGCCTGTGCTCAGAGGACTCCTGCACCTGCGTATAGAAATGACTATGTCAGGGGAGATAAAATGGGTGAAAAGAAAGAGAGAGTCTTGTTTTGGTTTGTGCAGAGGAGCCTTTGCATGAGCATGGTTCCTTTTGCTCCGCCGGGACTGCTCGGTGTTGCTGTTATTCTTCCCCTTCAGGGTTTCACTGGGTGAAAAACCTCTGTGCACGGTGATGCTCCTGCAGAGCCCAGGCTGGGGTTTGCCCTGCTCCCAGCTTCTGGGATCATGGCCAGGGTCACATCCTCTGCAGTCAGGCTGAGTTTGCTTTTAATACCTTCAAATTCAAGTTTTGGTTTTGGTTCTTTTATTCCTTTTTTTTTTTTTAAATTTTCTTTTTTCTTTCCCTGTTCAGAATCTTCTTACCAGCTCCATTTTAAAGATGCCTATGTCTGAAGAGGATGGCAGTTTTCACAAGACCTTTGCAGCACCTAGGAACAGGCCACTAGCTAGTCCTCTGCAGGTAACTATTCTTGGATAAAAATACCCTTTCTATGTAAAGGTACATATAAATATTGCTTTCTCACTGACTGATTTCGAGTATGGAAGAATGAAATGTGCAGATGAATGTGGTTGAGGGTCTCGCTTTACCTGTGGAGAGTGATGATGTGGAGGCTACAGCTGTTGCCAGGAAGCAAAACAGGGCAAAACCCCTGAATTCCAGTGTCAAACTGGTAGAATGAAGAATTAATGTGGTCCAGAGCCTTTTTCCCTTAAGCTTCTTGTAGGCGGCTTTGCTATTTTGGAGAGCAGGGGATGTTGAGTGATGTGGTGGTGGCCAGAACTTGTCACTGGCCTTGAGGGGAGAGCAGAGATCCTGGCATTGCCCCACTGGCCACCACAGATGTGGTCAGTACTCCCTGTCCAAGCATCACGGGGGCCTTTCTCTGAGCACAGGCCAAGGTGGCACCAGAAATCATAGAACTGTCTAGATTGGAAGGGACCTTTCAGATCATCTAGTCCAACCATCAACTTAACTGATAAAAAACCATCACTAAGCCATGTCACTAAGCACGATGTCAGCCTGGCTTTTAAATACCTCCAGGGATGGTGCCTCAACCACTTCCCTGGGCAGACCATTCCAAGGCTTAATAACTCTTTCAGTGTAAACATTTTTCCTGACATCCAGTCTGAACCTCCCCTGGTGCAACTTGAGGCCATTTCCTCTTGTCCCATCAACTGTGATTTGGGAGAAAAGACCAACCCCCCCTGGCTACACCCTCCTTTCAGGCAGTTGTAGAGAGCAATAAGGTCTCCCCTCAGCCACCTTTTCTCCAAGCTGAACACCCCCAGCTCCCTCAGCCTCTCCTCATAAGGCTTGTTCTCCAGACCCCTCACCATCTCCGTTGCCCTTCTCTGGACCCGCTCCAGCACCACAATGTCTTTTTTTTTTGTGGTAAGGGGCCCAAATGTGGTTGTAAATGGTGATTTGAAGGTCCTTCATAATGCTTTTGGGCATTATGGACATCTTAGGATCTGTGAACTGAAGTAAATGTGCGACTGTTTCAATGTAAAAGCCCACTGAAGCGATGAGTAGCCTCTCTGTCAACCCTTGTGGACAGAAGTCAATCAGAGAGCGAAATGCAGTGCAGATAATGATCAATTACCCTTCCACTGCAGCCCATGTTTTTTGAAGTAGATGAATAAGTGATTTTATATCCCTTCTCCACACGGGTGAATTGAGGGAAAGTGTCTCATTCCCCAGGGTGAGTCACTGTCAGAAAGGAGATTGCAACTCCAGGCTTTCAGGTAGTCCACATGGCTAATCTTTCTCTTTCCTCCCTCTTTCCAGAATTTATATTAGGGGTTATTTCCAGTAGGAAGGAATGAAGAAAAAACTTGGTTTTGATTAGGCATTTCTAGCCGGGCATTTTAAAGTGAGATATGAAAATTTGACACATGTTCCCCTTTGGCAGAGTTTGCCACAGGGTAGGTTTGTGTTTTGCACTGCAGAATCCCTGGATGAAAAAGAGTGCGGAGAGCGAGGACTGTGTCTCCCCTCTGCCTGGAGGGGTCCATAGGGACCAAAAACTCACAGCCCCATGTTGCTTATTTGCTCTTTTCTCATGAGCCCTGTTTCTTATTGCACTGTGATAGACAGCTTGAGAGGAAGGTTTGAAGATCCGTGGCCCCAGGGTTGGGGCAGTTATTTTGGAACTGAATACAGACCATCTCATGGCAAAGGAACCCAGGGTTCCAGCTTTACAGGGGGTTCCTGGAGCTCCCTGGCTCCTCAACCCAGCTCCAGGCTCCTCCATACTGTTAGGGCAACATTTTCACGGAGCTAAACAGAATATGTTTTGCATTATAATCATAGGATGGTTAGAGTTGGAAGGGACCTCAAAGACCATTCAGCTCCAAACCTCCTTCCCTGGGCAGGGACACCTCCCACCAGACCAGGTTGCTCCAAGCCCCATCCAGCCTGGCCTTGACCCCCTCCAGGGATGGGGCAGCCACAGCTTCTCTGAGTTGTCCTGTCAGCGGTAGTTTCCTGCACTCTGCCTGTAATAAAAACAAAGCATACGAGGTGCCTGTAAAGTAGGATCTTTTGATCTTCAGCGTAACAGCGTTATGTTTCCTGCTATCTAAAAATAATTTCTTTACAAGCTGTTGTAAATGAAAGGGCTTGTTTACCCTTCTCTCCTCACTCAATGCTGATTTTGTTCAGGAAGTTTACACAAATCCATTTGTGGGCTGTTCTAGATCCCATTCTCCAGTCCTCGGTTAGGAAAAGCCTTTAATTCTGTATGTTAAAAGTCACTGCGTTGATAAAGAGAACTTTTCCTTAAGTAGGAACTGGGTTTAAAATTACTTCCCAGCTCACCTCAGGATTTCAAATAGGCTGAACTGAAAGAAAAATCCCGACATCTGTGGTAAGGTCATGGTGCATCTAGAGGGTGCGAAACAATTGAAAATGTGAGCGTTGGTGCTTGGTTTTGGCTGGTAGCATTTTGCCACGTTCTCCTTCTCTCTAGTTTATAATTTGGTGTGTTGGCCCTCATACATGTGCATGGGTGGATGGATGCATGGACAAACTCTGGATTAAATCCACCGGTGCTGTGCAGGTAGACGGGGAAACAACGGGGAACGCGTCTGGGTGCAGTTGTGTCGTGGCTGCGTGTGTTTACGTGGCTGCTCTTAATCTTTTGGGCCTGACCCAACTGGTCTTAACTTCTGACAGACTTCAGGGATGAATTACTGCACTTTCCGCACCTCGGGATGTGTGCATGGAGAGGGAAGAGGGAAAGAAAAAGAGAGCACACTAAACTATAGTTTTTTCCCAGTATGCTTAATTCTTAAAGTTCCATTTTCTTTTAAATTTGAACTTGCTGAAGAGGGAGGTACCACGCTTGCCAGCCCGTGGTATTTTTCATTACTTTATTAATTTGCACTGCATTTACATATAGAAAAAGAGATTTGACTTGCAATAGACTCACCAAAGTGCCTGATTACCGCCTGTTTTGCTGTTGAATTCTGAAGAAGGCAGGAGTCACAGATGTTCAAAGCGGTCCCTAAGGGTATTTTTTTTTACTGCATTTTGGACACACGACCGATCATCATGCAACTCCGTAAATAATAGCTGATGACTGTATCAGATAGCATGGTGTGATTCATCGGGAATGATGAGGAACAGCACGTTGCATCATTAGGCATGTGAGGTCAGGCAGCTGCCGATAACGACACTGGGAATGTGGTTGGGATCACTGCTGGACCAGAGCAGTGGGAGAAAGAGTCCTCTTAGACCTGAGAAGAGTTTTGACCCCCCTGGTTAAGCCTCTGTAAAACGTTGGATGTGGAGGCAGCTCTGTGTAGGATTTTTCTGGGAAGGTGTGAAGGTTTGGGAAGGTTTTTTTTATCCTGCACTGCAGACCTCATGCATTGGGTATTCTCTTCCTGGCAGGAACAGGAGATGTCTCACTAAAACCCACGTGTTGCCTTGGGGTGGAATTACTCTTGCACTCCATCACAGGGATTCCAAATACTTCTGCTTTGTATTGGAGGAGTTAGTTACAACCTAGATTTTTGCATCCTGTGTTTTTGTCACACAGACAACGCGCAGGTTTCACTGTGGGGAGATTTTTGGCCTGACTAGGAGCTTCTCCAAGGGTTGAGATTTTGGGATAACATCTGAAGCCCTTACTGAGGCAGGATAATGATGATGATGATAATCTGCAGCGAGCATTTGCTTGACTAGTGCCTCGTAAGAAGTTGCATAAAAACTCTGTCTAAAAGTTATTTTTTATTTCAATTTATATCCTGTAGCCAATCAAACAAATCACAGTACATAACGCAAACTGTCCTAACCCAGACATTTTAACAGGTAGAAAAGTAGGCTAAATCATAGACCATCCACCTAACCCTGCAGGCGATCAAAAGACGCCATGAAATGGAACTTTTTAAGAAAATAGCTCTGCTTTGATATCTTCTTCCCCCAGTAACAAAGGAAACAACACAAGGTAGAAGCCCTGCGAGCTAAAGAGAACGTTCTTCAGCCCCGAGCTCCTGTCACTTTCCATTTTTTAACCACAGACTGACACGTTTCAGCTCGAATTTCCTGACTTTCAGCGGTTTGTGTAACCATTTTCTTTAAAGAGTAAGTTTAAAGGATTTTAAACCAGCTACTTGGTTAACCTTTGCAAGAGCCTGAGCTGTCATTAAGCTTCATTTTCTTTGTTTAAAACGTGAAATGTGGAATTTCCTTTGCAGCTGGTTGTCAGAGAGAAGGCGCAGGCAAGGCAGCAGGCTCTCCAGCAGCAGCAGGCTTTCTCTAGTTTTCCTCCTTGGCTTTTTTGGGAGGGCAAGAAGATCCCAGTCTCATACCCTTCTTTGTTTAGCAAAGGGAGAGGGGGAAGCCTGCAGTGCTCGGGTCCCGGGAGGTGTAAGGTTTGCACAGCAAGGAAAGGTGGCCTTGCTGGTGTCACAGAATGATATGGGGTTGGAACGGACCTCTGGAGAGCGTCTAGTCCAACCTTCCTGCCAAAGAAGGTCTATACAGAGCAGGTCACACAGGAACATGTCCAGACGGGTTTTGAATGTCTCCAGAGAAGGAGACTCCACCAACTCTCTGGGCAGCCTCTGCCAGGGCTCTGCCACCCTCAAAGTCAAGAAGTTCCTCCTCATGTTTAGATGGAACTTCCTATGTTCAGGTTTTTCCCCATTACCTCTTGTCCTGTCACTGGGCACCACTGCAAAAAGACTGGTCCCTTCCTCCTGACACCCACCCTTTAAGTGTTTATAGGCAAAAATATATGGAACGCTTCATGAATTTGCACAAGAGGTGTCCTTCACGTGTGTTGTCCCTTCTCTGGCCAGTGGCAGATGTGTCCAGGGGCTGTGCTTGATACGGTGAGGGAAGGAAAAGAAGTTTGTTGGAAGTTACAGGTCAGTCATCGTAGGTTTTCCTCCTGGAGGAGGCAAATTTAGGTTGTGAACAGAGCAGGAGTTACAGCTGCCCTGAGCCGGCCGTGGTCTCTTGGAAAGAAGAAGAAGTGACAGCTCAACTGCCAGCTGTTTGCAGCATGATCCATGGATTGAAACCAGTTATTTAAGGAGAAAAGTAGAAAGGGACTGAATATCCTTATGTGAATTGCAGGTGCTTAGTTCATTTCTGTATTGCTCCCATTAATCTTGGAAACCTCATGCATCTCAATCAGGAGTTTTGTCTGAGGGCTTCAGGGCTAAGCTCTTAAAAGCACCATCAAATAGTTCTTCCTAGCTCTGGTACCCAGTTTATAAAAAAAGCTGAAAAGTTGAAGCATCTTACTATTGCACATTTAGCAAGTTGTATTTCTCAGCAACCCAGGAATCCCCAGAGTTTAGGAGAAGGCTGTCCCATGGCCCAGAGGAGAATGAGCAACATGAGCAGAAACAGCCTTAGCAAGTGAAGTAGAACTCGTTTATGGTCACTTGAGTTTTTAATTAGTCTTTACTGTCTGCTCTTGATAAGTAGAAAGGCTTCTCTTGGTTCTGCACCCTTATAGGAATGGATGGGGCTTTGAGCAACCTGGTCTGGTGGGAGGTGTCTCTGCCCAGGGCCGGCAGGTTGGAACTGGATGATCTTTAAGGTCCCTTCCAACCCAAACCATTCTATGATTCCATAGGAATAGAAAACCATGCTATTGTACATGAGACGCATTATATTCTGCTAGGAAATTGCTTTGTTTAGGCTATTGATGGTTTTACTGTTTCATTTTTGTCAGAAGCCGCTTTTTCAGCAGCACATTCCACACTGTGCAATCTAAGGGAAAACTGGCAGGAAACCCAGCTTTCTGCAGCAGAGAAACATGATAAGATTCCTTCTAATAGTCTGAGCCTTTGAATATTTTAAACATTTGGAGTTTGGTTAATTTGGTATTTTTTGTTTTAAATGCCAGCACAACTTGGCTCCATGAGTGCAGTCGTGCCATAGCACCCATAACTTTGCTGGAGCCACTGAAGATACCTGCCAGCATAGCACAGGTTTAAAATCTATCTTCTAATACAGAGGGTTGGTTTTTGGTTGGGTTTTTGTTTTTCCTTCAAAGGATTTTACTCCACTCAAGTCAGTTTGGGAGCTGGGATGAAGCAACGTTGGGTTTTGGCATCCTCTCCTGACACAGGAGATGTCGTAAGACAGGAGCTTTCTCAGCACATGGAAGGACAGTCCAGGCTCCGAGTGCAGAAGGACGAGTTCTGTTAGAAAAGCACTTTTCCACGGTCTTTTTCTTTCCTTGCTCCGGTCTTGTTTTCTCTTTATGGTCCAAGTTTTCTATTCAAAGTGCTTTAACTGGATATCCCGGTTGCAGCTTTGACAGTTTGTTTACAGTTCGCGTCTGCCTGGGGGCAGTTGAAGGCGAGTGAGGTAGTTTCACTGCCAGGAAAAGGATGTGCTGGTAGGATTATTGAGGTTTAAAAAAAATAATAATCAAAAAACCAAACAAAAAAAAATCCAGGGAGAATGACATAGCTGGAATTGTGCCGTGGGACTGTAATTTTGTCCTATGGGAACACTTCTCCTTCCCATTCCCAGCTTTTTAACTTAAAGAGGGAAACTGCTGCACGTGGAAGAGAAAAATGCAACTGAAAGTACTGGCTGAAAAGGCTTAAATTCTTCGGATTGACAGCAAAACTCTCACTTTTTGAGGCAATAAGAAAAATTGTTTGGAAGGAGTTGTACTGTGGAAATCCCTTTCTTTCCCTGTTGGCCGAGGATTTAGGTGCCAAAATGAACGCCTTACTCTTAGATCGTGGAATCAGGGAATTGTTAGGGTTGGAAGGGATCTCTATAGATCATCTATTCCAACTCCCCTGCTAAAGCAGAATTGCCCATCACTCAAGGCTGCATCCAGGCTGGGCTTGAAGGTCCACCCACCCTTTGGATACTTGTGAGCATGAAGAAGGTCTCCCCTCAGCCTGCTCTTCTGCAGGCTCAAGAGTCCCAGCTCTCTCAGCCTTTCCTCATCAGGGAGATGCTCCAGTCCCTCCATCATCTTTGTTGCCCTGCACTGGACTCTCCAGCAGTTCCCTGTCTCTCTTCAACTGGGGAGCCCAGAACTGGATGCAGGATTCCTGTTGCGGCCTCACCAGTGCAGAGCAGAGGGGGACAATGACCTTCCTCAGCCTATTGGCCACACTCTTCCCTATGCAGCCCAGGTTTCCATTGGCCCTCTTGGTGACAAGGGCACATTGCTGGCTCATGGAGAGTTTATTATCTACCAGGAGTCCCAGATTCTTCTCCTGAGAATTGCTTTCTAGCAGGTCCACCCCTAACCTATACTGGTGCCTGGCATTCTTCTTGCGCAGGTGGAGGACCCTACACCTGCTCTTGAATCCACTGAATTAATGAAAAAAAAAACAACCAGCTCATCAATTTTGGCAGGTTTTGGTTTCTAGTTACAAAGCTTTTGTGTTTTCATCCGTTGATTTGCAGAGTTGAACCTTTAGATGTGATAGGGGAGGCGGAACAAGGGCTCTGCAAAACGAGGGGTCTGACCTGGCTTTCTGTGCTGGTTTCCCCCTGATTTCCACTGCCACTTTCCTGTAACAGAGCCCGGGAAATACTGTGCTTTCCCGTTTTTTACTAAGGGGTGGAGAGATGTTGCCTGGGTCCTGGGACCCTGCTCTCCCTGCTGAGGAGGGAAGGAAAACTTCTGGCATGGGGATAGCTTTTGCACGTGCCTCCGGCGCTGTGGGGCTGGCAGGGCAAAGACTTTGTGCTTTGTTTGGCGTCGGCTGCCGGGTGCCAAGGCTTCGGACCAAAAAATGTGTATTAAAAATACCCACTTTAAATGTTATCTTCCTTCCCCAAGACAGAATTGAAAGCCATCTCAGTAAATTGAGTGAATATACAACTTTGGGTCAAATTCTGCTTTCTTTACTAGAGCAAAGCTCTGGTGAGACTGCACTAGAGACTGCGAAGTGTCTTGTTTTATAGATTTGTCATAAGAAGTGGGGGAAAAAAAATAGCATAATGTATTTATTGGGAAATAATATAAGGCTCAGAACTCTGTGGGGAGATTCTCCCCTCCTGTCTGTGGAGCAAAACTTGAGTAAGTTGTTCCGAGCAGGCTGGAGCTGGGGGTCAAACCGAGGGATCCTCCTGCCCCTTGCTGTGTCTGCTGCCCGCCACGTCCCCGCGGGGAGGGCAGGGGGTTCCTGCCTGCCCAAGCACCTTCTGCTGCTCCGGCATCGGGTTCAACAAAGACCAGGCTTTTGGTGGAATGAGTGACATGTAGCAGCCTGCTGAGATGTTGGAGATACCAGCATACAGATTTATTATTTCTTTCTAAGCACATGGCCGTTAATACAAAGAGCTCAGTGTAGATACTAACAATTAACCCTAATATATGAAATCAGGACGCTCCTTGCCTGGAGTTACTTCTATTTTTTAAAAATTGACATACTGATGGACTTCTCCTTACATGTTTTCAGCTACTTAAGTGACTGCTGAGCTTTCATTTCTAGACCAGAGCATCGAAGTTTTGGGGATCACAGGGAAATACTAATTGGGTGCATATTTTTTTTCTTTTGAAGTGCTGGATAGTCTGAAACCACCATCTGCTTTTGAGGTGTATGGACCAAATCTGACTTCTGAGTAAGACCGATGGCATTGTACCAGGCATTACTTTGGTCCCTGATGCAGATACCTCTAAAACAGTAGGGGGAAATACTCACAGGTGCCCGAGTCCCGCTGAGGATCAATGAGGGGCTGTAGGTTCCCAGCTGATGTAGGTCCCTTTGAAGAAGTTGCCCTGGAAGCTGTTGAAGCAAAATGCAGAAGAAGCTGTGGTGTGTCGTATGTGGTGTGTTGAAAGTGTGTCACACCTGCTTTTTGGGCTGGTGGCCCTGAGCTGAGCCACAGCACAAGGTGCACAGTCGGCCCTGGTTGAACCACTCTAGAGAGAAAAAAAGAGGTGTATGGGATGTTTGTTCCCCTCTCACAGATGGTGGCTTTCCCACAAAAAGCAGCAGAGACTTAATAACTTGAGGACTAACCTGGTTCTCCATCACATGGGGAAGTCCCACTGAAGCTCAGCAGAGTTTGGCAGAAGTTTCTGGAGGACTGAAGTGCTTGCCCTCATCGTGACCACGCTGCTCAGTTACTCGTTGGTTTTGTCCTGTTGAGACTATGTGACCTCCCAGGCAGGGAACCTCGGTCCCTGTGTTTGTACCAGTGTCCTGATTAGGGTATGTTATGAGAAATTTATCTCTATTTCATACGTTGCCCAGCCTTCTACTGTCCACATGTTGAAGATAACACTGTTTACAGTCAGAAGAGTGTTCTCTAAACTTAGAATAACATAAGGATCCTCTTGCACAGTTAGAAGTAGCAGCATGAAGAGCCATGGGCACGGTGGGACAGTTCTGCTTTTAGCAGATGGTTTGCAGTCCGCTAATTATTCTTCACCTGGTATCCTAGGGTGGTGAGACACTGGAAGAGGTTGCCCAGAGAAGTTGTGGCTGCCCCATCCCTGGAGGGGTTCAAGGCCAGGCTGGATGGGGTTTTGAGCAACCTGCTCTGGTGGGAGGTGTCCCTGCCCATGGCAGGGGGTTGGAGCTGAATGACCTTTAAGGTCCCTTCCAATTCGAACCATTCTATGATTCTAGGTGTTGGGAAGGCTTTGACCATCTTCTTGGGCAACATAGATCTTGCACTATAAAGCTGATCCTTACTGAAAGCAGAAGAACATAGAGAAGGGTTTCTTCTGGCTTGTCTTTCTGTTGGTGGATCTTGGGCATAGACCTTTCTCAATATTCAACAGTACTGAGATCCCCTCGCCACCGATACAGCTTTCTGGTGGGCACAGTTGTGGGCCTTTTTGGAATACAGTATTCCAAAATATTTGGAATATTTGGTATTTGTGCAAGTAGCTCTGTATAATAATAGAGTTTTGCTTTGAGGCTTAGGGGATATCTCAATGTGGAAATGCAGACACATTTAGTAAGTGAAAGAACTCAATAGAAAAAAAAATAATACAAGTGTGTGTGTAAATATGTGTGTATACTGGTAAATTCCAGGAGCGTTGAAATTTCATTACTGTTTATAGCTCAGGGCCATGAGAAACCTCTCACGTGTATAGTGAGTAAATAAATACAGTGCACACAGCCCTCTGCAGATATGTTTATCTCACTTCAACATTATCCTGAACGCTGTCTGTAGCCTCCATAAATACCACAAGAAGTGAAATGGCTCACACGATAATTAAAATGTTGTTTCTGCCAAGAGTCGTGTCCCACCACCACCACCACCCTCCCTTCTCCTTTGCTGGAGGAGCCCCACTGACGGGCACGTGTTAATCGGGGCGCACAGGTAAAAGCAGCTTTGAGTGCAGGATTCCTTGTTGGTTGTGGTCAGGCCATTGAGATGGTCGGGTCCCATCATGGGACTTTGGGGCAGCACTGCTGTACAGCTAGAATGGAGGCTCAGGAGGAGTTTGTGTGTACTCATGGAGCCCAACATCATAACTGTGGGCTTGACCCATCTGTGCCCGGATCAAGTCCACCTGCAAGTAAAATCTCTTCTTAGAACTTCCACAAAAGGGTGGGATTAAAGGCAAGGCTGCGTGTAGGGCCTTGTAGAGAAAGCGCTGTTTGAGAGATAAGTGAGGAGCTTTGGGTCCTGGCTCTTGTGGTGTGCCCCTCTGCAGGTCGTCTGGTCTAACTGAGAAATATGGGAGTGATTGGTAATTTTTTGCTTGTTGTGCCGAGATTTCCATTATTTTCAAGGTGGGACAATGTCCTACCACGTGTTGGAGCAACTGGTCTAGTGGAGGTGTTCCTGCCCGTGGCAAGCAGGTTGGAACTTGATGATCTTTAAGGTGCCTTCCAACTCAAACCATTCTATGGTTCCATGTTCATGCAATGATGATGAGTGGGCCTGGCTCTGGCTGGGGCTATGACTTAAATCCTTAACACCTGCTTCTGGCCGGGAACACTGCTCACATTGTGTTGACCTGAAGCTCTTTTCAGCCTGAGTAAGGACCATATTCTTCATCCCTGGAAGTGTCCAATGTCAGGCTGGATGGGCCTTTGAGCAACCTGGTCTGGTGGGAAGTGTCCCTGCCCATGGCAGGGGTTTGGAACTGGATGATCTTTGAAGTCCCTTCCAACTCTAACCATTCTATGATTCTGTGTTCACCCCAAACCTCTCTTCCTTCTGCTAATTTAGCACCTGAACAATGCCTGGGAGTCGGCGTCCTGTGGGAAAATCGAGGACCAGATGGCCCTGTCGGATCAGGCGCGCAAGTACATGTCCACCTTCCCCACCCGGACTCTGGTGATGTGAAAGGGTCAACGGACAGAGAAGCATTATGGTTTCGAGAACACTTCACCTCTGCTGGGAAACTCCTGTTCCTCGGCATGAAAACTTTTCATGAATGGGAGAAGAACCTATTTTTGTTGTGGTACAACAGTTGGGAGCAGCACAAAGTGCATTTAGTCACTCAGCATATATATTCTTGTTGGATTTCACCCAACTTAAGAGGATTTTTTTTTTTTTTTAAATAAATGATACTTACCTAAATTATTAGGTATTAAGTTTGAATCAGTAATTAATGATCTTAAGTGCAGACTTATAATAAGGGTAATTTTTTTGTACTTTTTGAGATCAAGCAGACCTAATACACCAGTATTGTTATTTCAGTGATGTGTTAGCCAGGGATGGGGTCTTGTTTTTTTTATTGGGTTTGGTTTTGTTTTTGTTGTTTTTTTAATAATAAAAGAGCAGGTACTCAAACAGATATATTTTAAATCACTGAACAAAATGCATTGGTGTCAAATACTGAAGTGAAAAGCATTACTACAAACGCTAGTCTGTGCAAAGGGGGAGAACTGATCAAGATTGTGAATGCTCAAACATCCATGCCTCTTGAAATACTCTTTCATTCTCTTTTGGTTCTAGAACATTATACGTTGTGTGTTTCTGTTTGGGGGGTGGGAGGGGATAGGGAAGGGTAATTAGCTTGCTTTAAAAAAAAAATATTACTGTATGAAACATAGATTTATGAGAAAAATTATATTTTTATTCAGTAATTTAATTTTGTAAATGCCAAATGAATACTGTGTTTTGCTGCTACAGACCTTAGCGTGTAGACATGCTGCTAGTGTAAAAGGAGCAGTAGAGCTTTATATGGAAAGAAAACAAACGTCGATGTTAGCTAATTGACTATGCACTAGCATTTCAGACCTTTTTATTTTAATTTTTTTTTACATTTTTTGTAATTTTTCCCCTTATTTTTTTACAAGCAATATCTTTGAACACTGTTCCTGGGAGATTTTTAAAAAATTATTTTTTTTTTTGTCTGGATGTGTCGTTTTGTTCCTCATTGGTTTGTAAGAGCATGCATTGCACCTTCATATGTTTGGGAGAACACTGTCTTGTTCATGTTGTCTGTTTTGTTCCATGTCTAGCTAATTGTTCCCTAACTTGGGTCCTGTGTACCGAATCAGGTTCTTAGAAATACATGGTTCTTTGTACTGCCATACCAAATCTTTATCGATATGGCAAAACACTGATTTTATTTTATATTTTTTTATTGTTTGTTGTTTGTTTTTTTTAATAGCCTCTGACTTTGCTGCCTTAATAGCATTTGGTGCAGCTTCATCTGCACTTAATTTTTTATACGATGATGATGTACTGCCTTGTAGATAAATAAAGTGTGTTCTTTTTTTTTACTTAAACCCACATGGTCTCCTAATCTTGTTTGTCTCGAGTGTTTTGGGTGCTGTTGTTACAGGCAACAATCAAGCCAAGAAGTTTTTTCTTCCAGATAAGTAAGGAGCAGGGGTTTGCACACCGTAGGTAACCTCAACATCCTTGGTTCTTGTTGATTGTTAAGGAAGTGGAGGTAGCACAGCAGAAAAGAGTGAGTGTTGAGCATGTTTGGGGACTGGAGGGACATCTCTGGTGACACCAAAGTCCAGGTCAGGTTCAGGATGTGGAAGGCTGACTGCATGAAGATGATCAGAGGGATGGAGCACACATGGAGCTATGGAGACAGGCTGAGAGAGCTGGGGTTGTTCAGCCTGGAGAAGAGAAGGCTCTGGGGAGAACTTAGAGCAGCCTTCCAGGATCTGAAGGGAGCTACAGGAGAACTGGAGAGGGATTCTTGGTCGGGGAGTAGAGTGACAGGACAAAGGGTAACGGTTTTAAATTGGAAGAGGGAAGATTCAGAGCAGATACCAGAAATAAGTTCTTTCCTGTGAGGGTGGTGAGGCACTGGAACAGGTTGCCCAGAGAAGCTGTGGCTGCCCCATCCCTGGAGGGGTTCAAGGCCAGGCTGGATGGGGTTTTGAGCAACCTGCTCTGGTGGGAGGTGTCCCTGCCCATGGCAGGGGGGTTGGAGCTGAATGATCTTTAAGGTCCCTTCCAACTCTAATTCTGTGATTCTATGAAGTTCCGTGTCCCATCTGCCCCTCTGGGGTATTTCTGCAGCAGTCACCCCAGGCAGGACACTGGCCAGTGTTGGGTACGGCCAGTGGAGAAGGGGACGTCCATGGGAGCGTTGACTTGCTCGTGCAAAATGCCACTGTAAAAAAATGCTTGTGCAAGAGGGGAGGGAGGATGGTGGGACTGGATGGTGTGCAAGAGGGCAAGGGCCGCCTTTGAGGCATGCCACAGCTTAAGCAATACATTACAGCTTAAAAGAAAAAAAAAAAAAGAAAAAAGAGAAAAAAAAAAAGAAGAAAAAGGAGAAACAGGCAAGCTTGCAACAGGTCTCCAAGGCAAAGCTCTCCAGATGTTGCTGCACCAAGCATGGCTGAGCTCAAACAGCTGGAGGAGCAGTGCTGGGAAAAGGGGAAGGCTCACCCTGCAGGTGCCCAGCATCAGGATTGGGGTTGTGTTTTTCCACCCCCTATACCTTTAAGTTTACTTTAAACGTACTTTTTTAACACACAAACCTCTTGAAATTTTTTTTTTCTTGTTGACAGGCACCCTCAGAGCTAGTACAGAGGAAAATGTTTCTTTTTTTCCCCCCTCCCCTCTCCCATTTCATTGCAAATGCAAAGCACCGGGTAGATTAAGGCTGATTTGCATATGTTTCTGCATGCATGTGGCGCTCAGCATGAGGGAAGGAAGAGGCTTTGTTTGAATGCTGTAGCCCAGGAACCTGATTATTTCCCCCCGCGCCCCAATAGCCACTAAGTTTCCTCTGCAACCAAGTGCCACCTCCCACATGTCTTTCTCACAGCTTTACCCTCTGAAACTCACCTCTTTCTTTTGGAAGTCCAAGAGAAGTCCTACCCATCTGGTTAAATCCCATCTTGGACATGGGCCAAGCAAGACCTATCCCAAGAAAATGGTCTTGGCCATGGCTTTTTGGCCTCGCAGTGGCCCTTTGGACAGGTGTATAGCCACCTCAAACTCATTTAAAACCCAAGTAACCTACAAAAATGAAGGAAAAACAGGTTGAGTCAAGTTTTCGTTTAATGGAGAGTAGATCTTTGGCTCAAATTCCTATTAACCTTTTTCTTCACTGTAATTATAACTTAATAATGTTGTCAGTGGGAATTCTTTTGATTTCTGAAAAGAATTTAAATTATCATTTCAGCATGTGCCACTAATTAAAAATGAGGAGGCAAAGGAGCCAGGGAGAAAATAAATACCGGAGTGTGAGGTGTTTCCCAGATAGACCCTGTAATTCTCCAGCTCTCTACACAGGGGTTCAACTCCCACAGGTCTGACCTATGTGACAGCTAAGCCTAAACTGAACAAGTGCCAGAACTTGGACTGCTTTGGGGAAAAAAACAAAAAAACAAACCACTGTAATTTGAATAAAAGAGCCAGACTTTGTAGTTAGAAGCCAAAATAACAAGTCTGCTGAGGGCAAAGCACAGAGCACAGTGTTGAACGTTCTCTGGCGCAGAGTGATCCTTCAAAAAAGCCAGAAGAAAAGGGCTTTTTTTTCTCGGTATTTACAATCTGGATGCTTATCCAGGCCAGCTCAGTCAATAGCCACCAGCCCTCCCTCAAGCCCCTATAGACAGGTACGTAAGCAAAGGGTGTTTCTGTAGGGCTGTGATTGGAGCATCATAATTACCACCTCCTCTCCTGCACGCGTAATTGTGGTTCTGCCTCAGCCCTGATCTGAGGGAGGGGTGATGGCAAAGGATAGAAAAAGCCCTTGCTCCTACAAATATTTATTATTAGTATTATGATTATTTTATATAAATCCAAGAAAAAATGAAAAGAGCACTTTCAAAATACTTCAGTTCAGGAAACAATGATTTTGAGGCACCGGTCAGCATTTTGCTATCTTGCTTGCCTCCTTGTTCCCTAGCAGGGGTGCATTCAGTCAATAGCCTAGATGTTGCTCAGAAGCAATGGTGGCATTTTCCCTGGATGGCCAAAGAAAGATACAGGTCACATTTTCCAATCACCAGGTTAATGTCCTCATTATAGAATCACGGAATCATTCAGGTTGGAAAAGACCCTTGGGATCATCAAGTCCAACCACTCTACAAAGTTCTCCCCTACACCATGTCCCCCAACAACACATCTAAATGACTCTGAAACACATTCAGGGATGGGGACTCAACCACCTCCCTGGGCAGCCTCTTCCAGTGTCTGACAATTCCTTCCATGAAGAATTTTTTCCCAATGTCCAGTCTAAACCCTACCCTGTGTCAACTTGAAGCCATTCTTTCTTGTTCTATCGCCAATTACCTGTGAGAAGAGACCAGCACCAACCTCTCTACAATGTCAAGTAGTTGTAGAGAGTGGTGAGGTCTCCCCTCAGCCTCCTCTTCCTCAAACTAAACAGTCTCAGCTCCTTCAATCACTCTTCACAAGAGTCATTTTCCATTCAAACAGTTTTGCTTCCTGACCCTTTGTTTGCCTCTTTTCTTTGAACTTGACTTTGATGCCTCAGCACTTTTCACTGAAGACCCTGGTACCACCATCAATTTAGCTGTGATTTTTTTTTGCTCTCAGTGGCTGACATGGTTAGGATAATGAAGATAGACCATACAGATCCAAGTTCTACCATCAGCCATGCTTGCAAGCCGGCAGCGGTCACACACCTCAGTGTTAAGGGTTGTAAATCTGCTAATATTTTTCCTTTAAGTATTTGTGATCAAGGGGTGGGGTGTTTTTTTTTACAATCCCTCTTGATAGAAGGCATTTTCCCCATCCATTCCAGTATCAGAACAATTGCTGATTTTAGTTTTAATTTTTGTTTTGTTTTGTTTTAAACGAGTCCCTGCTTCTCAGCCTGCACGGCCTCGCTCGGCTGCCACCCCAGGAAATTTCATTTCACGGGGAAACAACTTTTACTCCTCCATTTAAATGAACCCCTCCTGGCTGCCACCCCGAGACGTGCTCACACATCTGCCCGAGAAGCCATGAGCAGGCAGCAGAGAAGAAAGAAAGTTTCAGGAAGCTCTCCCCGACCAGGTTTCTACTCTAACCATAAAGGCCACCTCTGCATCTCCCGGTTCCTGCCTGCCCAGCTGCGAGCACACCCTGGTCCTCCTGATAAAGCCACCCGCCTCCTTGCCCAGAGAGCCTTGAAAGGGTGCCTGCAGGTGTGCTTTCCTGCCCTCCCCTATCTCTTCCCACCACCTCTAATGTCTCATTAACTCTCTCATCAGCGTGCATCAGCACGGGAGTTATCTGAAGGTGAAGGGGAGGCCGTGACTGACTTATTTCAGCGATGTTTTTTTGGTTTTTTTTTCAGTATCTCGTGTTCCTACCAGCTCAGAGGCGCCGGCTCAGCCTTCCTGTGCAGATAAAGGCGCTGCTAAGCCCCTGCTGCCGGCAGGAAAATGGAAATCTGCACCGGGTGATAGCTCCTACCTGCCCAGCCAAGCCTCACTCCACCCAAGAATTAAATAGAGGAACAGCCCGTGGTTCCCTGCAAAGACCTGAAGTGACTTTCAGTGGAATAACAAAGAAAAGAGATGGTGCTTCTCTCTGCTTTTCTGCTCTGCTCATCCTTCCCAGCCATCCCTTCTGCACTCATAACTTCCTCCTGATGGGTTCAGCTCCATTTCAGCAAGGCATTAGATGGGGTCTGTCCCAAATCTTGCTGAAAATTGCTTGAAAAAAAGTTGCTGAACATCAGTGACCCCGAGCCCATGCTTTGTCAGGGCTAAGGATATGGATCATTTCCCTGCCCACTCGCGACTGTGCTCCTGTTACCCTCAGGTTCAGGATCACCCTCACAGAGAAGCGAGCTCTGGTTGCATCTCAAGTAACATCCTCCAGTCAAGCAAGCCCCATCCATACACAAAAGCCTTTCCAGGCCGGGAGGCCCACCAGGAACGGGCAGGAACACATCAGGCTCAGCTTTAGCACCCTCTCAGCAGCTGCCCAGGATGGGGACGAGTTCTCCTGCTGTCCCGTGAAGGTTCCAGGGTGGCACCCCAGAAGAAACAACTCTCTGGGACACCTCTTGAGCTGACACCGACGCAGGCACACCCTTAACTTTCTCTAATCAATGAGGTTAGAGTAATCCTTTCCTCACCAGCCTCTGATTTGTGGCCACATCCTCTAACAGAAAACCTATCACAAATGCAAACACAGTTAGTATGATGATAAGTCTCTTCTCTGGGCACTTCTCTTGCCCAGAGAAGATGTGGATGCCCCATCCCCGAAAATGTTTAAAGCCAGGCTGGATGGGGTTTTGAGCAACCTGGTCTGATGGGAGATGTCCCTGCCCATGGCAGGGGGTTGGAACTGGATGATCTTGAAGGTCCTTTCCAACCCAAACCATTCTATGATTCTATGATAAGTTACAGAACCAATGTGATAGTCACCCCTCGAGAAACCATCGCTTCCTAGTGCAGAGTTTCACTACATCCACTTGGCGTAGCTGCTCTTCGTGTCTCAAAATAAATAAAAAAAGCCCCACAAGAGAGGAGTCAACCTGACACACACCTGCCCTGTGATTTTGCCACAGGCACTGCACAGCAGCAAATCACCGCTTACACAATGATTAAAATAAGCCGCTGGATTTTTATGTTTTTTATTTTTTTTTCCCCCTCCCCATTGTTAAGCTGTCACTCCCAAGGTTTGCTGTGCTGTCTGTCTGACATCCGAAAAATACCTGTTACCATCCTCTCTGGCAATTGATCAATGGAGCAACAAGGTTTTTATGTGACAGCTTGAATGGGTTGAATGTGAAATTTTTAAGTGATACCTTGGTTTGCCTTCCTAACTGTCAGAATGGTACGAGATCTCCTTCCTTCCTCTTTAACACCCACAACGGACTTTTTTCGAAGGACTTCCAATAACAGAAACCCACTTTTGTCTAGAGCACAGGAAGTTGTCCAGAAGGCTTGGTGTCCCAAACATGTTCCTGCACTCTCTGGAAGCTGATGCTGAGGGTGCTACAGCTTCAGCCTTGCTGTGCCAAAGCAGGTTTTCATACCCTAATCCAAATTTCCCAGTAGAACCAGTCTCCATGGAAGAAGGAGAGCCCAGCTGCTATATGGGTAGGTTTGAACTTAAAATCGTAGAATCGTAGAATGAGTTGGGTTGGAAAGCACCTTTAAAGGTCATCTAGTCCAACCCCCCTTCAGTAAGCAGGGACACCTTTAGATCAGATTGGTCAAAGCCTCATCAAGTCTGGCCTTGAATACCTCCAGGGATGGGGCCTCCACCACATCTCTGGGTGACCTGTTCCAGTGTCTCACCACCCTCATTGTGAAGAACTTCTTAATGTCTAACCTAAACCTGCCCTGCTCTAGTTTAAACACATTGGCCTATCACTACATGCCCTTGCAAACAGTCCCTTCCGTCTCTCCTTTAGGGACTGGAAGGGGCTATAAGGTCTCCTCCCTGGAGAGCTTCTCTTCTCCAGGCTGAACAACCCCAGCTTGCCCAGCCTGTCCTCATAGCAGAGTCTCTCCAGCCCTTGGATCATCCTTGTGGCACTCCTCTAGACCCTCTCAAACAACAGATCTTGCCAGATCTCTACTAGCTGTGCACACAGGCTGGCTAAGGTCACCCAAGTTCTGGAGCAATGCTCAGGTGTTACTGTGATGAGGATGTTATGAGGAGCCACATGTAGAACAACACAGTGGAACAACAAAGTGTGTTGTCCTTGCAGCTTCCAAGTCCTTGAATCTCCTGAAGAAGTTTACTTTTGTTAGGGAGCTGCTGCAAATCATCAAAGGAGAAGCACTGATTTCCTTGGGGGGTGGTGAAAAATAAAGGAAGGTTATTTTACTGAGGAAGCCCAAGTCCCAACCAGCAGGATGACTCTATCCCAGGCTGTATATTGTATGCTTGGGCCGTGGAGGCTCTTGAACACCAGATTAAAATCACAAATGACAGAACTCAGACAAACATCAGACTCCGAGCTCAGAAAAAGAGAAAACGATCCAAACAAGAGATTGCTGTGAGAACATCTTCTGTGATGAGAACTGAAACTGCAAGTCACTGGTTTTCATTGAAAGCAATGCAACCAAGAGTCTGAAATCAGTCATGTCCCCTAACTGCTGCATCATCTGAAATCTCCCACCTTCCAGAACACATGGATCCTGAGATCTCTCAGCTTCCTCATTTGTGATCACAGATTTCTGTGAAGAGGCATTTCATGACTGAAATCAAATTAATAATAATAAAGACACAACAAAGAAAAATATAAACTGAAGTTGTCTGAGGTGATTTCTTTTGCCCAAGTGAATAACGGATTAATTTTTGCATTTAGGTTGCAAGTGACTTCAGGCAAAGCTATTTTATCTTAGAAGTTAGGTTCTCAGAGGTTTGTCCAGAGGAACTGCAGTTCAGAGTTGACTGGACTTAATTTCACAACTGCGTTTTAACCTAATTCTTCCAGGCCTGATGCAAGAGTTTGCAGCCAAGTCAATGGGAGTAATCATGTGAATAACACACGCAGGTTTCGGCCTGAAAATCCCTACCACCCTCATTTGTGGGTCAAGGTTGGTCTGCTTGGGGAAAAGCACAATGCAGTGCCAACAGTGAATGGCCTTGACATGGTCCATTTCCGAGAGATATAATGATACCACCAAACCACCAGGACTGTATGCCAGTAATGAAAAGTGACAATGCAGTCATTTGTGAAGGATATAAGACAGCCACGGTAGTTAGGGCCACATTTGCATAATCACATTAACTTTAAGGACCTACTTTAAAATTGACCTAACAATGGCTGTCATTGTTTAAAGCCACAGCTGTCCATGCTGATCGGACAACATGCTTGGTCAACTTGTGTCGCAGGCATCTTCTTCAGGAGGGTTTAGAAAGTTTGACTGAAAAGAAAAAAAAAAAAAGAATCGTGGGCTTCAGGACATCCTGTGAATGTTTGGCCTCCCATCGTGGCCCGGGTGTCTGGCTTTCAGAGCTGCACAACTGTTGCGTTTTCATGGGGACTGATGTAATTCGTTACACAGCTTTATTTTTCAGAATTGTTCACCAGGGCTGTGTGAAAAAGCACACGTAGGTTCCTTTTTAGCCACTAAGAATATTACAAAATACTGGTAGCCTGATTAGGTTATTTTAGGCTTGTGTGAGTTACTGCTAAGATCTGGGGGAAAAAATAAATCAGAACTTGTACTCTAAATATGACACTTCAGGCACACGGTCCTTCTACACAAAGGGAAGAGTGAACCATCTTCATCTTCATTCATGTCTTGCAGAATCATCCTCCCCTGCAAAACTGCTGATATTCAGCCAAAAACGTACATACCTGATGAATGTTCTTCAGTAGAAACATATTTACTTAAATTATTAACACGTTTCAGGGTATTTCTTCATATGCAAAGTTCTGATGAGAAAAAAAAAGGTCTCTTCTTAGCTAAGATTTCGTTTTCTTGTTCTCATTTGGTTTAGAAAGGCAACTTTTGTCCACTTTGAAAAACATGTTTATTTTAAGCATTTTCAGGATTCTCAGACCAGCAAGGTGGTAGTGGATGAGCTGCAGGGAACTCAAAGTTTCAGTTAGAGTGTGTCTTCTTTGAATAACACTAACCACAGGTAGGAGAATGACTAGAGCACACACTCTAGACTGGAAAACAAATAAAGAGAAATATCAAAGAAAAAAAAAAAAAAAGGTGTAGCAAAAACAGTTCAGCCCTTTCTGAGAATGAGGTTGAGGAAAACTGGTTTCTCCTTCTCCTGGTAGGCCTAGTTAGCATTGCTGCCAGCAGGAGCCCGTGAACTTTAACTGACTTTTTGTTTTGCATTGCATATACCTGTGATTAAAAATCCATTTAGGTTCCCCACTACTATTTGGTCCTAAACCATGATACCCAGCTGAAATAACTTTACACCCACAAAGATGATCCGAGGGCTGGAGCTCCTCTCCTGTGAAGACAGGCTGAGAGAGTTGGCATTGTTCAGCCTGGAGAAGAGAAGGCTCCAGCGAGACCTTGGAGCTCCTTCCAGTACCTAAAGGGGCTACAGGAGAAATGGGGAGAGACTCTTGATCAGCAAGTAGAGTGGTAGGTAACAGTTTTAAACTGAAAGGGGGGAGGTTTAGATGAGATACTAGGAAAAAATTCTGCAGTGTGAGGGTGGTGAGACACCAGAACAAGTTGCCCAGAGAAGCTGTGGCTGCCCCATCCCTGGAGGCGTTCAAGGCCAGGCTGGATGGGGCTTGGAGCAACCTGCTCTGGTGGGAGGTGTCCTTGCCCATGTAGGGGGGTTGGAACTCAATGATCTTTAAGATTCCTTCCAACCCAAACCATTGTACGATTCTGTGCCACTTTCAATTAAGAAGCTTTCCTGCCTCCACGTTGTGGATTAGGAACTTGAAATTTTATACAGGGGTGTCTTTTGGGATTCTTATTTCCTATGAAGACCCATATAAATCTGACCAAGTTGGGCCCTCTGAGCAGTTCATTTGGTGCAGGAGAACCAGTCTGGTTTGGCAGCTCCAGTCCATGCAGAACCCCACCAACTATTTGAGGCTTGTGGGGGGGCATGCAGTTGGCCATCTGTGACTGCTCCTTGCCCCTGAGGACCAACACGGTGTCACACAGGGGTTTAGCTCAGCTGCCTCGATCTCTCAGTAGTTCTCTTGCTGCCCCCTCTTTGCTGAGCTGATGTGGAAGAAGGAGGTTGCCTGAGATGAAGGTAGAGGGATGCAGAGCGAGGTGGGTGCAAAGACAAGTTGGAAGCAATGGGGATAACTGGCTGGGAGTGGAGCCAGATGTAAATGCATGTGAGAGTGTGTGCATGCACATAAACATGTGTAATTAAGATTAGTATTACAATGCATATACAGAAAAGTGGGGAGTAAGAGGAGGGTGAATTAATTGCAGGGAGGACTTCAATTCTGGCTCCCCTAACTTTGAAGTACTGCGCTCCCAAGCCTTAACGATCTTTTAATTTATACTTTAAATGATAATTTACCTTCTTGATTATTCAAAAGACGGGCAACAATTTACACCAACACTTTACATTCAGGCAAAGTAATGGAAAAGATGCAAATGCCTTATTGAACAGATATGCAGAACGCCCTTCGGAGTTAAGCACAGGTAGAGAGAACAAGCATATTAATATAGGCAAAGCTTCACTAACCACACTGTTATTTATATTTTAGGACTTAGCTCATCATGAGGATCAGCATTCTCATAATACAAACGTATTCTAGCTACTGGAACAGTTCAATAGCACTATGAGAGAACTGCAGATAGAGCAAAGATAGGGATGAGATCTGTGAAACTTCAGAAATGTCTATGCTGTTTCTGCACTTCTGTGCTCCTGCAGTACTTCAGAAACCCCTATACTTTGGGACGGAAAGAAAATACATCTTTATATCACTTAGAGTCACACACATCTCCCACGCCAAGGAAAGTCTCAGAGGTGAGTGCTGTTGAAAGAAAAAAAAAATGCAATGGTCATGCACTACTGTCTTCTGACAGCCAAAATCAACCTTTTGAAGAGAAAATGATATAACACCTTAATTTGAGCTTATTTTAGGTCTCCCAAGGACTGTGGCAGTCCCTTTATCTTAAGTCAATGTCAGGAATCATTATGCAATTTTTACTTTTGGAAATCAGTATTGTGCTACTTGTATGCTCCCATGGATTAGGTTATTACGGAATGAGTTTCCATTGCAATGAGTCAACTCACTGATATTCCATTATATATTCCATTCTATAAAAGATCTTGCAGAGGTTTGTGCAGGAATCCTGGGCTGAACAGACATTTTTCAATATAGCAAGGATGACATTACTAGCCTTGAGTTTTCTGTCTAGGAAAAACATCTTGATTTTTTCACAGGAGAGACCAAAATGTGTAATGCATGAAGGGATGAAGTAGGGAATCCATTACTGTGCTCTGTAAGTCGAGCACCAAACCCCTCCTCATCATCAAACATGTCCAGTACCACCTGCCTATCAAGAATATTTCTGCATTCACACTACAAAGCACATACAAATCCATTCAATAGAGGCTAAACCCAAAGATTTACCAGGTGAAAGGCTGACAAGTAAAACAGCACAGCACTTAATGCAGGCCTTCCCTGCCAACTTGGCCCATTCAAATCTTGTACATCTTAAAATTTACATTTAAAAACATTTTTTTTTTACATTTAAAAAAAAAAATAAAAAAATCACACTTGCCTTTCAGGCTCAGTCTACTTGAGGTAAAAAACTTGCTCGTTTGTATAAGTGATCAGCATTCCTCATCTACTCTGCACTCGTCAGACCCCACCTGGAGTACTGTGGTCNTCTGCCGGGAGGTGTCCCTGCCCATGGCAGGGGAGTTGGAACTGGATGATCTTTAAGGTCTCTTCCAACTCCAACCATTCTGTGATTCTGTGATTCACTTTCCTCAGTTACCTCTATTTGCTGACTGATTAGAGTGTTTCAGGTTTCAGCTTCACCATTCTTCAGACTATAGCACTTATAGTAAATGCACATGTGTGTTGGAGAACAATTAGAAATTATGTCACACGTGAGCTCACAACAACACAAAATCACTTATTTGCATACAACACCCGCCGTAAAAAGTACAGACTGTAAACATTATATTAAATTCAACCTGTCTGTAAGACAATAATTAGCTATCACTTATACGCCTGGATGTGAAATGAGGCACACAAGTAAGTATTGTACTTGTTTTTTGCAACTCTCCAAACTGGAGAGAAATTGTAAGTCATTTATCTTAACGATATCAATATTCTGCCAAACATAAGATAAAACTGCAGAGTGTGGCTAGAAAGTTCAGAAGCCCATGCAAGCACCACACAACAGGTAAGTTCTCGTTGGCTTTCACAAAAAGTGACTCATTTACAACAGCGTAAGACAAGGTTTATAGGGAGAGCAATCTTTTTATTAGGTTCCGTGAAACAGCTGCATAGACCAGTGGTTGCACTAATCCAAAGCTATTACAGACTTTGATTTTCTCCGTAGCAGATAACAGAGTCTCACTTGCACTCTCAGGCAATCGCAGCTACAAGAGCATTAATTATGCTTAGCATGACTATGATTCTGTGATTAATTAGGAGACACACACGGGACAAAGTGATGTCCCATGACTACGTTGTGAAACCAGTGGTGCAAAAAACCCATGCGTATTGGCAAGACCCTCCTACACAAAGTTAAATGTGGTGTTACCACCACCTGTTAGAAAGCCCCAATATCACAGAACGTGTCGGATCACCCTCCAGGTAAGATCCTTGGTTCAACTATTATCCAATTTGGATACCATCGGGTACCACCACGCAGCAGGTGGTGGTGCCTGATGCTGTGGAGACAGCTGAGATCTATCTGTAAACCAGCTGAGTACTTTCTGCGGTGGTGGGGAAGAGGGGAAACCACTCTTTTTGGGGTATGGCATGCCTTGGCATGTGAGGTTTTGTTAATCTTTCTTAATACCACACATTATTTTGTAGCCAGCTACCCATATTATGCACATAAACATACACTGCTTAAAGACAGATTAGCATGAGGTCAGAGGTGGCTCAAAATAAAATTAAAAACTCCCACCAGCTACCTCCTCCAAACCCCCCACTTATTTCATTGCAATATGCATGTGGGTTATTTTCAGCTCCTGTAACTCGTTAGTCTCCATTTGGCAACTTCTGTTTTTTTCTCCCTCTTTTTATGGCTCTTTGAAGGCGTGGGTTTATAGAGCAGTGATGTAAAACAACAATCTTGGAAAACAACCCGAATTAAGCATCTGTTCCTGTCATTGAAAAAAGAGGGCAAAAAAATCAGATGCCTTTCGCTTCTGATAATACTTTCAAAGCCCGCACAAACAGTGTGTGGGCTCTTTAATTTTCCATTAGATATTTTGGGGTTTATCCCCTGTTAAAGGTCCTTTCACAGAGACTTATCCTTACAAGTCTTATGCCTCGCTCACACTTAAATATTTCCACTCTTAGTACCGCTGTTAAATTATTGTTCATTTCTATCACAAAAGCAGTCAAAAATGCCAAGGAGAGCCTTATGGTACATCACTGTGTAACACAAGCCCAGAAAGTTCCCATCGTGACAAGCAGAATTTGCTGTTACAGGATTTATTTAATGGCAGTATATATATATCTTGTTGTGGGAGTAGATCTTGCCTGTTCAAAGAGTTTGGTGTGCTATCTGCCATGGGCAATGAAAGTACCTTCATGGGCAGGTGGGACTGCTTACTTTCAAGGTACTGCCATGCTATGATATAAATCTATAGGGTTTCTATGAGAGCTTCTTCTGTAAGCCATCCAGTTAGTGCTCCCAAGTGACCCTTTGCCTTGCGCTGGGTTGCTGGAAGGGTTACAGCAGCTCCTCTGTTGAGGAATGACAGTCATGATACTGTGTGGCCTGGGTTGTACAAAGGCAGCTTGCACCTTCTGTGTAGGGCCGCTCAGTTTGGGATTCCTTCCATGCATTCATTGTGTTTTTCAAAAGGAAAATAAGAGAGATAGAAGGAAAGAAGGAAAGAAAGGAAGGAAAGAAGGGAGGAAGAAAGTAAGGAAGAGAGCAAGCGAGCAAGCAAGCAAGCAAGAAAGAAAGAAAGGAAGAAAGAGAGAGAGA
>VXBW01000772.1:23087-47351 GCA_013400375.1 Thinocorus orbignyianus | reverse complement strand
AAAGAAAAGAAAAGAAAAGAAAAGAAAAGAAAAGAAAAGAAAAGAAAAGAAAAGAAAAGAAAAGAAAAGAAAAGGAATAAAAGAAGAATCTGAAGCTCTCTCAAGTGGAGACCTCCACGTGGTGGCCAGGCACAGGCAGCCTCTTGCCTGGATCGTGCTCTGCCGCGCTGTGTGGCAATGCGATAACTTTGATCCCTGGGGAGGTGAGGCGGAAGTCGGTCTTCACCATTCAATTTTTTTTTTTTATAGATAGCAAAGTCCATCCCTCCACCTGCATCCAAAGCACTGAGGCAGCTGGCAGAACAAAGTGCCAGAGAAAAATAGTTGACCAGAATCTATCTGAAATTGCCAGCATACAGGTGCAGTCTTGTTTTTCATCTCAGTCGCAGCAGTCCCTGGTGACTGTCAATGTTTTACTGAGGCTAATTAACCCTTTTTTTCCCTAGGACAGACCAGAGAAAAAAAACAAACACCAAAACCCCCAGCAATTTGCCACCTGAGCTTAAAATACATGCATAAGGAAATGCAATAATAATGTCTAGCCCAGGGCTGTGCTACAAATTCAAAAGGTGCTGCGAAAGTGAAAAAAAACATGGGGAAACTTTGCATCTCGGGGTGGCTGAGGCTGTTCCAAGGTTAGCGTGTTACTTCCAACACCTGAATGAGGTGGTAAAGATAAACAGAAATCACCCACTGCTGAAGCACCGCCAGCTCCTGAGCAGTTGTTGAACAAGGACTAGTAAAGCTGAACAATGAACTCGGATAAGCACTGTAGACAGGAAGCCAGGAAATATAAACAACTGAAACTAAAGATAAGAATTTGAGGATAGATAAGAATTCCCAAAGCTGCCTTGTCGACATAAAACATTCCTCTGGATCCTCAAGGAGAAGGGGTGGCCAAGGAGCCTTTATGACTTTTAACTTTGTTCCTCAAAGGAGCCAGGGAAAATCCAAATGATCCGTGCAAAAGGCAGGACCATTCCCTGCAATGCAGTGCCTCACGCTCCTTCTCTGTCTGGTTATTCAAGTCCTAAACTATGGGCTTCCAGTGCTCCCCTGAGGAGGCAATCCCACAACCCCAATGCTAGGATTTTTCCATTTACATATAGCTCAAGTTTTGCTTCTCATTTTCATCTCATTTCTGCTTTTTAATACATTCTCCATTAAAAAGAAAATGTCCATCATTACTACTTGTGTGTTCCAAATATTTACCCCATTTTCACATCTTGCCATTCACCAAGGTATATTTAGTTCTCTGACAGTCTCTGTGGAAGCCACCCACAGGTGGTGGCAGAGCTGTTTTGGATGCCTTCAGCCCTCTGGGGACAGGCTCACCATGGCCAACAAGGGGAAAAGGTCCTTCCCTCTTGCCATGGTCTCCTGATACCTCAACAAATGCACTGGTCCTCTGAAAAGACACTGGTCCTTTTTCCCTTCTCCATTCACATGATTTAGCACGTGTCCAACTTCACGGCAGAGAAGTTTTTTCCCTTGCAGAAAGCGTATTTGGTCCAGGTTACATTTCCCCCCCAAAATGAATTTTTCCACAACAACTTAAATTAGACCTACCCCTAAAAGTAACACACTGGCAGTTCCCTATGCACGACTGAAAGCCAACGATGGCAGGTCAGAAAGGTCAAACAGTCAGGCAGCATCTGGGCTTGTTTTCACCCCCATTCTGTCACCTTAGGAGGAGAGACAGGAGTAGGAATTAAACATAAGGGAGAAGCTCACTACCCTGCTCTGCTTTTCTGCCAGGCTTTCCCCTTCCATGATTTCTGTGCCTCAGTTTCCAGGGTGGAGAGTTTGGAAGGACGCTTTGCGGCTGCCCTCCAGCTGGGACAATCCAAACTCAGATCTACCAAAGCCCTGTGCCCTTGTGGCCAAGAAGGCCCATGGCATCCCGGGGTACATCAAGAAGATCATGGCCAGTAAGTTGAGGGAGGTCATCCTCCCCCTCTACTCTTCCCCGGTGAGGCCTCATCTGGAGTCTTGTGTCCAGTTCTGGGCTCCCCATTTCAAGAAGGACAGGGAACTGCTGGAGAGGGTACAGCAGAGGACCACAAAGATGATGTGGGCCCTGGAGCATCTGTTTAATGAGGAACGGCTGAGGGACTTGGGTCTTTTTGGTCTGGAGAAGAGAAGACTGAGGAGGAATCTTAGAGGGTGGGTGTCAGGAGGATGGAGCCAGTCTTTTTTCAGTGGTGCCCAGTGACAGGACAAGAGGGAATGAGCACAAATGTGAACTTAAGAAGTTCCATCGAAACATGAGGAGGAATTTCTTCACTTTGAGGGTGGCAGAGCCCTGAAACAAGCTGCCCAGAGAGGTGGTGGAGTCTCTGTCTCTGAAGACATTCAAAATCCTCCTGGACATGCTCCTGTGCTAGATGCTCTCCAGAGGTCCCTTCCAACCCCATATCATTTGTGATTCTGTGAAAGCCCCTGTAGCTGTAAATAAAGCAGTTGTGTTAAACAGAGAGTAAAGCACAGGTCTGAGATGAAAAGGACAAGGAAGGCAGCAGGAGGGGAGATGCTTGGTTGTGTTGGTACAGCAGGAGTTCAGCACTGGAGCCAGAGCTGCCGAACCCTACCTGATTCACGTCAAACAAGCCAGGTCAAAACACCTCGCCAGCCCGGAGTTGGGAGATTCTTGGGCTACAGTCACATTCCTGGCCCTCAGGAAACCTCCCGCTCCAGCAGCTTCAAGGAAAGCGATGCCTGGGGACCTGAGGGGTGGAAGCCAACCACGGGGCTGGAGCTGCCGGAGAGCCGGGCCGTGATGCAATGCTTTGGCAGCCATTGGCTGTGCCCGCGGCTCAGCTGGCACAGCTGTGCCAGTTGTGCCTTCCACATCCCGCCCTCTGAAGGATGATGCCATGCACAGACTCATGGTGGGGGGAAGAAAAAAAAAACAAAAACCCAAACAGAGAAAACATCTCCCTCGCCAATACAGTTCAGCAGCAAGTCTTGGGCATTTCCTTGGCTATGAAAATAGAAAATACAGTCGGAAGGAATCTCCAGAGGTCATTATGTTCATCCCTGGGCTTTCTGGCAGAGTCAAGCCTAAGAAAAATTCCCACAACAGGTTAATTTAACCTCTTTTTGCATGTCTTCAGCTGTGGTGACCCTCAGTTTCTTCAGGCCTCTCTGCTTTTAACGTGCTGCTTTCTCAAAGTCTCACCTGTCTTCCTTGCCCCAGGTCGAGCTCAAACCTTCTTTTTTGATCAGCAAAACACATGGAGAATAGTTTGCTATTTTCCTCTTTACAGTGATGTATTAACAAACAATCACACTCTAATGAAATGGAATTAGATTTAGAAATCTCAGTCATTAGGAGCCTCCAGCTGAGGAGCAGTGCAGCTTGGTAATGTAGTACGCCAAAACCTCTCCTCTGGCTGTAAAGGGCTTTTAAGTCTAATATTTCATGATTTAACTGGATTCGCACTGTTAAGTTGAAAATCCTCAACAAATGGAACTCTAGGCTTGCAAAATTACTTCCTCCCATTCATAAATCATATCACTTTGCATATATTTGAATGGTCAAACATCTATTTAGTCCCTGGAATGATTTGTTCTTTCATTAATGGAGACTAGATGAAAGCCACAGATAACAGCTCGCAGTGATTGAACATAAAGCACAACTCCTTTACTGTACAGGATCCGCAGCCCGAGCACCATGGCAATAATCTAATGATGCCAAAACTTGGATGCCCTTCAAAAGCTTCAGAACAATAGTTGCTGTCAACATGACCTACACGAGGTCCCAGCGACAGAAAAGCCGGAGTCTGGAGTTACACTTACGCTCTGCCACCGCGGGCAGCAGATAAGGGATATTTTATGTGCCTTATGGACATCCTGGAAATGCTGTGAAACCTGGGAAAGGGGTTGATGTCACTCAGGCACAGCCTATTTGGGCTCCTCTTTCATATATAGACCCTCTGAAATCCAGCTGCCACCAAAGCAGGAGGTGTTCAAGGCCAGGCTGGATGGGGCTTGGAGCAACCTGGCCTGGTGGGAGGTGTCCCTGTCCATGGCAGGGGGGCTGGAACTGGATGGTCTTTAAGGTCCCTTCCAACTCTAACCATTCTATGATTCTATGAGTCCAAAGCAGTTAAGCCTAGAAGCTCCCACTGACTTCACCAAAACTTGCCCAGCAATGAAGTATGTAAATATTTACACTTGAAGAATTTCCATATTTTAAAGTTAACAGGGGTTTAGCCTGGGTAAGGAGCACGGGATGGAAGTTAATCACAGAAAGGGACCTTGGGAGAGCATCTAGTCCAACCCTCCATCCCTAAATCTGCTCTACAGTTTTGAAGCAGACAGTAGAGGAAGGAACCTTCTCAGGGCCAAGTGTGCAGCCCACTGTGGACAATAAATTACATTGATCGAGTGCTTTCAGCCGTACACCAGCAGCCCCTTTAGAAGAAGTGTCCAGCTTCCGTTGCTTGCCACCAAACCCCAAATTACTTTAATAGTTGGTGGGATTATTCAATGTATATGCCATAAAATCCATAGGTACACAGTGTAGCATAGAACTATAATACAGCTGGAGCAAATACATCTTACTTGCAAGCAAAAAATGATTTCTTGGACTGATACTTGGAGTAGATTTGGTACTTTCAGAGGGATGTGGGAATGGGAAAGGGTGGGGAAAACAACCCAACCAAAACACGATGTAGTTAATTTCCTGACTGCTATTTCCCTCCATTCCGCCAAATTGTTGCATTCACTGACTACATTATTTCCTGAACAGAAATGGTGTTAATTTTGAGTTGCAAAGAAATATTTCCCCATCGACAAAAAATGTGAGACCGTTGCAAAGCATTCACCAACTGAGATCACAAAAGAAGAAAAATGAACACCAAAAAAAAGACCAAGTTCTGCAACAATGAGATATTTCCAACTGGACTAAATATGTTTAGTTTGAACATATTGCCCAGTGAATTCATGAACTGAAAATAAATAGGTCAGGACCCACCAGGAATACCCTCCTCTCCTATCATACCATCATAGAATCATGGAATCGTGGAACTGCCTGGGTTGGAAGGGACCTTTCAGATCATCTAGTCCAACCATCAACCTAACTGATAAAAGCCATCACTAAACCATGTCACTGAGCACTGTGTCAACCCAGCTTTTAAATACCTCCAGGGATGGTTTCTCAACCACTTCCCTGGGCAGCCCATTCCAATGCTTAATAATATTTTCAGCATAAATTTTTTTCCTAATACCCATTCTGAACCTCCCCCTGGTGCAACTTGAGGCTGTTTCCTCTTCTGTTGCCTGTTCCTTGGGAGAAGAGACCAACGCCCTCTGGCTACACCCTCCCTTCAGGTAGTTTGTAGAGAGTGAGAAGATCTCTCCTCAGCCTCCTTTTCTCCAGGGTGAACACCCCCAGATCCCTCAGCCTCTCCTCATAAGACTTATTCTCCAGACCCCTCACCAGCCGTGTTGTCCTTCTCTAGACACATTCCAGCACCTCCCATGTCATATTGTTGGGCTGCATATTTTTCAAAAGACTAAGTGGTTACAGCCTTTTCTAGTCCTTTTTCAACCCAAAGATACTCCTTAATGAAGGTGTGCTTGCAATTGAGGTGAACACTGGAACTGGAGTGTGACCCTCTGATCTTTTGATAGAGAGTTATTATCTCATGTACTGCAAAATAATCACAGTCTTCTCAACCATTTAACTCTGTTTTGTTATCAAACCAGCATCCTATGTGTTAGGCAGGCATTCCTCTTTGTGGGGGACAGCAACTTGGGTCCTTTCCTTGCCAGCTTATCCAGCACTTATCTTCTCTCTCTGTTTTGATGGTAATTATCACTTATGAATGCAAGAAACCTGAGGGGAAAAGTAACCTCTCTTTCCTTGCCATGGAACATACTTCAAGGCTTTGAGTTTTTCTGGCCAGACTCCCATCCCAGATTTTTGGAGCTCCAGTAGGGCTTGCTCTCCAGTCTACTAGATCTGCCAGGGGAGAGCGTATTGTAATAAGTTGTAGTCTCCAACTACAGCTGAATAATCCAACCTTACAAACAAAGACCTTCTTCAGAGCTTTTTCATCTTGCGGCTGATATTGCCAGCCCTCAAAATAACATAATAGAAATTGGCTATCCAAGCCATAAAGACCGAAAAACATTTCATGAAAGTACTTTTTTTAAAAAAAAAGACACCAACCAACCTCAAAACTTAGTCCCACCATAAATACAGAGTGTTTGCCAACTACCTACTGAGTCATATAGGTACGTGACAGCAGAACTTTTAAGATTCTGCCAGACAAGGGCTTGAGGACTGTACATTGTCAAGCCAGTCTCACACAGATTAGCTCCCAGGCTGTCTGCAGGAGAAATATTAGTATCTCCAGCTAAAGACAGGGAAATTGAGGTGGAGGTTCAATTCACCCAAGGCCATGCCATAAATCATCGGAACAGCACGCTTAAAACCAAATAGCCATGGGCTCACGAGTTCTGGAGAAAGACTTGGGGTCAGGACTTTTATTTTTTTTTGCTCCAGTTAGAGATTTATGACAGAGGAGATAATGAATAAAATACTTTCACTGTCATTTTCTTCTCAAAGAGCGGTTGTTAAGCACCAACACTGATCTAGTGGGTCTTACAGATGCTATTTTAGAGGAAGAAAGAGGCAACTAATAATAGTACGCACAACACAGAGAAAGAAAGGAAATATATGACCATCTAATTTAAATGGTCCCAGAAATACTTCTTTTTGCTCTGTCACACTGCTGTCAGATAAAACCAAGCTTGTCCACATGAGAGGGAGAAGACATAATAGGCGTGCTTTGCAACGACATCATGTGGACGTGGATCACACCAAAAGGGCTGCCCAACCTCCTGCTTTCTGTAAAAACCTATGCACAGTAAAGCAAGGCCATCATGTCTCCCATTCCTCACCTCTTTTCCACACTAGCAAATCCAATTCCTTGCACGTTCCTCAAAGGTTTCTAAATCTTGTGTCAGCCCACGACAAACATTGCTGCTCCCTTGACCCTCATCAGTTTGTCTACGGGTTCTGGGATGTGGTGCCCAAAGTTAAAGCAAAGTATTCCTGCCCAAGCTTCACCAACACCATTTGGAAGGGCATTTTATGTTTTTGCCTTTGATTCCTTCTTCCTCTACTTTGTGCAGATCTTGCTGTCTGCTATTTTACCGATTTGCCCCCTTACTTCCATTTTCCAAAATAATTTTTTATTCCGATCACATCCTGCAAAGAGCCTGCAAACTCCCAGTGTCACGTACAAGTTTTATAAATACTACTACGTCACCCAGCAAACTAATGGAAATAGTGAATCAAAGTGACAAAGAACTGACCTCAGGGACCCCACTTGCAATATCTCCCTGGTCTGATAACTAAACTTGGGTAACTTTTTTTTTGAATGCAGCTTTTCTTTTCTAATTAGTTATACATCAGCTCCTCATGGGCAGTTTCATCTAGACCATATTTTGCCTTCCCCACTTTGTTTATAAAAAAATATCATGAGACAGTATCAAGAATCTTATCAAAATCAAAATTTGTCACACTTCATAAGCTGTCTTATTAATTTAGACCAATTGCATGACCAAAGGATCAAACTCATTTGAGTATTCAAGACCAGTGTTTTTCAAACACTTTGCCTAAAAAATGATCTTTAAATAAGCACCGAAGTCCTCTGTGAAAAACTGCCAACATTGTCCACATTTCCTGTGAAAATGCAATTACTATTTTATTTTTTTTTCAAAATTGTTGTAAAATCACTGCTGGTATTTTTTATTAAATACTGATAAAACATAACTTGGGAAAAATGAATTAGCTAATTGAATATTTAGACAAGAGTTTCAGATTAAAAGTTAATTAATCTGATTCATAAAACCAATAAATAAATAAATAACCCCCAACAAGATGGAAACAAATAATAATTTCAACGCCTTTAGATGAATCGCTTTCTTGCATTTTGGGCAGCAGCAAGATTCCGGACCACAGATTTAAATTTAACGTAGCCAAATGCTCTCCACCCTATGGCAGATATTTCGGCACCTTAGGACAGAAGCAGCAAAACCCAGCTCTACTCACACCTTTCTACTCAAAGAAAGTCAGAATGATAACGGCAAAAAAACCCCAACAACAACCCAACCAACCCACCCAAACCAAAAAAGCCAAACTTCAAAAACGTTGCTCCAAAACAAGGCAGTTATATCAATACTCGCACAAAACTGACCAGGAGTGAATAAGTTCCTTGAGTTGCACGAGGCTTGAGCGTACAAAGCTGTGAGAGAGAGAAGTATTGAGAAGCGTTTGATGCCCAGGCACCTGGCACGCTGCCACCCATCCCATTTCTCCATCTCAGCTGGGAGCTTTCCAGAGGGAGGGCGGGAGGCCAGCAGGGAACAGAGGGCGACCAGGAGGAAGAGAATGGCAGCAGCCCCACAAATTGCCCGTCCTTCCAGGGGGCCTCCATCCTGTGGGATGCTTGCCATCACTGACAAATCAATCATAGAATCATAGAATGGTCCAGGCCAGGAGGGACCTCCAAAAGTAATCTAGTCCAACCTACCTGCAGTCAGCAAGGACACCCCCAACTAGACCAGGTTGCTCAGGACCTCATTGAGGCTCACCATGTAGAGCAAGGGCCTGTTTTCTACCCTGCTGCATCAAGCAGCCCAAAGACCACCCGTGCACCCCTCAAGTGCTTCTCCACTGGTTTTGCACAGGTTCAGATGACATGCAAATGCTCTTTGTCTCTTTTCCTTTCTCACTAAACTTTTACTCAGCTGGCAGGATTCAACCTGAACCCTGGAAGATGTACTCAAGCAACTCCAAGTCACAAAGGAACTCAGCATGTGAGGTTAACCACCGTTCAGCTCCAGTTTCAGGCACAAACAGGTGCATCTTCAAGTTTGGAAGCTGTGTCAACCCATTGCCAGGTCCTAAGGAAGCAGGTATCTAAACTTTGCCGCTTGTAGCTCTAGGAAAAGACCTCCTTGTTCCAGTAAAACAGATACCAACAGTTCAAACGAATTAGGAACAGGTTTCTTCAATGACACAGAGATAAGTTTCCAATATGTATCACCACATGTTCGAAAAAGGAACAAAACCAGAACAAAACAACAAAAAAACCCCAGATACCCCAAAAACATTGACAGATGTTACGGCACAGCTCTCAGCGTGGGAAACTGTTGGAGTTTGAATGACTCAGTGAAGCAACCTCAGCTTACAAACAGACCCAACCTTGACAGTCTTTGACCGGTGTGTGTCAACCCAAACGTGCTGAACTAGTCACTCTTTCCTCTCCATACAAAACTTCTCCACAGAATAAGCAACTTGATCTAAACTTTGAGTTTATCACCTTTGGGGAGAGGTCCAGTTGAAGTGCACCCATCACTTAGGCTGCAAGGGATTTCAGTCTTACAACTTTCTCCTCCAAACCTCCCAGATTTTCAGGGCCCAGGAGGAATCTTGGTAATGGTGGAACCTGACCATCAGCATTACTAGTCCTGCATTGCCTCCTGTTCCACTGGCATGAAAAATACCAGTGTCAAAATATATTAGCTCTCCAGATGAACCACACTGACTCAAGCAGTTGGTAGATGACAACACAAACCAAGCAGGAAACTGTGCCTCTGACCATGTCTATGTGGTGCTCTGTCCTTCCACGCACAACCTGACCAACCATCAGAACCTGGGAATGGCCAGACACCCACCCTTTCTCAATATGAATTCAGACTACTTGGAGACCTAACTGGAGGCAGCCAAGTCTGCACCTCTTTGGACTGTGAAACTGATGTCAAAATCACTGCCTCAACTGATGTCAGGTGCCCAGGTTTCCAAATGTGACCTGAAAACCTACACTACTTCTGTTGCCAACGAGTATAAAGGGTAAAATGCCAGAGATGCTGAATTCAGAAGAGCTGCCATTGAGGGCTTTTTCTCCTCTCAGAGAGAAAACCTAACCCCAACTGAAAGAACAGGAATAAAATAGCAGCTGTAGGTACTGATCTTGAGCCAACTGTGCTACAAAAATTGTTGTCTAGAGATTCCACCTCCATTCCCTGTGCCAGCTGAGTGAAGAGAGCCCAAGCCAAGGCCCTGCCCCTGCTCAGCATCAACCTGCAACCCCTCCTTGGGGACCATGTTCTGGGTCCGCCCACTGGGAACTGACTGTGCCCACCACTGACTTATCCTCCTGGTTCCCATCTAAACCATGGTAGGCAAGCAAAAAGCAGGAGCTTTGGAGTCTTCACTGAGAGTCCTGATTCCAAGATGCTTCCTTGGGTGACTAGGACCTGCAAGGTTGTAATCCTTTACTGGGCTGGAAGCCAGCGGAGGACCATGTGTGGATCCACACCTTCTCTCTGCCTGTGCAGGTATATGCTGTGTCACCCAGGAAAGATTCCCCAAGGTATTTATTGTACATTCTGCCTCTGTGCTTGTGAGACCCCACCTAGAGTACAGTGTCCAGCTCTGGAGGCCTCAACAGAGAAAGGACATGGAACTGTTGGAACAGGTCCAGCGGAGGGCCATGAAGATGATCAGAGGGCTGGAGCACCTCTGCTGTGAGGACAGGCTGAGAGAGCTGGGGCTGTTCAGCCTGGAGAAGGCTCCGGGGAGACTTTGGAGCAGCCTTCCAGGATCTGAAGGGAGCTTCAGGAGAGCTGGAGAGTGACTCTTTGTCAGGGAGTGGAGTGACAGGACAAGGGGTAACGGTTTCAAATTGGAAGAGAGGAGACTTAGACTAGATCTTAGGAAGAAATCTCCCATCCCTGGAGGGGTTCAAGGCCAGGCTGGATGGGGCTTGGAGCAACCTGGTCTGGTGGGAGGTGTCCCTGCCCATGGTAGGGGGGGTGCAACTGAATGATCTTTAAGGTCCCTTCCAACTCCAACCATTCTATGATTCTATGGTTAACAGAAAATCCATTTTTAGTCTGCCCTCTGTTACACCCTGGACCTGATGGGCTCCCGTCGTGCTGTTGGTTAAGCAGGAGGGATGGCAGGAGCCCTCAGCCACACCACAGAGCGCATTGCCCCTTTTGCCCTTTCCCTGATGTCACTTTCTCATTATGACATTATACCAAATCACAATGGGGATTAACCACCCCAGTGTAAGCTTATTAGAGGCTTATGCAGGCTGCTAGAGCTTGGCTTTGGATGACATTTATTTTAACGAGCCTGGGGTTGATGTCACCACTACGCCCATGAGTCTATATCCACATAAACACGAAAATGAATACAGAACACAAAATTAAGTTGCTTTATACAGTGTCTACACAAAGGTGTCAAAATCCCCATGACATAAACAGGAAAAAACCAAATGTGCTGCTGATGCAACATCAAAATAAAAACGTCGAAGTGGAACTAAGGGAACATTTATAGTCCATAATAAAAAAACACTGCCAATTGAGTACCACTTGGTGATGATAACTAATTGCATTTCCTCTACACTGCTCACCTGCAGCAACGGATAAGCAAAGGCTTAACTTGCCTTTAACACATGGAAACCCACAGCGCAAGCAAGGAAGCCAAGCAACTTACTCTATTTATCAAAATTTGGGAGTGGAGAAAGAGGAATTTTCTACAAATGAATACAGTTCTGCAATGCCAAACTGGCCATATTTAGCTGCGGATTAATAGCAGGGGATTCCAGACTGAGGGTATTCCCAGAAAAAAGATGAAATTCAGTATTTCTTCATCTGAACTGAGAGCTGAAGCAAGGAATACAGGATAAGGAATGCAGGGAGGACCTGCTCTAGCCACTTTTGTAAGAACCAAGCAGTAAGAGACATTAAAAAATTGACCTGTGAGAAATTTGCACTAATTCTCCTTTCATCTTACAGAGAAATTAATGGGAACTCTCTCACTATTATGAAAGAAAACTGAGTATCTCTAACACGGGCAGAGAAAGAAAAATACTGACTGACAAAGAAAGTTAAACCAGCACCGAGCGCCTTGGCTCCACTTCTGAATTTCAGCCCCAAAACACAGGGCTGGGGCCTGCACTGACTCACAAAACACCCGAAAAGAGGTTCCTCGGTTGAACGTGTCCCCAGAAATTCATTAACTCCCTTTCTGACCCCCAGAGGAGTAGGATCTGAGCCAGTGTATCCTGCAAGGATTTCCTTTCCAGCTCATACCTCTGCCTGTGCTGGCTTTGCCAGGGACGCTCCATGATCTCGGTGAATGTGAGCCTGGGAAAAAGTCCTAAATTCAGAGAAATAACGGTATTATTGGGCACTTCATGATTTTTGTTTGTTATTTTTAACATTTTTTTTTTATTATTCCCCTCTTCCAGCTCTACCTGCATTTGATGTGACTACAGAGTTCTCAAACAGCTATATCATAACAGTCTGTCGCAAGTGTATTGGGTGTTTCAGTTTGCCAGACCTGTCATCATAAATTAATTACAGGATGTTGCAGAAATGGCTGAGTTCCAGCAGCATCTTGCACAGTTTAATATAGCCCTATTTCCCCATTTCGATGTATTTGTGGTTAGATAAATCCTCAGAAAATTTACAGCTGCTGCACACTAGTTTATTACACTCCCTGCCTGCGCAGGCGATATTAAGCGGCAACAAAAAATTTGATGTCTGCTCAGAGCATAGATTTTACTGATACTGCTTTACCAGCGTGGAAACATTTTTCTGCTAAAAGTGGTATCTGCAGGTTTTTTTCTTCTGAGTATTTGCATTCGAGCACTAAGGCGGGAGTGGGGAGCTTGTTTGGCTGAGTTTTAGATGAAACACAGTATTATTTTTGATTGCAAGCCTGAAAGTTGGGCTTTTTTCCCCCCAGTCTTGAAAGTTAGCGGACATTAATGAATAAACTACAGCTGCTGAAATCCCAATCCTTACGGATTTTGCTGGAGCATTGAGTAAAAGGGTCTGTTGACTCCAAGCAGGCTGCAGGACTGGGATTCTGTGAAATTATGTCACTGTTGGAAAACAGAGCCTTCTGAAGGGGAAGGCAGAAGGAACTGGCACACAACAGACCCAACTCTGGCCAAAGCCACTATGAGTAGAGTGTATCTACCGATAAGAAAAAGGATATTTAAGGTTCAAACCAGCAGCTGGACGCTCAGTGTGAAATTCTCCTCTCTGCTCTGTCTGCTTTGTGCCAGATGAAGAGGCTGGAGCGGAGGGGATCAAGGCAGAGGTTGCCTATTGCAAGAATCAACAACTATAAAAGTGCTCTCCGAAGACCTGTGCCAGAAATCAGGGATCCAAAGCTCCTGCTGTGCCAACAGCACCGCAAACCTTGGATGATATGGACCTTTCCTCAGTTAGGACAGTGTTGAGTTACTGGAGAGACACAGGAGAATGAATATTCCTCATGGAATATTAAGATTCATCCAAAAAGCTCCTGCAAATAGCACAAAACTTACACGTATTAAAAAACGAAGTGGTTAAATATCTTAACTCCTGAAGTTTAAAAAACACAAGTGAAGCCACCCAAAGCTCTGCTGGTAACATGCCTTTCTCGCTATCTTCTGTTCCTTCTTCTGAAGTTCCAATTTCTAATTGCCACATCCACGCAAGTCTCCCCCAGCCAGCAGCTTTCTCCTCAAGCTGCTTATTTCCCTCTCTCAGACCTTCTCTCGTTTCTATTCCTTATGTGCAGCAGTTTTGTTCCTACAGCGTAGATTTTATACTCCGAGCCATAAAAACTCCCTGAACTAACACGGTATGTTTTTACAAGCACAGGTGCACATCCATAAATTAATTTGTCTAAAACATTCTGGATAGTCACTGGAGAGAATGTGAAGGGAAAAAAAAAAACCCACAGTAGAAACTTGTGCTCGAATCTGCCCCTCCACTCTTCAGAAAACACTTCTATCCCCTCCCAGTTTCCCCAGCTGTAAAATAGGCTGCGCTGCCTACATACTAATTTCATATGTGCTAGAAAAGGATCATTAAAAAACCCCACCACTCTTTGTGTTTACCAAACAAGTGTGGGGTTTTTGGGGTTGTGTTTTTTGGTTTTTTTTTTTTTTTTTCACTCTAGTCTGTTCCCGCCTCAGATGAAGTATTTCCTATTCACCTTCGCAATTAGAGCAGAAGGACAGAGCTGAATGAAGCGCCTCATTATCAAGTTTGCATCCAGGGTCCCCGCAGAAGGGCTACCATGCTGGCTATTTTTCCTAGCTGTCTGCTTTCTGCTTGCAACGGGCCATTGTTAACCCTAAATGATCCTGACATCCAATTCTGCCGCAGACAATCGGGTCCAGCCGGCAGATTTAGTTCACTAGTCAACAGAGACTTTGGGTTGTCATGTTCCTCTGTCTTCTCATTAGCCCTCCTCTGACTGCGATCCATCCCCTCCCGCCTCCAGCATTAAGTGATGCTACAAATACATTTATTGTGTTCTACCATGTCTGTCCCTCAAATTACTGTAAGGAAAAACAACAATAACTAAAAAATAATAATATATATATAATAAACGCAGTCTGTGGCTACTGGGAAACAGGAAAAACACACCGTCCCTTCTTTTCTATTTTGTGAATTTATGCCTTGTTCTCGACGTCGCCACCATATCATAAAAATGTAATAGGAACTGTGTGTTGTAACCACCCCCACAAAACCTAAAAACACCCGAACAATGAAAGACCTACTATGCTTTTATCACTGGGCAGTTCTAAATATCTAATATTTACCTTTTTTTTTTTTTTAAAGCCAGGTTTTATCTGCTTCGCTCCAGCAATGAACTTGTATCACCCTCTGAAAACTCTACAAATAGACTTTTATAGCTCTGGATTTTAATTCGTGCCTCAGGGAGCAATTTTGAAGGGCACTCGTGTTTTAAGATATTTAACGTAGTTCTCCAAGGAGAAAAGAAAAAAGGAGGAAAATTTTCAGTAGGCAATCAGAATCCTTCTGGAATTCTTTTCTTCCACTGAAATGTAAGTCCTTTAAATGTTTGGTCAATTTTCTGCAAATATACACCAAACTCATTTTAAAGTGATTTAAGAAAAATGCAGGTTGCATTAACCCAGAAACAAGAAGTTCTATATAAAGTTTAATTTAAAAACTTCTTTTATGAACCACTGTCCTAATCCAAACTGTTTGAAAGTTTTCCTTTTTCTTGTAAGTTTAGAAAGTCATCAGCAATGTCTGAAGAATAAAGAATCTACTAATACTGAAGAAAAAAGCAGTTTTTCTTAAAATCAATGTATCAGCTCGATTTCTGGAAGAAAAAGGTAACAACTTCACCATTATGACACATTAATGATTTGTTAAGATATTTTAGTCTGAAGGTTCTAATTTTAATACATAAGAATCACTTAGAGTGTTGTTTTTTTGTTTTTTGGTTTTGTTTTTTTTTTTAAATTTCAGGTCCTTTTGTTCATTTTCTGTTAAATGATGACAGAAAACTCTAGCACCGCAGTGACATGAGACAAAGCAACAGAAGTCTCTAAACAACCATGTGTTAGGGAGGGGGAAAAAATGAAATAAAATAAAATAAAATAAAAAAACAACCCAAAAAACAAAATCCAAAAAACAAAACCCCAAAAAACAAATCACCCAACAAAACAAAAGCTATTGCAATTACAAGGAAACATCGGGAAAAGTTTATTTTCAACTCCCTGCATTTTCACGTTTGGCTCTTATCTGATTCCTTCTGCTTAATTGTTATTTGGAGCCGTGCCTTGGAAGACACTGCGGCTGCCTCCCTCCTCTCAATTTGGAAAGTGTGGCAAAGCAGCTCTATTCAGCTTCAGAGCAGTGAACATAATTGGAGCCCTAGTTCGCCGGCATGAAAGGAGGTGCTGTGCCTTTGATTAGAGCTACCATCTCTCCCTGGTGTTTATCTGAAGTGTTATTTCTGTCTTCGGCGGCCACAATGCCAAATTAACATCTCACAATGCTTCCCAATGAGCTCCCAGATCTTGGCCACTGCTCAGCTCTCCCTGACGTGGAGCCTGATGTCACGCTCTGCCCTTGTTTTCAAGGCCAGCCAGGACGTTTTAGGAAATGGAAGATGTTGAGATTTTCCTTTTTTATTAAAAAAATCCCACACATCATGTGGAGTTGGAATACGCTGCAAAAGCAGAGAGGTAAGAGGCCAGGAGCCTGGCTAGGAGGCTAGTCCCAGGACTAAGATAATTTCACACCACATCTGACTGGGGAAAAAGACACGAATAAGTTTCCAGTCCACACTACAAGTCCCAGTTAGGGGAGAACTTCACACACAAGCTCAAGGCAAAGCAAAACTAGGCCTGTTGGCAAAGAACAATTAGCAGTGGAACCAATGAAGAGCATTTGCTGCCCTGCTTTACTCAAACGAAAGGAGTGCAGATTTTTTCTGGCTTTAGAACATGTGCAGGGAAGATATTACAAGATATAGCAACTGGTCCTCCGCATCTGGGTGCGTTTCACACATCGGTGCCCAACATTGTTATTCTCACTTCTTTTTTTAATGGAATCAAGAGCCCTGTCTACTAAATAAGGGCTTTCTAATTTTGTGTTATTTATTGCTTCAGAGGGGGAGGAGGAAGAATTTCCTAGCAGAGTAAAAATAAACTGGACATCATCAGCCAGAAAAAAAAAATAATACCAAGGCTAACTGATAGAAAGAGTTTCCTTTAATATAAACCATGAATTACTTAGCTCCGTAGACAATTAGCAAAGTCATTAGGAAAAGTTCACAAAGTAATACTCAAGTGAAAAAAAAACAGATTAATGACACTTAAAAGTGAGTAAGAACTACAAGTAAAACAAACAGCACGGGCAGATATGAAATATTTCATTCAGATAAAACAAAGTGTGTTTGGCAAGATCGCTGCCAGAGCAGCCAGGAACTCTGACAAAACTCTGAGAAAACCTCATTTGGAAAAATAGAACTGCTTGGAACTAACCTCCTTATTTACACGGGTAAAGAGTGAGCAGCCCCACTGAAGACAGTGTAGCTGCCCAGGTACTTACCCAAATATCTCACGACAGTAAAATATATTTTTTTAAATAAAATTTTGTTTTCAGGTACTCTGTAATGCCAGCATTCCTTTGGAAGTGTACCGCTCCTCTATTTTACTTACAACACGTTTTAAAACACTAATTTAATAACTTGCACAGTGGTCGGGCTCGTTTTGCTCTACATCACACCTTCTCACCTGATTCTCTGCTCCCAACAGGCTGATCTACAGTCCCCAGAAATGCCTGTTTAGCCTAAGTCAAGGTGTAACCAGATATTAAACTGGTTCACATGGTATTTGTTGGTGGAGTTCTTATGAAATATGAAAGTCTTTTTTAGATTTTACCAGTCCAGGGAAGAGCTGAACGTTCCAGTTTGGTTGATTTTTATGGAACTCAGGGCAACAGTCTTCCAAAACAGGTTTACACCATTGGGAAAGTCACAACTGGTGCCACTTTGCATATTTGAGTGTTTTAACTTCTTTGTCTCTTGTTAATCCTAGAAGTGAGATCGTCAGTGCTGCCTTTGTTGTGTACACCAAGTATCACACAAGCATTTCCCATTAAATTATGACTATACATCACAGCATTCAGGCTCAAAGGCAGTATTTGTCTTTCCGTTTGTGCTTAAGTTTGAGCCTCTCCCTGCCTTTTTCTTCTTTTTCAGTTCCACCCCATGGGCTGTAGGTTGGTTTTCAACCCCGTTAGCTGGAACTGATGACACGGGAGTATTGAGACCCGTTAAGTTGTGCTGATTTTCTGCCTCGCTCCTCTGTATCCTTTTCTTCTTTTTCTTTGCACCCCTAGAGGAAGGTGGATATAAAAAGAGCAGAAGAAACACAAAGTTAGCCCAAATTTAGAGCTTTTTCCATCCACAGCTGATGCGTTAGAGCAATTGTCTGCCTGTCCCCCTTGAGCACAATGCTGAAACAGCTACAAAAAAATACCGTTCCGCAGCAGAACAAAGGCAGAAAAAAACATGAAGACAAAATGAGACCACTCCACTAGTCTACTTTTCAGCATATCATAGTATTGCTTTGAAAAGAGCTGCTCATGATCTTAAAAACCAGCTTGTCTTGATCAATAGTCAACAGATGTAATTAGAAAATACAAATTACCAGTCTCCTCCTCTCATAAAAGACATTGCACTTGTTTTTTTCTTCCTTTCCTAAGCTCAGACACCAAAATACTTGTAATTAAAGACAGACTCCTTGTTTCTTTATTCGACAAGAATAAGGCAGGCAGGCAAAGCGCAGATTAGTTTTCCATTTTAATTTACCTGAACTATGACAGATTTGTAGAATCAGAAATCACTTTTATGTCTACTCATGCTTATCAGACTTCGTACAACGCCAAAAGCATCAGTCAAGCTTCTTTATCTTTCCTACTTAGTGCCTTTAACAAGGGAATTGGACTGGGATTACAGATGATGGTACACCACTTCTACCATGAATTTCCACCCCTGGCAGAAGTTGTAGCTGTATTTAACTATAAATATGTAATAATACTTCAACTGTAACCTTTCAATAACCTTCCTTCAAACTTTTTATTGTGTCTCGCACAAAGAGGTCCTGGTTTATGACCAGAATTGTTACGTTGAATGCCACTGAAATACAGAAGTGAGTGGAGGAATCAAGACTACACAATGGAATGAGAAAATGTGTAGTTGTTGCTGCTACTGTCCTTAGGTAATCATGTTTTATTGAAGAAAATGTTTACACATCAGCCTTGCTACTGGATTGATGAAGATCTGACTAGTTTGAATATTTTTTTTAAGAAACATAGTGTATTCATGTACACATCAATTGCCACAGCTCAAATACTGGAAGATCATGCAGGAAAAAAGTTCTGGAGTTTAAGATCCTCTGTATTAGAAATCCTGGAACACTTTGAGAAGCATCACTGTGTGAGGAAACCAGGGTACAAAGTCATAATTAACCAGTAAGTACCAACCTACCAGAGGGTTCGGCTGGGTCTGATGTGTAATCATTTGTAAATTTATGCAAAGAGCACTACCTAGTGTAGCTCAACTAAACTGTACAATAGGAATATATCTAAGGAGATAACTGACAAACAGTATCTAATCATCATCCAGGAGGATCTGCTCCATGATCTTGGTGATCTTGGTGATCATGATCAGAGGTGAGACTGACTGGCCTATAGTTTCCTGGGTCTTCTTTTTTCCCTTTTTTGAATACTGGGGTTATGTNGTTCAAGGCCAGGCTGGATGGGGCTTGGAACAACCTGGTCTGGTGGAAGGTGTCCCTGCCCATGGCAGGGGGGTTGGAACTGGATGATCTTGAAGGTCCCTTCCAACTCTAACCATTCCATGATTCTATATTTTCCATCCAGAAATTCTGAGAGATAGACATGTCATAAGGGCTTGCCATTTACTTTCATTCACAGCATTCACTGCATTCATTACAGGTATTGTGGCCGTAATGAACACTGTTCTAACAGGCACAACAACAAACATTCATTTGGAGACTCAAGGAAAGATACAGCAAGCTGTGCAGGAGCTGACACTTTCACTTCTCTATAGTGAAAGTGTGTACTTGGCAATCAGATGTCACTTGATGCTTACAAACTTTATTTACAGTGTAATTCCTGCTTTGCATTAGCACATGACATGGAGAATCAGACTATTTTCACAGCAAACAGGAAGATAACAGAATGTTTTAGGTGGAGTAACTATTTAAGCACAGATTGGACTGGACTTCAAGTCATGTTGATAAAGCTCTTAGAGGCTAAAATAGCAAACTTTTCCAGTTAAGATTGCAAGACTTGCATGTCTGTCATTTTTTAAGGCTAATTCAAGACACATCAAATGCAGTGAACAAGAAAACTACAGTTGTCACAGCCCCTGCAGGTCATGGTTTCAGGCACAAAAAAGCGAGGGTTTTCATGAAAAATAAGCAGGCATGTTTCTGAGAAGTTCTATTATCTAATCTGTACTATAGAGAGAGGTTATAAAGAGAAGTATGGAACAGTCTTTCAAACTACTGGCATTGGAAATGCCAGAAGATTCTTCTCTCTTCTGCCTCTCAAAATAGTCTTTTCAGAACAAAACCTTGGTATGTGCAGTCGTTGCTATAATTGCAAAGACAAGTGGATCAAATTTCACCATGTTCTAGTTCATGGAAGAGCTTGCAAAGTACATAAGGTCAGAATGTAACTCCGAATGACACCTACTCCTGATGTAAAGCTTGCATCTGAAATTAAAACCATTTTGAACAGTGAAAACTTCCATCTCCACGTCAGATAAAACAAAATCTCTGGGGACAAATGCAGCAAAAAATGCAATATAGTCTCAACTGTCCTGTATGTGGAAGGACAACACGGCACTGGGCAGTACAGATCTGTCTATCTCCGTCCCTTTCCAATCAGTTCTCCCCTGACAAGGTGGATCATGGCATCTCCCACTAATGACCAGGAATAAATGGCTCAGGACCCCGAAAGCTTGTGAATAGGGCTCTGCAACATCACCCTGTGCCCAGATAGGACAGCAATGACATGAACCACGGCATCAGACCGGCATCTTCACGATGCTCCTGCTCCCCATATTTTGGGAGGAGGGAGCACATTCAAGCATCCCAGGTAGGTGGGTTTCTTCTCTCACCTTTTTGAGATGTAACCATAGTGGTTTCGGGGTGCATTTTTTTTTCAACAAGACACTTCAGTGTGAAGTGAATGGCTCTCCTCAGGAGAGCCATTCAAATGAGTATTTCACATTTGATGTGCCTCAAAATTCCTGCATTTGATTAAATGATTTGTGATTCCACATTTTAAACGTGTGGTCCCGTGTTCCCTGGTGGGTGCCCTGGAAAGGTCACTCAAAAGAATCTTTTCCCAAAGTTCTACTAATGGAGTTGAATCATACCAAATTTTTGATACTGGTTTTTAACAGACTGTATCAACCGTCCCAGTAACTGCGCTTTTAGAGCATTTCCTTCCTTAATAGACATCCTATCAGAACAGTTATGCCCAAAATTCAACGCTGTATTCTGTTGGTGTGTAGTTACACAGCCCATTCCTCAGCATACGTGAGGGTTAAACCTTCCATTCACAATGTATTTTCAAATCTAGATACAGCTGGAGATAGAAAATTAAGATTTAAAGGGAAGTTATAATTAGCTATGTAGCTGCACCTACTCTGTATATACATAAATTATTTATATGGGGAGGGGACCAGCTTGGAAAACAATCAGTGAAATAACTTTACTTAGATCACAGATACCTGCAATGGCAAACACAGGATGTATTTTTTCAGTCAAAATGGTTGCAATAGCTAAAGATATTGTGGAAGCTCTTGTTCAAAATGTTGAGATCTTATCTGCTTGCAGCTTTGATGCAACAAATAGCATTTTTAAAAAATGCCAGTGTCACAGTCGTAGATGCTAGCCTGTGTCTTCTCAGCACGTGTCAACCTTTTGCAATTGATAGTAATTAATTTTTAGAAGGTGCAAAAACAGTTTGGAGTTTGTAGCAACAAAACCTAATCCATAGCTAAGGGATGCTGCAGGGCAATCACATGTCCCTGACTTTTGAGTCTCACGTACATTTGTCCTGGTTTGAGGTAAATCAAACCAATTTTCTGTTTTACAATGTTACTTTTTTAGCCGGGCCTCTTCTAACTAAACTTTGAAATTAACAGCATATTGCTCAGAAAACTGTTCACTCTCCCAGTGATAAGACCTGATCACACCAAGGGATGGTGCAGAGAGGCCCTTGCTTATCCTTATTGCCAGAACAACCAAGGGCAGGGAATTTATTTGCCCTGTTGGAAGGTTGGAAATGGAAGAGCGTTGAGGGGTCACAGCTGTGGGGAGGAGCGGACAGGACAGGGGACCCAAAACTGACCAACTGGGGTATTCCATCCCATCCACCTGATGCCCAGTATAAAAGCTGAGGGATCAAAGGGTCAACTTTCTTTCTTTGATGGCCAACATTTGAGGAGGACCCTGCCTGTTTATCTGCCTTTGACCCTGATCCAAGCGTTCCTGACTCCAGATCTGGAATCCAGTTCCTTTCGGTCACTGAGTCCAGTCTGGGACTTTTCCCGATGCCTGCTGGAGATGTGATCATCATCTTGGGAGCTTGATATGGTTTTGTATATACTGTATCTATTTAATTTTTTTAAAAATTTTATTATTATTACTTCATTACAGTAATTTAGTTCATTCTAAACTTGCAAATCTCCTTATTTCTTCCTCTCCGTCCTTTCTGTGGGGAGGAATGGCCATCTGTCAACCTAGTTTTGGTAAATTTGGCTGAAACTGCAACAACATTCTAGTCCTTGCTCTTTTGGGGGAAGAGAGTGTGTGTATGCATGTGTGTGTGCTTGTATGTATAGATAAACTGTTATTTCCTTCACATTTCAGGTGTGAAGCACTTTATGAATGATCACCCTAAAGCAAACTTCTTGTTTTGCTTGCTGAAACGAAATAACCCTCCCAAACATTTCTCATAATTTTCTAACAGCACTTGTAGAAATAACACTGCTAATTGTTTTAGGCATTTCTTGCTTACTGTGTTGCAGGTGAGTCTCTCTCTGTGCCACGCTCCGAGCTACATTTCAGGTCCCTTGACTTACTGGTGGCTGGTGACATCTGTAAAAGCAAAAAAAAAAGAAAAAAAAAAGGAAAAAGAGAAATAAAAAGCAGGAAGGTAAAAAGAAAACAGACAATGGGGCCAACACATGTACATAGAAAACCCACCAGTTTCCTGAATAAGGAGAGAATATACCTCGTTTGAAACAGAATGTCTATCAGCCATAAAATGTTAACTCCTGTGTGGTTACAAACAAGGAAACAGTACCCTGCTTTTAAAAAAAAAACACCCCCAAAACAAGAGCAAAGTACTTGCAAATAAAAGACAGTTTTCAGGTGCGTGTAGAAACAAGTGGTTACGAATTCACATGTAGTAAGATGAAAATACACATGGTCTATAAAGAATTGTATTATTTCTGCTACTGAAGAAGCAAAGAGGGAGTGCTAAAAAGCTATCTTCTTGCACAGTTTTAACAAGAAAAACTGTTTTTTAACCCTGCACGTTGCAATCACCCAGGTTACTTTATAATTCAGGTCTAAAACCAACCAAATCAAACCAATCTGGAGGAGTTTAAGTAAATTCTCTAATTTCCAATTTAATTAGCGGGTCTCTTTTAATTCTAGCAATCTCATACTTACTGCAAGAATTCCTACAAGGGAATCCAAGTGCCCTACCTGTGTCTTCAGGGACAGACTATTTTATTTTCTCTTCTTTCTTCCAGGATGTTCACAACTGTCTGCTAACTACCCCTGCAGTTTCATTTTCATGGAAGGCAGAAGCCCAGACAACTGACAGGCATTATGTATCACTCAAAATTTGCTTTTCTGGAAACAGGCATACAACTACGCATCCAGGTGGGAACTTCAGGCCTCCAGAGCACCAGGACCAAAGAGCAAAGCCATGGAAACCCATGCACCACACTACAGGTTCAGACCTAGTATCAGCACAGGAAGGACATGGACCTTTTGGAGCAGGTCCAGAGGAGGCCAGGAAGATGCTCGGGGGGCTGGAGCACCAATGCTGTGAGGGTGGTGAGACACTGGAACAGGTTGCCCAGAGAAGCTGTGGCTGCCCCATCCCTGGAGGGGTTCAAGGCCAGGTTGGATGGAGCTTGGAGCAACCTGCTCTGGTGGGAGGTGTCCCTGCCCATGGCAGGGGAGTTGGAACTGGATGATCTTGAAGGTTCCTTCCAACTCTAACCATTCTGTGATTCTATGCTGTCAGTGGAAAACTGTTGTTGATCTCTAGTTCAGGTTGACAGGGCTGCTACGCTCTCCAAGTGTCCATGCATGAAAGAAAAACAGAATTTACACACAGGCAGGCATCATAAGTGTGGGGACTGGTTCCTATGAAGACCTTGGAAAGCTGGATAAAGTCTCTATCAGGACACTGGAGCCCTAGGATAGAGAAGGGATGGAGAAATTAGATCTGGTACTTTCCAAAAAGTAAATTATTTTCAGGGAGTAAAGGAGAAGAATGGGCTTGAAACTAACCCATCCTTTAAAACCTGGTCCGTACTTATAACTTTTTAAGACTTATAGCTGAATTTCAGATTCACAGCCAGCCTAAAGCGAAAACTACTACAAACTCTAACCATTCTAAGATTCTATGATTCACAGAACCACAGAATCACAGAACTGTCAGAGTTGGAAGGGACCTCTAGATTTCTCAAATATCCTCAGTGTTAAAAAGACCAGTCCATCCCGTTCTGCCAAGCACAGTACGCATCTGCTTGGAAGCAAGATATTTAATGTTCTGCTATCAGCCTGAATTTCTCCAGGAAAAAGCCAGTTACTGACATCACTCTCTCTAAAACCC
>VXBW01000772.1:0-23047 GCA_013400375.1 Thinocorus orbignyianus | reverse complement strand
CATCTAGTCAAGGTTAGTAGTTGAATGAAATTTGAACTTTTTTGTCTTGGTCCTGCTCCCCAGTACTATTTTATTAATTCTATATTGTTTTTCTGCTGACTTAAGAGAAACAGGATCAGGCTCCCATTGACCTGTTGAGTTAATATAAGCACACTGCCCACAACGAGCATTTTAAACATTAGTCATTAGAATTAGTCTGCTGAAACAACACAGACTGCTGGATCAGTTTAGACAAAAATCAGCCCATTAGAATACAATAACGTAGCATTGGCGGGGGTGGGAAGAAAAACCTTCTACTTCACACACAAAATCCTTGTTAATACAGTAATAAACTTGAGACTAAGTCAACGGTGAAAGTAAACACAAAAGAAGGAAATACAATGCCACTGCTATGAAAATGCAGGGGAGTGCTGTAAAAGGAATGACTTTAGGTAAGTAATACTTCCTTCAGCATTCATAACCCTGTGGTTCCTTGCCCTGCACAGTCATGAATCCACTTCACTTGCAGTCAGAACAAAATCTTTTACAGAAAATCCTACACAAATGCTGTTGAACTAGGTTTTCTACTTTTCTTTTTGAGTAAATATAACAGAATCTCAACATTGTACTAACATCACCATCAAATATGGACCTTTCAAAAGCACGGTTTGGTGGAATTCCTTTAGCTGCCAGTATGGAAGACGGATTTATAAAAGAAAGATGATTTTACGATATTTACAGATACCAAAACACAGACAATTATCCTTGTTTTACAGTTAGAAGATTAAAGTAGTTATTAAATTAAGGTGCCTAAATTATGAACCTGTTTTAAAAACTACTCGTCATGTATGGTTTCATATAGCCAAGCACAGAATGTCAGTATGGGTACCAAGGAAAGAAAAGCACACAACTAGAGACTGTCTCTGAAGAGCTGTGGCAACTAACAAGGATTCCTAGCAACTACAGGGACAAGCTCTTGTTTCTCCAGACAGTTTGATGCCTTTCTTACCTATGGAATTCCAAGTACGTAACAAGGCAGGAACAAGATATCAGATCTTTTTGAAGCAGATCTCACTGCCACTACCTTCTCCTCCCTGTCCCACGTACCTTTGTGTCCCTCAGCCCACTCCTTGAACTACTTTTCCCATCCCAGTGATATGAGTAAGCAGCAGCAGTGTTGAAGGAAGAAGTGGGGTCAGCAGCAGATGCAAGAATCACAGAATCAGAATCACAGGATGATAGGGGTTGGAAAGGACCTCTGGAGATCATCTAGTCCAACCCCTTGCCACAGCAGGTAGCACAGGAACATGTCCAGGCGGGTTTTGAATGTCTCTGGATAAGGAGATTCCACCACCTCTTTGGGCAGCCTATTACAGGGCTCTTCCACCCTCAAAGGAAAGAAGCTTTTCCTCACGTTGAGATGAAATTTCCTGTGTTCCAGCTTTTGCCCCACTACTGGGCACCACCGAGGAGAGTCTGGCCCCATCTTCTTGGCACCTGCCCTTTAAATATTGATAATCATTGATGAGATCCTCCTCTCAGTCTTCGCTTCTCCAGGCTAAGCAGACCTAGGTCTCTCAACCTTTCCTCATCAGAGAGGTGCTCCACTCCCTTGGCCATCTTCACAGAAGGCAGTGCAGGAGCTGGTGCAACAAGGGGATGATGCAGCAGGAGAAGCACAGCAAATCAGTGAGTGGAGGATGGAAATCCAGGCAGAAGGTATGCAGATAAGGAGGTAGTGGTGACACTGAGAATGCATCAAGGACATGCTAATGAAGGCAACCCACAGAATTCTAGAGTATGGAAGGGGCTGAAGAGGTTGTTGATATCTTCTTTCCCCATTTCTAAACCCCCTGGCCTCTTGTTACACATGAGGACGTCTCACAAGGAGCTCCAAACAGCTCTGCACTACTGTCACTGCATCTCTTCTAAGATTAAGCAAACCCAGCATATTAACAGATACAGTGTAAGATACTAAATTCATTCAGATTGCAGAGCTCAAATATTAATACAGAACTATTAAGGCCCTGTCCGCTTTAAAGAAAAAAAAAATCTTAAAAAAAGAAATAGACAATTTCTCCAATGTTTTTATTGTCAGATAATTATTATGAATATCTTGAACTTTTCTGTTTACAAGAACAAATACCGAACACAAATATGAGTTCCTTTTTACAGTGCCACTAATGGTGTTCAATTTTGTTGCCATGTTCTTATTGTCCACCCTTTGAAAGATGTAGCCCACCAACAGGAGAGGAGAACATTAGTTTACATCAAGCGTGGACACTTAGACTTTCTCAAGCTTCTCTTGCTTTGTTTACTTTCATAAGTTTCAGTCTGGAGTGGTGCAGGCAATCCCTTTTGGTGTCTGAAGCCATGAAAGTAAAGGTGCTTGCTCTATAGCCTACTCTTCACCAGAGAACTCTCCCATAGAAGCTGTTTCTCCAGAACTTGATCTAATTAAAGATTCGTTGGATCACAGGTGGCAAGAATAAACATGTCTCTGTCTTTTCAGACTAGCCCTTAGGATGTTAAACTCAGTATTAAGATTGTATTTTGTTTTCTATTACACAGTCCACGGATCGAAGATTTATAGCAATGAAACATGTCGATGAGTCCTGTCAAAACTGTCCTAATGAGTCAAGTTTAGGAGAAATGCTGTGATACCACACCACGCTCACCATTTTCTTTCCTGCAATTCTGTATCCCTCCACGCATTTCCCCATTGAATGAACAACTGGCAGGAAGTTTTGCTGCTGGAATTACATATATTTTTTTTGCCATGACTTTCTGGTCAAAATGCAATTAACTTATAGTTGCCTTTTTCCCCTTCTCTAGTGTTTTTAAAGAACAAGCCTATCTAAATATAATTCACCCTATTGTAACCCTTATGTCTAACAGTATTAACTTAGTTATGAGTATCCATGACTCTGTATAGAAATATAGAATGGTTAGAGTTGGAAGTGACCTTAAAGATCTTCCAGTTCCAACTGAACCTCCCACCAGAGCAGGTTGCTCCAAGCCCCATCCAGCCTGGCCTTGAACCCCTCCAGGGATGGGGCAGCCACAGCTTCTCTGGGCAACCTGTTCCAGTGCCTCATCACCCTCACAGCAAAGAATTTCTTCCTAACATCTAATCTAAATCTCCCCTCTTCCAATTTAAAACTGTTACCCCTTGTCCTATCACTAGCCTTCCTGACAAAGAGCCCCTCTCCAAACAGAGACTTTGGTGTGACTTTCTCTCTTTCCTATAAAAAAACCCCAACCAACTAAACCACTGCAGTGTTGAAGTCCAAGGCAACATTCATCAGCTACTCCATGCATGAAGGCAGAGAGGACTTTGCCTTCTGTAGTCTTTGAAACTGCAAAACCCTGGGCCTGTTCAGGCCTAGGAGAGACCAGAAGGAAATCTGGTGGGTGAAAACCATAGTCATGGCTTAACACTGACTAATATTGCACCTCAGAAATCCAATCAACTAGATGAATATTTAAGAAAGAAAGAGGAGGAGGAGCGGAGACAAGATAGTTCAGGCTGAAGCCCTATGGTTTAGAACAGCTGTTCTCAGTCTTGAAGTCTTGGCCTCTGGGAATTTATCTGTGGTTACAGCTTTGCATTAAAATTTGCATAAAAATAGTTCAATCCCGTTCAGCAAGAGGCTATGAGGACCCAAGGAGAAAACAATGAGCAGTCAGCTCGCTTCTGAGAGCTACCTTAATAATATCAACATCCCTCAATAGTATTTTTGCTTCTGCTTGACCAGTTCAGCTTGATTCCTCCCATCTTTAAACAGGCCAGTCACAGCAAATGACCATGGACGTCACTTCATTTCGTTTTTTTCCCCAATACATATTAATTTGTTTATAAACCAGATACCTTTCCTTTCGATGACTCAAATAATACTATGGACAGAGGTGCAAAGGTTTTTTGAGACAGAAGACATCTGGAACCCCAGAAGTGGTTTTGGAGTTGAAAAAGAGCGAGCTACCAGCTTACAAATAAAGTAGCACCACATGTGCTTAAGGGAGAGTAATTCAATTTGAACATCTTTGTAGGTCTGCAACCTCTCTGAACCTTGAGAACGAACACACTTCACGATGTATTGAAAGTCTCCAGCTCTGTTCACTGGAAGAATTCCACTGTATGGATTCTTTAATGTTTCTCCCATTGACATTACCACGTCTTCCTAAGTCCCTCCTCTTCCTAAAAGATAATCACTGAAATGTTCCCCAGTAACCCGAAGGAAGGTAGCATTAAAGGAGAAAATAAAACCAGCACAAACTATAAAATTAAAGTTTTTGATTAAACTAACAGAAAAATTCCTAGCAGGTATTATTGGAACTATTTTCAAGCTAGTTTTCTACGCTTTTTAAATTTTATGATCTAATAAATAAGTTTTGACTCCACAATAACACCCACAGGGAAAGAGCTGAAGCCCAGGGGGAGAAGTGTCAATTGCTCGGCAGGTTTGTTTCAGACACGCCAGGCTAAGTATTCAGAAAGTCTGACAACAACCTACTCCAGGGGAAGAAGAGTAAGAGAATGAATTATTTATGCGAACAGTGATAATGCTAAACTTTGTTTAAATATACATGGAATCAAGTTTTGATGATCTCTGGGCAGATTATCCAAATTATGCAATAATAATGTTGTTCTCGAAGGTAACCCTTTTCCTTTCATGCTTATGATCATTATTTTACACCTGAACATCATTTTTCAAAGATAAAGATACTAGAAAGAATATTTTCTTACACTTTTAACGGACATCTTAAATTCCTGTTTCTTTTTTGTCTATCACTACTTCCCACATAATGTAGGACTGAGTACTTAACATTCAGAATCCAATTAACTACATTTTATGCAGTGAGTGGTAGGCCATCTTCAATTATGAAACATATTCACAAGATTACTTTATGAACAGCAAAATATTTCTGACCCAACCAAAACCAAAAAAGTCCTCTGTGGACTTTGAAATGTCTCTGATTGGCCAAAATTTTGCAAAACTCAAATTCTGGATTCTAATACAACCTCATCTGAATTCCTGTCTTTTCAAGGAACCTGAAAGCAGCACATTTACTGGAGCCGCCAGATGACAAAGTTCATCTCTATTTCTTGGGATTCCTCATCAGTGCAGGGAGAGCTTCACTCCATGAAATTTCTATTGGCAGTTTAGATGTATGTTGTAATTAAAGATGATTATGACCTAATTTTGTGGCTCAGGAGTTAAGTAACTCATAAGGCAGGAAAACAATGTTTGCATAAAATTATTATGTTATGAATGCAAAGTTGATGGTAGAAAGCATTTTGAAAGCGGGTTCTTTGAACTACAACTTTAGTTTTTATTATTTGCAAAGATTAACATTGGATTTTGAGTATTACACCCTCTTCTAATGTTGATTCCATTTTATTCACTCATAAAATTCTGTAGATTAGCTAGATATGCATTTATAATATCTGCAGTTGGCAAACTATTTTTAATTAGATTGGTATTCTCAGTAATTAAAACCATAGTATTCTTCTACATTTTAAGTAACCTATTTAGTCTCGGAGGGAAGCAAAGTCTCACGAGTAACTGCTATGATAATTTTTCACAGCAACTGTTTTTGCAGTCTTAAAGTGAAATATTTAAGTATTCCCCTTAAAAACCCCAGAAAGAGCTACAGGTAGAGCAAACCTGGATGTAACTAAGTGTTTAAGAAAACATGCTTGTGGTCAAAACCCAAACACAACCTAAAAATTAAGTTATATTTTCCTGCTTGTGGTAACAATAAGTTATTCGATAAATGTTTTAAAAAAATACTTTGTTTTCTGTCAAAGCAAAAAAATACTAATCATGGGGTATTAAAAAAATAACGATTTTTCATATTTCTCACATAAAAGAAATTGGCTTTTACTTTCATCAGCTCTAATACTAAAAAAAAAAATATGAAAGGAATAGGAAGACAAATTGCTGTGTCACTGCTGCAACACAGGAACTGCCATAACCGATCAGCCCCCTCAGTGGTCCTCTGAGCAGTTTGGTCTCAGAAGTATCTGGTATTGCCTAAAGCCAAAGTGCTGTAGAACTTTCCTTCATTATGATAAACAGCTGAATGAAAATGTGTTTCTCCTATGAATCACCCTGCAGCTTTCTTAAAACCACTGCATTGGATTATATTTGACTCAACTCACTGTCTTCTTGGTGATTTATACGGTGCTTACGTAGCTTGAAACAAATAAAAGTCACCCAGATTTGTCTTTCTCATTGAGCTGCTTTTGGAATCAGCCTTTATCTTAGCCTAAAATGTGTTATTAAAAAAAAATTAATCCCCAAGCACCTAAGTCTATTAGTGTCATTTAAGAGCCAGGTTCACCAGGTTAACTAAGCATAGTACAAACAAAATTTCCTTCTACCCATATTAGATGTGCTCCCTTCCAACTCAGTGTCCCCTGATCTTATTTAACAGCAGAAGGGGAAAAAAAAAAAAAGGAAAAGAAAAAAGAGTGCATCCAATTCACCTCTCTACGTCACGGACTAGTTTGATCTTATAAGTATATACTCTTATATTATTTTTTCCAGGATTTGTAAATGTTTCATTGCTTTTGTATGAACTCTTTATGATTTTTCAGCACCCTTGGATGCTGTCCAAGATAAAAACCAACGTGTTTGCTTGGTTTTGGACTGTTATTATACACTTTATTCATGTCTTCTGAATATCTCTATGTATTATATTGACTACTACAAAATTCCAATGAACTATGAAATATCCAGTCAATTTAATTCAAAGCACCAGTAGAATCAAAGAATATTTTGATGAAATATTACAAATACTCAGTGTTCCAAACGAGTGCTACTAGTAATACTAAAGCTGTTCTTAGGAAAACATGTCAACCAGAGACATTTGAGAAAATCTAAGTCATCCAAATTAATCAAGTCACAAAGTTGAAAAATAAATACCAGTTGTAAATGTTAGTAAAATTAGTGCACATTAAAGTATTTTGATCCCATAAATCAACTAGATTCCTACGAGAATAAAAGAGAAAGAAAGATGTAGATAAAAAACATCAAGTCCTCAATGAGAGTTAAGTATCTCAGCGTTTCTCCCTTTTCTAATCTGGGTATGAGTGAAACTGGGTGAGTATAGCACCATATTCCCTCTGGGATACCTTCCTTGCCTCCAGCAACATAGACAATAGATAAAAGAAATCTTCCTGCTTTCCAGTAATGTTGCAATTTTTCCTATATTTTTTTCCAGTCTGCCTTTACATGAGTATCTTGTCTATCTTGAGCGATGACTTGGCTATGAGTTTCCCTGCTAGAAAGGGGTAAAAGATATTTCAGATTAATTATTACTACTCGGTGTAGTGATTAACTCTGTTTTTCAAATATAGTAAGAAACAAAACACTTAGTAATTCGATTTATAGCAGCTGGCTTCAACAAGACAGCTGGCTGCAACAGCACTGCCAAGTGAGTAATCTTTACTCAATAATTTATTAAATGCTACCTCTCTCTACTCACCTATTGAAAATAAAAGCTACACCAAAAAAAAAAAAGGTGAATAGAAGTAGCTTTGAGTGTTTTAACCCCAAACGTTGCGATATATATTATACAGCAAAGATTAGATAAATTGTCTGAAAGAAGAAAAAATTGTAACTTAGCAAGACAACACGTTTCAAGTCTTGCAAATCAGACGCAAAATATTAGACTCAATTTTAGAAAAGCAGGCGGAAAAGTCAAGTCGTTTGAAAGAAATCTGAACAAAAGTCACTTTTAAAGTAGTCATGTTAGTACCATTTGACTAAATGAAAAAGCACACAAGGATACAAACATTTTGGAAGAAAAAATTTCTTCAATTCTAACAGGTTTTGAACTGGTTTCCACTACTTTATTTTGCTTACAAACTATCCCATGTCCTAGGACAATCATCAGTCGTACTTCACAGAAGGAGAACATAAGCGGTGCAAAGTTTCTAATCTCTGTTTGTCTGGAGAAGTGAGAGTCATCTGGCTTGCTTTGCACACAGCAGGATCTCTTAAAGATGTGAAAAAAATCAAATAAAAATCAACTCCTCCCCATTTTTTTTTCCTTGACCAAAAACTGGTTGCTGCTGCTTTGTTCTTCTGTACACACAGTGTTCTGACTGCTAACTACAAATAATATGTAAACAACATAATGTCACATACAACTGCAACCCAATGTAAGTATATAGTAGGAGTGGGGAGGTATTAGATACAGTCAAACCCAAAGCCTCTCTTTCCTTTGCTCCTCCAAACTATCAAGTCTCTGTAGTCCACCCTCCTGAGTAAGAATGACAGTCGAGTGGTCAAAAGCATGTCAGGTTTTGACAAATCCATCTTGTTTCTTCAGCTGTTATTTACCAGAGGTAGCTCTGAGAAAAACTTCTCTAAACCTTTCAGACAGTGGGAGGTTTGCCACTCATTGCGACGTTGCAAAACTAGGCAGAATATTTAATTGCCACAGGATGGAACAGCTGGTTTCACATGAGACATATGTTAGACATCTGCTGTAGATCTACCTGCTTGTCTGGAACAAGGTCTACATATAAGTTATTCCAAAGAGTATCAAAAATTGATGCAGTCCACCTGACACACAAAAGAAATACTCCCCCACCACCTGCAGAATCCACCCTTCTCAAATTATTACCTTATGTGGTGTTGGAGAACCTTCTTCTGCTTCTGTTGGTCCTTCAGGTAAGAGAGGGGCAGAATCTGGCACCAATTCTGAAGGTTGTTCTTCATATTCTTCTGAAAACAGGATCCATAATTCAGCATTATGAAAGTCATGGAAGAATTATGAAAATATCTATTTTATGTGAACAACCACGACATTACAATCTAGCCAATAACAGGATGTGAGAAGTGTTTGGAGCCAAACTTTGTGTAAGAATTTATAAGATGTTGCCTATTAACTTTTATTTATATTAATAAACTTAGATTCACATGTTATTTATGTAGAGGTAATTGTATAAAATAAAACCAATCAAACATTGACCTGACTAAGAACAAAGTCCACACTGACAGCAATAATGCAACTAATACTTAAAAAAATGTATTCTATGCATTTCTTTTGATTCAATAATAAGATGGTCAGCACCTGACGTAAGAAATTCTATAGCAGTTGGACAACTCCCTCAAAAACATTTGGTTTTGGGTTTTATATTTTATTTTATTTTATTTACTTATTTATTTATTTTAAGACCAGGCCATCACTGAAGACTCTTCCTACAGACTGCTCCCTGGCTTATTTTGAAGGAAGAATGGAAGGAGAAAATGCAGAGGGGAGGCCCAAAGGGGAAGGGCAGTAGCTAAGCTAACTTTAATCACCATCACCAAGGCAGCACAGTGTTACGTTCAAAATCTTTTCAGGAAAGAGGCCTAAATAGTAGACCTGACTAGAAAGATAAAGGGAGGAACTAGAAAATGGCGGGAAACATCTTGAGAAATGTTGGGTTAAAAGATTTCTAAACACCAGTATAACTGATAGTTTGATAGTTTAGGAAGGCAAATGAACTTCTTGTGGCGTGCAACCACACACCACCTCCGTAAGCTAAACACCAACAACTCTCAGGACACTGAGCTGTTTTCTATCAGTTGACTCATATTATTTCATATGGTTCCTATGTTATTTGTTCAAATTCATTTAGGTTTGCTGGTATTAGTTCAATCAAAACTGTTTTAATGACAAGGACCTGGTAGCAAGTTCAATGCTCAGATAGAAGATTTAAGCATGCCTTCTAAAACTTCATACTGAAATCCACTTATTTGGAAACTGAGGGTTCTCCATTACAGTAGAGGGAAAATAAAGAGTTTTTTACAAAAGTAACTGGTTAAATCTAAGAGGGATTGCCTAAGAAAAACCCAAGATGTCTGTAAAATGCTTTGAGGTGTCCAAAAACATTGCCAAGGTAGGACATGAACCAGGTGGCTCTACGTGAGACAAGGAATCAATCCATTTGACTGATAATTAAGCTACTACTACAGAAGCTGGAATGTTTAATGAAGTGCCAACACCTTCCTAAGTCAGGAATGTCAACTTGCAAAGTGGTTAGCTAACTCGATACAATTTCTGCATCACAATAAGTCATCATTAAGCCATCTGTGCTTTACATAAATTGATACCTTCAGAACAATAAGCGGTACAGCAGGGTGAAATCTTGGACCATCAGTTAAACCCACTCCGGTATACCAGGAAGACAGCAGTAAACTTACTTTCACCAGCCACATAATTAGCTGGAAAATAGCCTTGCTGTCCATTCGCTAGGCTGCCAAACCACCAGTTATCATTATCTTTGTATAACACTTGGATAATGTCACTGCGATGGATGGTTAGCTCATCTGATCGATGCGCTGTGTAGTCATAAAGAGCCACTACCTAAAAGAGAGATAAGAGCACCACAGCTTTATCACAACCGTGCCACAGAGAAAAAAGCGCAACATTCACTTCCTCTTGCAGAAAAGCAGCTGAAACCAAAGCTGCACTTTGGTAAAAGCTGAGGCCGTCTCAAGTTTTGCTAATGGGATCAGGGGTGGTGGGAAAGCAGCAGGAGAGGCAAGATAAAGGACTGTGGGATTGTAGAAATGGTTAAGAACATTCAATTCGCTAAGATTAGCTTCAAAACAGCAGCTGTTAGTTTTATAAGCAATTTACTTGTGAAGCAAAAGGGGGAAAAAAAAGAAAAAAAAAGAGAAAAAAAAAAAAAGAAAACCCACTTCATACACTCAACTTTCTCAGAACTGTTACCCCACCTTCAGATCCCATTCTGTGTGCGCTCGTGAAGCATATGTGTTCCAATAAATACTTCAACAGCACGACGGTTTTACAGAAGGAAAAATTTAGTACAAAACCAGCATTGCAAAGTTCTGCTTTGATCACCCCACTTTTTCTTTTTGTTTAGAACCCAGGATTTGCATATACAATTTTACGACCAAAAATGCGTTTATATTCCATTTCACACCAGAAATCCATTTGCCAGTGAAAGACAGTGCACGTATAATTTTCTGGGAAAAAGAACTAATAGCGGTCAGCATGATGCATACTACATAGAATGCGTTACCAGAAGCCTGCTTTCTACTCCAAATATGAAAATATCAAGTATAATTTCTTATTTATTTCCTCTGCCCTAGGAACAAAAATCCGTCCTGATGAATTCTGAGTGGAAAACACCAAAAAGAAGTGAACTGAAAGAATAAGGGAATTGCTCACTTCCCTCATCAGTGAAGTGCAAAATTGTGACCTATTTTACAGGAGGCACAGGCCTTCCCTACAAATAATTTTTACCTCCAATTCCTCTATGAAATTATAAGTAGAAAGAGCAGAAACAGGGATCATAGGGGTGATAGGAGGTTATAGGAGACTGAAGGAGACAGCAAAGTTATTATAAGATAGGGATTTGTAGAAAAGTCTTCATTTTTTTTTATTACTGATGCACACATTTAAATTCTGAACTGCGCAGTGCTCTTTATATTTGTATTTCTATTTTGAGTAAGATCATCTGTGAGCCATGTGTGTAAAAATACAGCCAATGTCACTTGCATTTTCATAATTCCATGCCACCAATTAAACAGATTAAATCAGTTATGAATGGCAAAAGATGGAAGCGACTCTACCATTGTAAATTCTATGCGGTAATTTGTGAGCTGGTCAGCATCAAAGACTTAGTGTCACACACTTCTGAGTAGATGGGAAATTGATCTAAATACACATTCAGTAATCCTGAACTTCCACAGAGAAGTTAAACAAGGAAATATTCTTCATAACTCTCCTCCCTGCATTAAGAAAGCCAACATAATAATTACAGGTCATGTAGACAATATAGAAATATGAAGTATAGAACAGAACCCAACGAAAAACACACTAATGAGCACTGTACAGACACAGTAGAGAAGTGGAGGTTCACATGATCATGCCCAGTAAGGGGTGCTCAAACAGTGCCCACTTCAGTTAAGTGTCAACAGTTTCCATACCAATAGTTCTACGAAAATCAAGAGGTCACTTGAGGTGACCACTTGATTTTCACAAGAGGTCACTTTTTTTTTTTAAAAAAAGGAATTTAACACTAATTACTTGGCAGCGTGAAAAACAATGAAAGGCAGAACAACAAATAACTCCTTTTGCAGTGCCTTCTGTAAGATAGTTCTAGTGGAAATGGTTTCGTTTTTGGGATAAAGTTACAAAACTTAAGTAACATGGAAACGCAGCCAACAAACAGTTCAAACCAATCAAGCACGTCCCACTGTCTGTCTCCCAGAAATAAAAAATTAAAATACCAATGTGTCCAGTAACACAACTGGTTTAGCAGGCCTGACGATTTAAATAAAATGTGGGAATTGCCATTCTGCTCTCTGGAGACGTATGATCAGAAAATGACCATAAGGGCATACAGAAAATGCACCTTAGGACCAAAGCAGAGTGTAAAACACTCACAATAATGCCCCAAACAATAGATTTCTTCTGGTGTAATATTCATAGAATCACAGAGTGGTTAGAGTTGGAAGGGACCTTAAAGATCATTCAGTTTCAACCCCCCTGCCACGGGCAGGGACACCTCCCACCACACCAGGTTGCTAAAAACCCCATCCAGCCTGACCTTGAACCCCTCCAGGGCTTCTCTGAGCAACCTGTTCCAGTGTCTCACCACCCTCACAGCAAATAATTTCTTCCCAATATCTCATCTAAATCTCCCCTTTTCCAATTTAAAACCATTACCCCTTATCCTGTCACTCCACCTCCTGACAAAGAGTCCCTCTCCAGCTCTCCTGGAGCTCCGTTCAGATACTGGAAGGATTCAGGTATGTTAAATTCTTCCTGGGTCCAATTTCAAGCAAATAAAACCAAACCAAATCTATATTCACCAAAGTTTTACAAAATTATTTTTCAAGGGTGATATAAAACCAGCATAACATTCTCATGCCCGTTACGAACATGTTCGTAAGAATTAAAAAATCTAGGGTAGGAAAAAAGCCCTTGGGATCACACTAGAATACAAAATAAAGAATGTGCTTTCAAAAGCAGAGATAGAGTGTAACAGGCATAGAAGACATTGCAAAAAATGACATAATACTTACTGTCTCTTGCCCGAGTGGACAACTGCTTCCTCCTCTCGCCCCCAGAGCAGTCAGGCAGTCATCGCTCTAGAAGACATTTTTAAAAAGCTTTATTAAGAAGTGGTTTTGATAAACTACCATTTTGAGTATTCACGTCTAACTTTAAGCAGTGAGAATTATCTGTAATAAAATGCGTTTTTTCAAAAAGAAAAAGCAGAAGTGATGTTAAGGAACACTGAGTAATATTGGCTGTGTTAGATAGTTGGAAAAAGATATTAAAGACAAGGTGGGGGAAGACAGGACTGATGACTACGCAGCCTCTGTTTGTTTGCACTGCAAACAGAGCAGCAGATCACAGAATCAAAGAATCACAGAATGGTCAGAGTTGGAAAAGACCTTAAAGATCATCAAGTTCCAACCCCCCCGCCATGGGCAGGGACACCTCTCCCTAGAGCAGGTTGCTCCAAGCCCCGTCCAGCCTGGTCTTAAACACTTCCAGGGATGGGGCATCAACAACTTCCCTGGGCAACCTGTTCCAGTGCCTCACCACCCTCACAGTACAGAACTTCTTCCTAATATCTAATCTAAATCTCCCCTCTTCCACTTTAAAACCATTACCCCTCGTCCTGTCACTAGACTTCCTGACCAAGAGTCCCTCCCCAGCTCTCCTGGAGCTCCCTTCAGATCCTGGAAGGCTGCTCTAAGGTCTCCCTGGAGGCTTCTCTTCTCCAAGCTGAACAGCCCCAGCTCTCTCAGCCTGTCCTCAGCCTGTGCTCCATCCCTCTGAATATTTAAGAAGTTGTTGCAGTGAACATTCCCTCTCAACCAGTGTGCAAAAGATGTCTCTTTCCTATAATGGAGAATTTCAAGTTGGTCTTAATAACCAATACTTCCCATTTAATTCTAATTGTGCTGCCTTTAGCGCTTACTCATCAGGCTTCCAAGGAAGTCAAAGGAATAGCGGGGATATGATGCAACAATTAGGATGTGCCTGTACCTACAGCATTTGATTTCTGCCAAACAATAGAATTCTTCAGTTGAAAGAGGATTTAAAAAAGAAAAATTCTCAAAAATTAGCAGACGAACAACAAATTGGAACAAAGGAAGAGATGAAAGTCCTTTGCTGGAGTTACTTAATTTTTTCCCATGGCCTGTTTTCACACAGGGGAAAACAGCTTCCCCTAGACTTTGTGTACGTCAAAGGGTACAAACTACAACTCAGAACAGAAATATTGCACAGCAACTGGAATATTTTGGAAAAGAAGAATCAAATGTGATCTTCGTGAAGCAAACAACACTTCCATCCTTAACAGATTGTACCACATTATAAACAACATTGAAGTCCAAGACTGTCTACCCAACGTACTTCACCTCTCATATTTTACAGCGTGAACTTCTTTTGCTTCTCTTGCTTTTTAAAACCATGCACCTAAAATTTATAGGTCCTTTTACTTTCCAGGTTTTTTTTTATTATTTTTATTAGGGTGATCCAAGGAATGTCATTACTGCAATGCTCAGTAAAATAAATGGCATTCTCTAGAACAGAGATTCTTACCCTCATGGTTAATTTTCCTAACTTAGATGGACTTATCCCACACGGGGAAGAAATCACAGCATATCCTGAACATCAAGGTTCCATCCACTCTCCAGGTTGTTTTGGTATTGCCCTATTAGTTTGACGCAAGCAGAACATATAGATGAACACAGTATAGAAGCAAACAGTTCTTATCATCTACCATGACATCTGAGCCCACCACCTAAAGACTTCTGAATAATTATGTACATACAAAAAATAAAATAAAATAGTAACTGCTTGATTTGATAGATTTTGAACAAAGACTGGTGGAGCTGCAGTTCAGAGGACGTGGCTTGTTCAGTGGTCTCCTGGTAGTTTGTACTGCCTTACAGGTTTCAGCTAATTCTCATTTTCCATTCTCAAGGTTAAGAGAACTGGGCAGGCAATGTGCTTTGCCTGTGGGATGGGAGTGCCTCCTGTTGCTCAAAAATGATTCATCAGAATTATTAGCAGTATTGTTTAGGTATCTAGTTCAGGTACTCCTATTGCCCCATTATTGTGTCTCAATCTCTCTCTCTCTCTCTCTTTTTAATAAAGTATTTATGTGCTCTCAAAGACTAAACCTAAGAAGAGCTTGGAGAGAGGGAGCTGTTTGGAAATAACAAGCTTAAAATCCGTGAGTCATCCTGAGACTACGCTGAATGTTCTCAGACACCAAGTCAAACTCTGAAGGCAAGAACAAGCCAAGGATTTTCCTCTTAAAGAGATAGGTCGAGTAACGTCATGGGCTGCACACACACTCACCCCTGCCTCCAGTGGGACGGATCATTTTTCAAATTGTGCCAAGGACCAGGGACACTCTGAGTAACAACCAACCAAAACCACTAAACCTTTCAGTTTAGTGACTTTTTTAATGTTGTGTCACAAGATTAAGCCACCTTTTCAAGATTCCAAACAAGCGACATACTGAAGAGTATGATGTACATAATTCTTAACACAATATTAACATCTCCTTTTTCCAATGCCAGTTTGGAACTCCTTAATGCTTTTCTTCCATCAGAATAGACATGGGGCTATAGTAATGTTTTGAGGAGTTGGGTTTTTGGGGAGGCAGACCATCTTGGAGGAACAGGCACAAAATGCTTTCTGAAAAAGCTCTCTGTGACACACTGATTTGGGTTGAAGAAAGCTGTTGGGGGCTTTCAGCGTAAAGAACACCCTCAGAAGAAGATAAACAGATGCAGAGTTCTAGTTGGGGGACCATCACCCTGATTATTCACGGCCATCCCACTTGGAAAGCCTTGGCATTTCTAACACAAAACCAAACCAAACATGTTTTAAGACACTAATACAAAAGAGCATTGCAGGTAAGAGTAAACTGATAACTAACCTGCTGTATCAAGTGTTACTGATCCCTGATAATAGCACTAATTAAAATGTTTATGGCTGCTTTTTAATTAGGCAGATTCAGCGATTGTGGTAATGGAGGTTTTGCTTTTATTCACGCAGATGTTTAGCGGCCAACGGGGATCTGGGCATTAGAGAGCATTCATTCCCTGAGGAGAACTGAGTAAGAACAAGTGATACCTTATTAATACCTTTTAGGTAAAAACTTGAGCATTTCATTTCCACTACTGAGCAAATATATTTCCAATACTGCAATACCAAAGTTTAAAGAAATAAATATGGGAAAATGTGAAATATACCAGTGGTTTCATACGCTTCTTCCTTCTATGTAAACACATTCTTTACTGTCGCAGAATAAACATCCAGATTAAGTCCCACTTCTAATTAGTCATTAACTCTTAATAACTCCACTTGGAAAAGAAGCTTTGCTAAGATTAATCTTAGGCAGACACTACACATGCCAGGGTGAATCCCAGTGTGTGTGCACACAGGGCCAAAGCCACCATCCCTCCTTTTCCTAATGGAGCATCCCTCCACTCCAGCTCCCAGAACGGAAGAGAAAATGAGAATGTTAGTTGTATAAACATTCCACTAAAGATGTGGGAAATAAGTGTTAAAGCTTTTTGTGTCTGTTCAGTAAATCAGTGCCTCGGCGTGCAATAGCCCAGGTTCTGAGAATGTCACCTTTTGGCGTTCTTTTTGTTGTTGTTGTTTTACAGAGGTTTGGTGGTTGTGCTTTTTAAGGAGACAAAATAAGAAATGAACTTAAAGTGCTAAAAAAGCCCCAACTGCCTTAAAGGTGAGGTAATATGTAGAACATGTACAGTTTTTACAGAATCAATCTGAGCTTTTACAGTTGCTCCATTGTTTTCCTTTTTTTTCCCTCATGAACCCGAGGGTCAGAAATTTACTTAATCCTCTCCTTCCCTAAGAATGTCACGCAATTTCTTTACCCCAGTAATTGAAGTTTTAAATGAGATGCTAAATAAGCTGAGACATAGTACAAAATAACTGAATATTGTTATTAGCACCATCATATTTCTCTTCTTATTCTCCAATCCAATCCTTTATCAACACGCTCCTAAACTCAGGACACCTTACTGCACAAATTTTGTCTATGGGGAACAGAAGTACAAGGACAGCATGAATACCCAAATTAAAATGATTCTAAAAGTATTAATTGTGAAGAACAAGGTACTCCTCTTTGGTCTTAATTCATCTGTCTGTAGACACTGTAAAGTTACTTCCTTCGGCTTCAGATGACTACAATCCTGATTTGATTACAGCCCTTCCATATTTAATGAGCATGGGAATCTATAATCTGCCTAGAGGAAAAATAAAAAAAACCCAAAACTGTGCCAGGCTGCACTTTATTGAAACCTGCAATGTACAAACAGAAAACAGAAATGCAAACACAGCTGCTGCAGTTAAGCCTACAGGGATAAAAAGAGAAAAAAAAAAAGAAAAAAAGGGAAAAAAGATCAATTCAGAAGCATGTGAAATAGTTCAGCTTCTGAAAATGCTCAAAACCTCTTCAACTATTTTGTCACTTGTAAATGTGCTACTTTGATAGAAATTGCTCACTTTACCTGCAATTATGACATATGTATCGTTGCATTTATAACAGAAAAAATAACAAAAATATTCAAAACCTTAATTTAACCCTCTCAGAAGAAAAATATTTTCAATTTGCTGCTATTTACTATTTTCCCAAACAGTCCATCCTGTAAATGCTTATACAGTTTTCTGTGATGGAGACCACTAGAATACTAATTGAACAATTTATAAGTTTTCCTAAAAATTACATGTAGATGGCTGAAAACCTGAAAATGTGAAAATATTTATCTGCTAACAAAACAGCAGTGTAAAACCATACTTTCTTGCTGAATCCTCTGTCTCTTAGAAGGCTTCCACAACTCTCTTAACAGATTCTGTTAAATAAGTTATGCTTAAAGAAAGGACATAAAGTCGTAAACCAACCCAAACCAAAACCCCAAAATCCAAACTGTAAAGCTGTAACCGATCCAAGTTCATTTATGTCCATTTCTAACATTACAATTAGCAGGTAATTAAGAGTAATATTAAATCCTGGCATTCTGTCTGTGGGTACAGGAGGATTAACACCTCCAGTACAACAGGCCCAGCCTTCCAGAGCCACACGTATGTTCAATATTCAGAAGCAAAACTACTTCTTCCATCACTAGTGGATCTTTTGTGTTTAATCCAGGTTTACCAAGTGTAGAGTTGGAATTAAGGGCATTTAAGGATTCTGTTGGATTTTTGCTACAGTGATCAGGAAAAAAAAAAGGAACAAATGTAATTACTGGAAGTTTCCAATCGATATTTAACAAATGAGCAATTCAATAAACAGAGGGGAGCTGTGATTTCGCTTGTTACAAAAAGGTGAAGTATGAGCAAACAATGAGAATGTGGTGCTGCAAACAGGAATTGATTCCAAGTTATTGTTCCAGCTTTCTCTCCTTCCTACAGCAATGCCTCTGCTCCCAGTAACAACGAAAAACACAGGGCTGTGGTTTTAGCTTATTTGTTTCTAAACACCAAAGAGTAAATCATGAAAAAATGGAAAGCTTTTAATTTGCAGGCATTTGATCTCACTACCAGCTGCCTGCAGCAAAAGCTTATTTGCCCATCTAGACAATTTGCTCGAAGATACCTTTTTTTTGTGGATAAGGACAGGAGGGAAAAAAAAAAGAACCCCTCCCCACAATGAGAACTTGTGAATAATGACATTTTACAGTTAAACATCAATTTGAAAAAACATGCAAAGACAGAATTCCTTACCGTCTGTAGTCTACCCAATAGCGTTCGGCTAAGAGGATTTCCTACTGGGCTGAAACACCCTGTGAAAAGAAAAGGCTGTGAATTTTCTGCTTGTTATCCATTTCCACCGAATAAACCATTTTATTTTAAAATCATTATGTTAGCAGGGTGTGTTTGACAAAAGTTCTAATGAAAAGCAGCAGCATCTTTCAGTCCCAACCATGCATCCTTCAGTCAGGAACAGTCGGAGGGTTTATTTAACTAACAGACCTGACACAAGGTTAACTAATCCAATATTTCCATTCAAATGATTCGGAGAAATAGCTCGAGCTATGGCCACATGCCACCTCGCGCTCAAAGCTGACACTATTATCTAGGCTGCATTGCTTTTCTCTTCATTGAATTTCTGAGTAATGCATACAAAGTTTTCCAACAGAAATGATCACAAAAACTCTCAAAGGAATTACTTCCTTATTTTATCTGAAAGAATAACTATGCCCATTCAGCAGCTCCCTTTGATCATCTGAGTTCCTATCACAACACATCTTGCTGTTTAGTTTATTCACCCTCTGCATAGCGTATTCGAACAAGCACTTATAAATTCTTTTCTTTTCCAACTATTATGTTAACTACTAAGCTCAGGAAAATCCTTTCATCATCTATGCATGTATCTTTTTGTGATTGGCCTCCTCGGTTGTATACTTAAGAAAACATCTTAAAAAAGAAAAGATACAAAAATCTGAAACTTGATGAACACGACAGTGAAAAGCTCCGGAGTTTCGTTGGAGAACGGTTTCTCCATTGACAGCACAGAGTTAAGCTCACTGGATTTTCTCTGTGAGACATAAAGATTTGAAACAAGTTTCGTTTTCAAAGAGGAATAACTTCTGAAAATTCGTTTTCCTTTGCCACTCCAAAAAGCCAGCTCTCGAGGAGCCCAGTATCGGAATAAAGAGGACTTTTCAGATTCCGATTCCCATCTCCTGGCGTGGCTCCACGAGGAATCCTGCACAACTCCACCTCCAGTATAGATTCTAAAGCTTTGACTTTCACAGATTTATTTGTAAATGTTTAATCATTGAATTAATTAGGTATTTCTAAAGATCATAAAAGCTGCACGCTCAAATACTCGTAGTTAAGCCCCGTTCCTGCAGATTTTCCACATGTCAATAATTTTTGCTTGTTTGAAATCTTAAACTAAGTGCAATACTTGATTTTTCACTTTTGTGTAGGAATTAAACATTCTGTGACCTTAATTTCAAAAAAAGCATGTATGAATCCAGAAATACTTCATTTTGAAAGGTTTACTTCGAATCTTATTACTTTTTCCCCCTACTTTTCACAAGACGAAAGAAGAAAGACTAGAAATTGTTTTCTGAATTCAACCCCTACTCAAAGAAGGCAGATTTGAACCAGATCTTTTATCAGGTAAGATCTTTGCTGAGACATTTGCTCAGCACTAACATCAGAAGTCAGAGGGGATATTACTCCTATTAATATTGCTATCTACAAACTTATACAGTTAAAACCCAAACTGCTACAGAGATGATACTAGAAATATACTCTTGCGCACAAGTGTGGTTATCAATTCTTTGCAAAAAACCCAAAATAAACAAGAAAACAAACCTAAAGACTAATGTCTCCATGCCAGAGATTTATTTTTTTCCTCAGAAATATTCCATTTGAGCATTGTTACTATTGTGCCAGTTCTAACATAGAACTATTTAAAGATATTCTAAGATAGACTATTCTGAAATAGAAGCTATATAAAATATACAATGAAAACAATCGCTTGTTTGGAAAAATCTTCAAACTTTTATGAAAAAAAATCTGTATTTTTATCAGTAATATCATTTACTTTCTTGTTCTAAGGAAAAGATTATCACCTCTAAGTACTTCTGAACTGTATGGTTGTGTTTGTGAGTACTCCTGTGCAGTCTCTTTATTTAGCAGCTTGTCAGGTGAAAACGTCATGGTTAGATCAATATCCTTAATTAGCTGGGCCTCTTCTAACTAACTAAGCTCTGAAATTAACAGCAAATCACTCAGAAAACTGTTCAATCTCACAGTAATAAGACCTGATCACACCAAGGGATGGTGCAGAGAGGCCCTTGCTTATCCTTATTGCCAGAACAACCAAGGGCAGGGAATTTAGTTCTTTGCCCCATTGGAGGGTGGGAAGCAGAAAAGTGTTGAGGGGTCACACCTGTGGGGAGGAGCGGACAGGACAGGAGACCCAAAACTGACCAACTGGGGTATTCCAACCCATCTGCATCATACTCAGTATAAAAGCTGGGGGATCAAAGGGTCAACTGTCTTTCTTCGATGGCCAACATCCAAGGAGGACCCTGCCTGCTCGCCTGTCTTTGACCCCGATCCCAATGTTCTTGGCTCCAGATCTGGAATCCAGCTCCTGTCGGTCACTGAGTCCAGTCTGAGACTTTTCCTGATGCCTGCTGGTGATGTGATTGTCATCCTGGGAGCCTGATATGGTTTTGTATATATTGTATCTATATATATTATCGTATCATTATTTTCTTCTTCTTTCTAAAAATTTTTTGTATTAATACTTCATTATAGTAGTTTAGTTCATTCTAAACTCGTAAATCTTCTTATCTCTTCCTCTCCTTTCATTTTGATGGGAAGAAGGGCCACCTGTCAACCTGGTTTTGGTAAATTTGGCTGAAACCATGACAACTCCACAGAGCCAGTGCTATTTGTTCATACTGATCACATCTATGTGTAAAGCCAGTAGTTGCTTTCAGTTACCACACGTTCCTTTAGTAGTTCTTACGAACAGCCATATTAAAAAAAACATAATTCAAACCCCAAACTGTTCAGTTCTTCCTCATTTACAAAACAAAGTCCATCCAGCAACCAAGGGAATATCTATTTGTTCTTTCTCAATCAATGCAGCGGATTTTAAAGCAATTTTACACAGCTATTGGCTTGAGGTGGTTCCATGCTTGATGAAGCATGTAAATGACACCTAGGAGGGTGTGTGCCTCAGCAGCCCCTGCTTTGGTTATCTCTGATCCAGCCTGTGCAAACTTTTCAGCTATGATAGGGAGGTATTGAAATTGAGGTCATGATTGCAGAAGAACGCCTCCACTTCATCAAAAAAAAAGAAATTTCCAGGACACTGTGACCTGTTGTGGCTGCCCCATCCCTGGAAGGGTTCAAGGCCAGGCTGGATGGGGCTTGGAGCAACCTGGTGTGGTGGAAGGTGTCCCTGACCGTGGCAGGGGGGTTGGAACTGGATGACCTTTAAGGTCCCTTCCAACCCAAAACCATTCTATGATTCTATGACTCACACTTATCCTGAGCTTATATAAAGGTCATTAAATCCTTTGTAAGGTTGAACCTGACAAAAACATCATCAGGTTCATCTAGACTGTCTTATCTTAAGGATGCTTCAGAGTCACTAATAAAGAATTTTTATTGATTCAGAGGGTTTACTGGAACTCCCCAACAACATTCTTTCTCAACTGCATTTGCTCTCTTCGGCTTCAAAACCCTGTACATCCTGAGAAGCTCATCTTCCCTATGAAAGTATCAACATCTGAATTACTGTAGTTCCTACCACCGTGCACTGACCCTTGAGTGGCTTCTTTACAGAGAATTTTACATTAAAAGAATATATCATTTCTAGAAGAATCTACTGTTAATATCTAAATGCAATGTTAGTTGTCTCAAAACGATGGGCGCAATTGCTTCTTCTCAAATTATCAGAATTTTCACACTATGTTGACACAATTTAACACCAGATCAGCTCTTCTTTATGGTCCACAGAATCCTCTTGCTACAATTGTTTTGGGAATCTAAGGATGTGCTGAGTTCAGGTAAAAGCCTGCCACTGAAAACCAGTGTGGGTGTCTGCCCTGAGAGAGAGTCTGAAACTAAATTAATTTTAACAATTTTAACAGTGGACTGAAAGTCCATCCTTAGTTCTCTTGGGTCACTTCTGGCAATATATTTTCTGCCAAAATAACTGCAATTGAAGAGAAAAGAAGATGAGAGAAACCGAATAGATGTCCTTCTGTCCAAAACACGTCTGGACTACCAAGTTCCCAATCTTATTGCATGTGTTCACAGAAAAAACAACCCTCCTAGATTAGCATGTTGATGTTAATTGATCAAATTGTAAACAGTCAGGCTGAATCCAGATTATTAGACTTACACAGAAATTAATAGAACAGCATCAACACCCTAAAACAGCACTTGTAATTATTAAAAACACTATCTATTAAATAACAGCATTTTTAGCTGCTATACTTGTTTTAAATTAATAGCATAATAGCTGCAAGAGGGAAAAGAGCCTTCC
>VXBW01000759.1:19972-41820 GCA_013400375.1 Thinocorus orbignyianus | reverse complement strand
GGGGGGGGGGGGCTTCTCACACCTCAGAGCCAGGGTTCTGGTGTCTCCTCCTCACGGATTCCTGTGCCGGTGCCTTTCCAGATCGAGCACCTCTATGGGCTGACCGTCTTTGAGAACTACCTCTACGCCACCAACTCGGACAACGCCAACGCCCAGCAGAAAACCAGCGTCATCCGGGTGAACCGCTTCAACAGCACCGAGTACCAGGTGGTGACGCGGGTGGACAAGGGGGGAGCGCTCCACATCTACCACCAGCGGCGCCAGCCCACAGGTGGGACCCCAAAAAAACCAGCTTCTTGCACCCCAGAGCCTGGGTGGGGATGAGGACAGGCTGCACCTTCTGAATTCCCTCTTCTCAGGGGGTTGGGCACCCAGGAGGGGTTGGCTTGCCCAAGACCCTCCATGAGTAGCACCCTGTGGCCCCCGGAGCCATGCTCAGCCCGGGCCTGGCTGTGCCCAGTTGCCCCCAGCTCCCCTGTTCCCATGAGCTCCTGGGCAGGTGGGAACTTGCCTGGTGGACACTGCTGGAGCCATCCTGGAGGTGCCGAGTGCCTGACAGCTTGAAATGTGCTGGCCCAGGAACAGAGATGGAGGAGTCGTCTGCCTAGCTGTGGTCCATGGGGACCCCCAGAGCTGCCCCACATCCCGGCCAGGGGCTGGTGGGGGATTCCTGCTCCCCAGCAGCCACACGTTGGCATCAGACCGGGTGGCCACACACCCCGGGGTGCCCCTGTCCCCCACCGTCGCTCCATCTCCTCCTGCGAGATGTGGTGGCCCCGTCCCCAGGGCCTGCGTGATGAATGGATCCCGTCTCGCTGGAGAGCGCAGGGAGGGAGGTGGGAGCAGATGTGGCCTCTTGAATTATTCATGGCCCTCTCTCCCGCTGTCCTCACGCGCTCGGTCCCCGCTGCCGGCGCGTTTGCCCTTCGACCGGGGCCGCGCGCTCCCGGGCACCGGGGGATTTCAAGGGAGCTGAAAGGTTTTGGAGCTGCGGGCACCATCCCCGTCCCACACCCGTCCCTCCCCGCCTGCTCCTTCCTGCAGTTAATCAATTTACTCCTTTAAAATCCTCTTAGCGTCTGCAGCCTGCCCCGCGCGGCGTTTTCTAGAATATAAAACTAATCAGGAGATTTCCGAGCGGCGAAGGAGCGTGACTAAGGGGGCTCCTGCCCACAGCTGGGTAGCCCAGCTCGCCCCATGGCCTGCCAGGGGTGGGCTGGCAGGTGGGGGGGCAGCGTAGCCCCGTGGCCATGTCCTGCTGGTTTCTGCTCCACAGGGATCCCACATCTCGGGCAGGTCCTTCCCCATCTCTGCCCTGTCTGTCCTGCGCGATGCCCAGCCCCTGCCTGACCCTCCCCCTAAAGCACCCACGGTCTCCCTAAAGCACCCACGAGACCTTCTCCGCGTCCCTGTGACTAATGCCCCCTGCCCTGCCTGTGCTTCCTGCCCACTGGGTGCGAGGGACCCCTGCTCTGTGTTGCAGTGAGGAGCCACGCCTGCGAGCCGGACCAGTTCGGCAAACCGGGAGGCTGCTCCGACATCTGCCTCCTCGGGAACAGCCACAAGACCCGAACCTGCCGGTGCCGCTCTGGGTTCAGCCTGGGCAGCGACGGGAAATCCTGCAAAAGTGAGTCCTGGAGGGTGAGGGGGCGCAGGGGAGAGTTGCTTCCTCCTGCAGCTTCGTGTGTGGGAGTTGTTGTGACCCCGCAAAAGCCCCAGTGCCACGTCCATCGGGCTGCCCACCTTCCGTGTGCCGTGGCCCAGCTGGTGGCAACGGCTCTCCCCGTCTCCCCGCAGAGCCTGAGCACGAGCTGTTCCTGGTGTACGGGAAGGGGCGTCCGGGCATCATCCGTGGGATGGACATGGGTGCCAAGGTGCCGGATGAGCACATGATCCCCATCGAGAACCTCATGAACCCCCGAGCTCTGGACTTCCACGCGGAGACCGGCTTCATCTACTTCGCTGACACCACCAGCTACCTCATCGGGCGCCAGAAGATCGACGGCACCGAGCGGGAGACCATCCTGAAGGACGGTGCGTGGCCGAGGGGCTTGGCCTGATCCCTCCCCTGTCCCTGGATGTCCCTCTCCTGCCGGAGCTGGCCCACCCTGATCTGCTCAGATGGGAAGAGGAGGGAGGGATGGGGGATCCTCAGCGCGGTGACTGATCCGTCCCCACGCTGCCAGATGAGCACGTTTGTGTCACCTTGGGGCAAACCAGCCAAGGATGCTCCTGAATTCGGCTTTTTCCAGCTCAGGCTCCCCGTGGCTGCGGTGCCTCTGGGTGGGAGCTGCCTCCTCCCGCCCTCCGCTGGGGTCTGGCATCGCTGTCTGTTTGAGTTGGGGTTGGGGGGTGCTGAATGCTCCGGGAATCATATGGGGCTGTTGCTTCCACTTCCCATCTTCCCGCTGCCACCCAGCCCTGGTGACGAGCCCCTGCTCCTGCTTTCCCCCAAAGGCATCCACAATGTGGAAGGCATCGCCGTGGACTGGATGGGGAACAACCTGTACTGGACGGACGATGGCCCCAAAAAGACCATCAGCGTGGCTCGGCTGGAGAAGGCCGCCCAGACGCGGAAGACACTGATCGAGGGGAAGATGACCCACCCCCGAGCCATCGTGGTGGACCCCCTGAACGGGTGCGGGCACCTGGGCGAGCGGGGTGGCTCCTGGGAGGGCTGGGACCAGTAGGGATCGGGTCCAGCAGGGACCCCCAGGGCTGGCAGTTGGGCTCCCAGCTCCCCACAGTGGTCGCTGCGTCTCCGAGCGTTTGTGGTGGCTCCCGAGCTGTGACAGCAGGGACAGGCAGCAGCTCTGGCCGTGGTGATGGCAGCGTGGCACCTCCAACCTGGGCTTGGTGGCACTGGTGTGGCTGGGAGTGCAGGGGCCCCACGACGGGACCTTCCCACTGGTCTGTGCCCCGTGAGCAGCTGGGGAGTTCACCCCCAGTCTGGTGGAGGAAGAGCTGGTTGCTCCTCGGATCAGTGTGGGGTGGGCTCCGAGCCTCTGTAACACTCTGTGTCCATGGCAGGTGGATGTACTGGACAGACTGGGAGGAGGACCCCAAGGACAGCAAGAGGGGCAAGATCGAGAGAGCCTGGATGGACGGTTCCAACCGCAACATCTTCATCACCTCCAAGACCGTCCTGTGGCCCAATGGGCTGAGCCTGGACATCCCGGCCAAGATCCTCTACTGGGTGGATGCTTTCTACGACCGCATCGAGATGGTCTATCTCAACGGCACCGAGCGGAAGGCAAGTGGAGGCCCCGGTGGCTGGGGCTGTGGGTGGCCCAGCCATTGCCTCTGCTGGCCACCTCTGCTGTGGCTCTGCCGGCCACCTTCAGCCACGCTCCCCCGCTGCCTGTCCCCTCCTCTCCCCTTCCAATGTCCCTTGCCCTGTCCTGCCACGTGGGGTTTGCCCGGGCACCTGTCCCAGTTAACGATGAGCCTCTGCACCTCCCTGTGCCCGCAGATCGTGTACGAGGGGCCCGAGCTGAACCACGCCTTCGGGCTGTGCCACTACAGCAGCTTCCTCTTCTGGACCGAGTACCGCAGCGGCAGCATCTACCGGCTGGACCAGGCCTCCAAGGTGGTGAGCCTGCTCCGGAACGAGCGCCCGCCCATCTTCGAGATACGGATGTACGACGCGCAGCAGCAGCAAGGTGCTGGGGCCACCACCCCTGCCTGGCACCCTGGGGACCTGCCACGCAGGAGGGAATGGGGTGGGAGGGACTGGAAGAGGGATGGGGTGGGATGGGATGGGGGGGCAGGGGTCAAGGAGGTGCCCTGCCTCGCCCTTGGCCATATCCCAGCCTGTCTGTCCATCCCCGTGCACCCTGTCTTTCTCTCTGCTGTCGTTCTTCCCCCACCCTTCCAGCCTTTTGTCCTTCTGCCCCCCTCCATGTCCCTGCCTGAGGGGCTTCCTGGCTTTTATGTCCCCTCAAGTGTCCCCGCTGCCTCGCATGGCCTGATGAACTGGGGTCTCCAGCTGGGCTCCCAACTGTGGAGCCTGTTGAGGGAGTCCAGGGCGCTGGGGGGCAGCCAGCAGCCCCCGCCGTGGGGCGGCAGGGCTCCCTGAAGTCCCCTTCTCCTCACCCCTGCCTTGCCTCCGCAGTGGGCTCCAACAAATGCCGTGTGAACAACGGGGGCTGCAGCAGCCTGTGCCTGGCCACCCCCCGGGGCCGCCAGTGTGCCTGTGCTGAGGACCAGATCCTGGGACAGGACTCCGTCACCTGCCAGGGTAGGCTGTCCTGGGGACCCCTTTCCCTGAGGGATGGTGGGGACACGGGGTCTGCGACTCCTTTCTGGCCCTCTGGCGGTGATGCCAGCGTGGTGGGAGGGTGGCCCGGGGTGCAGGGAGGTGGGTGGTGGGAGCCTGCAGACAGGTCACGAACCGGCTCCGGTTCCTCCTCTTGCACCGTGGCAGTGGTGGCTGGACCGGGGACACGGGTGGCAGTTCCTGGTGGGGGTCACTGCGCTGAAGATGTGCAACAGGAGCGGCTGAGGCAGCTGGGGGGGTTCAGCCTGGAGAAAAGGGAGCTGAGGGGAGACCTTCTTGCTCTCTACAGCCCCCTGAAAGGAGGGTGTAACCATGAGAGGGTCAGTCTCTTCTCCCAAAGAACAGGCGATGGGACAAGTGGAAGTGGCCTCAGGTTGCACCAGGGGAGGTTCAGATCAGAGATCAGGGACAATTTTTACACCGAAAGGGTTTTGATGGTGATGGACTCATCCCTGGGGGGATTTAAAAGCCGGGCAGACGTGGTGCTTAGAGATGGGGTTTGGTGACGGGTTTGGTCAGTGCTGGGTTGATGGTTGGACTCGATGGTCTGAAAGGTCCCTTCCAACCCGGGCAACTCTATGGTTCTGTGATTCTGGCCCGGTGGGGACAGGTCTGCTCTGCAGCCAGTGTTGGGGACAGCCGGGGTCCGGGTGGGCACCTGGGTGGCACTGAGCGTTGCCGGCTCGAATGAGAGGGGTGAAACTCTGCTGGCACAGCCCATGGGCTCAGGCTGAGCTGGGGTCTCTCCAACCTTCCGACCCAGACCTTGCTGTGACTCTGGGGGTGTCTGTGTGTCTCTCGGGGCTGCTGGGCAGTCGTTCTGACATCCTGCCGGCCTGGGAACACAGGACTGTCCTCGCTGCTACCCTGCACTTGGCCACTTGGTTAAAATCATCCCCTCCCTTTGCTTTTCCCTTGCCAGCCAACCCGTCCTACATCCCCCCCCCGCAGTGCCAGCCCGGGGAGTTTGCCTGCAAGAACAACCGCTGCATCCAGGAGCGCTGGAAATGCGACGGGGACAACGACTGCCTGGACAACAGCGACGAGGCCCCTGAGCTCTGCCGTGCGTGGTGGGATAGGGGGTTTAGGTGCTCCTGGGGGCTGCAGGATTCCAGCTGAGCTTCCCTGAAATGTGGGGCTGGTGGCTGGGATGGGGTCAGGCAGCCAGGACCCCTGTGTCCCCTCCCCAGCATTAGGGCTCAAGTGGTTTGGGGGGCACTGATGGTCAGGATCCTGGATCCCCACTCTGTCTAAGGCTCCCTGCCCTTTTCTGCCCCCATTTTTTCCTCTCCCCCAGCCACGGAGGAGGAATGAGGGTGGGATGGAGAAGGGCAGGTCCTGAGTGTGTGTCCCCCCTGCAGACCAGCACACCTGCCCCTCGGACCGCTTCAAGTGCAAGAACAACCGCTGCATCCCCAACCGCTGGCTCTGCGACGGGGACAACGACTGTGGGAACAATGAGGACGAATCCAACTCCACCTGCTCAGGTGAGGAGCCATCCTCATCCTTGGGGAGCATGCCTAACGAGGTGTTACAGATGCCTTGGCTGTTCCCTGCATGCTGCCGGGCTCAGGCTGAGGTTTTGGAGCCTCGCACATCCCTGTTGCCCACCTTGCAACCCTCCTGGGTCTCCCAGTAGCCCCGGGGGCGGTCTTCCCCCCAGCAAATCAAGGCACCAGCAGCCACTAAATCCCTGTCTGTCTCTCCCTGGGCCAGCTCGGACCTGCTCCCCCAACCAGTTCTCCTGTGCCAGCGGGCGCTGCATCCCCATCTCCTGGACGTGTGACCTGGACGATGACTGCGGGGACCGCTCCGACGAGTCTGCCTCCTGCGGTGAGCCGGGCTGGGGGCTGCTCCTCACGCCGCCGTGGGACAGGGGCACCGGTGGGGATTTGGGGCAGGGAGGAGGTCTCTCTCCCCAGCACTGATGGTGCCTCTTGTCCTCCTCCACAGCCTACCCGACCTGCTTCCCCCTGACGCAGTTCACCTGCAACAATGGCCGCTGCATCAACATCAACTGGCGCTGTGACAACGGTAAGGACCGGGGGGTCGCAGCCAGGGACGGCGAGACCAGGCGCAGGGGTGACACTGTGGCAGGAGACCTTGTTCCTGGGAGGGCCGTTTTCTCAGCCTGGTGACAGGCAGCAGAGCCCAGGCCCTGGTGGGAGGAGGCGTCAGCTGAAGCTCTAAGCTCATCCCGCGGCACCGAGACCCACATTTTCCTTGGCTGCCCTTGTGGGGAGCGTGTGGCGCAGGAAGAGCCTGGCAGGGATGGTGTCAGCAGACCTGGGCCTTCTTTGCCAGGTGGCCAAAACTCTGCCCTGGTGCTGGGGACGACTGTGGAGCAGTCTGTGCTGCTGAGCCAGGTCCTGTAGCCCTGGGGCAGACTGGAGAGGTCTGATCCGTTTCCAGGGCCAGGCCTGGGAGAAAGAGTTCACCCCAAAGCTGCTCTCTTTCCCCGCAGGTTTATTTCAGTCTTTCTAGCAGCTCTGCCTCGTTAGGTTTAATTAGTAGCTTCAGAGCAGGTGAGGCACGTTCAGAGCTGCAGAGAGCTGGAGGTTAAGTGGGGAGCTGTGGGTTCAGCTCCCTCCCTGGGGTCCTCCTGAGCGAGTGGCCTCTCCCTCTGGGGGGGCTCTTTTCCTGAGGACCCCCCAGCGCTGGCCGTGGCATGGAGCAGCTCCGTGTCCCCACGAGCCTCCCCAGGCACCCGCAGGGCAGGAACAGCAGAACCAGGGGGCTCCCAGCCCAGTTGCTCCCCAGTACCCCCAGCTGCTTCTGGTCTCGCTTCCCGGGCGCTCGCGGTGCCCGCTCTGTGTCCCCTCTCCGTGTCCATGTCCGTGTCCACGTCCTGGTGTCAGTGTGGGGTTTTTGTGCCGCTCTCTGTGCGTGTGCCGTGTCGTGGTGTTGTGTTTGTCATTGTGCCCACTCTCCTGTCTGGTTGGTTCTGTGTTTCAGAAAAAGATTGTGGGGATGGCTCTGACGAAAAGAACTGTCCAAAGCCTACCGGTTAGTGCATAGATCAACATGCACCAGACCCCCAACCTGGCCCCCACGCAGCCCCCCAAAACCTGCCCCTTCCAGGGTGCTGCCAGCCCCCGTGGGCTGCTCTTCCAGACACTGGCAATGCCCCCCATCTTCTCTGGCAGTGCCCCCGTCTTCTCCAGCAATGCCCCCCACTCTCTGGCAGTGCCCCCCACCCTCTGGCAATGCCCCCCGTGCCCTCAGCAGCGGGAGGGACGTGCTGGATGCCAGGGAGCGAAGCCAATGTCCCTCCCAGCTCCTGTTGGTGGGAACCCAGAGAGCTCAGGGGCTGCCGCTGCAGTGACGTGGCCGTGGCGGTGTCATTGTCCCCATGAGCTCCCTGTGCCAGGGGAGGCAAAGGCCCCATCCTGAGCTCAGCGCAGGGTGCTGGGGGGTCCCAGGGCAGGCGGAGGGGCTGCATTGCCAGTGTTGCAGCACGGGCAGGCTTAAGCTGCCCCTTAGCAGGGCAGGGGGTTTCTTCCAGGCAAGCTGACACCCCCCAATTGGCCGTTCCAGCCCATCTCCCCATGGATGTGCCCTGCAAAGGAGCGCACCAGCCCCCCAGCTCTGCTCCCCCCGTGGAGCGGAGCATCCCCCCGGCGCTGGGCGCCCTCCCCAGGTCCATGGATGATCTATGCAGTTTCTGTGTTTGATTTTCTCTCTGCGCTGCTGGTGCTCTGCCTGCGCCCGCAGCGTGTCGGGGGGTGGGAGGGCCGGGATGGGGGGGCCGGGGGCTCTGTGTGCAACCCGGCCTCTCCCGTGGGGGTCCCACCGTGTCCTGTCTGCCGGTGTGGTCCGTCAGTCCCTGTCGTTCCCCGCTTCCCCCGGCCGCCTCTGGCAGGGGGTCTCTGCCTTCCTCCCTCCTGCCGTGCCTCCGCCAGCCCCCCCAGGCCAACCGGGCACCTTCTGAGCCCCTTCCCGCTCCTCTTCCACCCCCCTCCAGACAACGACTGCGGGGACAACAGCGACGAGGCGGGCTGCAGCCACTCCTGCTCCAGCAACCAGTTCAAGTGCAACAGCGGGCGCTGCATCCCCGTGCACTGGACCTGCGATGGGGACAACGACTGCGGGGACTACAGCGACGAGACCCATGCCAACTGCACCAACCAGGGTGAGGCCCCCTCCCTCTGCCCCCTGTGTGTCCCCTGGGTCCTAGCTTGGGAGGGAGGGAGCAGCAGATGGACCCTCTTGGGCATCAGCCCCGCTGCCGTCCTGCCTGGAGAGCCCAAAGCCCCCTACCCAGGGCAGAGCCTCACCTTCCAAGCAGGAGATCCTACAGCCTTCTCTGCCCACCCTGGGTGCCCAGATACCCCCCTCCTGCACCTCTGGGTGCCCCCAGCCTGACCGCCCCATCCTCCTCCTGCCCCCTGAGCTCCCCTGGTTCCCAGCTGCCAGGGCTGAGGCAGTGAGCGGGGTCTGTGCCCCCCACCAGCCACACGCCCCCCCGGGGGCTGCCACACGGACGAGTTCCAGTGCCGGCTGGATGGGCTCTGCATCCCCATGCGCTGGCGCTGCGACGGCGACACCGACTGCATGGACTCCAGTGACGAGAAGAACTGCGAGGGGGTCACCCACGTCTGCGACCCCAACGTCAAGTTTGGCTGCAAGGACTCAGGTGAGAGCAGGGGAGGGGGGGGAAACGCTGTCCCTTGTCCCCTCTGACCCGAGGAAGGGACTGGGAGCTGCCTCGGCTCGGTGGGATGGGGACAGGGATGGTGGCTCTGGGGCAGCCGAGACCCTGAGCGCCTGCAATAACGTCCCCTCCACATCTCCTTGCCCCCTCCTCGCCCACCCCCCCGGGCAGCCCGCTGCATCAGCAAGGCCTGGGTCTGCGACGGGGACAGCGACTGCGAGGACAACTCGGACGAGGAGAACTGCGAGTCGCTGGTGTGCAAACCCCCCTCCCACACCTGTGCCAACAACACCTCCATCTGCCTCCCCCCTGAGAAGCTCTGCGACGGCTCCGACGACTGCGGGGACGGCTCCGATGAGGGCGAGCTCTGCGGTGAGCTGGGTGCCGGGGTTGAGGGGTGTCCCCTGGGTGTCCCCCGGCTGGCAGCGGGACGAGGACCTGATGGACGCGTCCTCTCCCCGCAGACCAGTGCTCCCTGAACAACGGCGGCTGCAGCCACAACTGCACGGTGGCTCCCGGGGAGGGCATCGTCTGCTCCTGTCCCCTGGGCATGGAGCTGGGCTCGGACAACAAGACCTGCCAGATCCAGAGCTACTGTGCCAAGCACCTCAAGTGCAGCCAGAAGTGCGAGCAGGACAAGTACAACGTCAAGTGCTCCTGCTACGAGGGCTGGATGCTGGAACCCGACGGCGAGAGCTGCCGCAGCCTGGGTGCGTGTGGAGAGGGTGCCAGCATCACCCCAGCTCCCTCTGATGAGGGGTGCCCCCCAGCTCTCTGAGGTGGCAGCGGCGGAGATGAGGGCTGTGGGGATGGGCACACTAGATCCTGGGGGGAACTGCCTGCCGGTGGCGAGCCCCTTGCTGTGCCCACCTGGCAAGAGCTGCCCTTCGCGGTGCGGGTGGTCCCCAAGCTGGGACTGGGGGGGCCAGGAGCCAGGGACACCTTCCAGCCACGGGTGTGGGGAGCGTTGGTCCCACGCAGCCCCTGCCAGTCACTCCTGCCTTGTCCGTGCCCCCCGTTCTGACCCTGCCATGCTTCCCCCAGACCCCTTCAAGCCCTTCATCATATTCTCCAACCGCCACGAGATCCGCCGCATCGACCTGCACCGCGGCGACTACAGCGTCCTGGTGCCCGGGCTGCGCAACACCATCGCCCTGGACTTCCACCTCAACCAGAGCTCGCTCTACTGGACCGACGTGGTGGAGGACAAAATCTACAGAGGAAAACTGCTGGAGAACGGGGGTGCGTAGCCCTGGGGGGCAGCAAATGGGTGGGAGATGGGGGGTGTGGTTCTGGGATAGGGTGCTGGCAGTGACTCCTTGGCACCCCTTGCTGGAGCCCACAGCCCCTTCTAGTGATCCCGTTCTGCTCTCCAAAATTGCTTATTGTGTAGGAGTTAATTAGCATTCCCAGCACTTCCCTAATGGTAATTGCAGCCCAGCAGCTGGGAGCACAAAGCCGGGCCCCCTCCCCATCAGCGCTGTGGAGCCACAGGAGGGGGCACCCACAGAGAGCCCAGCACTGGGTCACGGGTGTGGGGCTGAGTCTTTTTGGGGTCAGACCCTGCCTGGGGGAGAAGATCCTCCGTGGGGAGCTGCTCAGGATGGGGGTGTGATGGTGGGGGGTGGGCACTGGCTGAGCCCTCCCGGCGCTGTGTCCCACAGCTCTGACCAGCTTCGAGGTGGTGATACAGTACGGGCTGGCCACCCCCGAGGGACTGGCCGTGGACTGGATCGCTGGCAACATCTACTGGGTGGAGAGCAACCTGGACCAGATTGAAGTGGCCAAGCTGGATGGCACCATGCGAACCACGCTGCTGGCCGGGGACATCGAGCACCCCCGGGCCATTGCCCTGGACCCCCGCTACGGGTAAGGCAGGAGGGGACACGGGTCACCGGGGCTCGGTGGTGCCCTTGTGGAGGAACCAGACCACGCACCCTGTTTGGGAGCACGGTGTCCCCATGCTGACTGTCCCCGCTCCCCGTCCCTGGCAGGATTCTCTTCTGGACGGACTGGGATGCCAGCCTGCCCCGCATCGAGGCCGCCTCCATGAGTGGCGCGGGCCGGCGCACCATCCACAAGGAGACGGGCTCGGGGGGCTGGCCCAACGGGCTCACCGTCGACTACCTGGAGAAGCGCATCCTCTGGATCGACGCCAGGTGGGACCCCAACACCCCCCTCTTCTCCGTCCCCTCTGGAGCCCAACCCTTTCCCCATCCCTCCCGCCTCTGGAGCTTTCCCCTCCTCCTGGGCTGCTCTTGCCCGTTGTCTGCTGGGCTGGGAGCAGAAGACCTTTGGGGTCCGTGGGGTCTGTTTGTCTCTGCAACATGTTCCTGCCTTTGCTTTGGGTTTTCTCCTCTGCGGGGACTGCGGTTCCTGGTGTAAATCAGCACTCCTCCTCCTTGTCCTCCTCCTCCTTCTTTTCCTCCTCCTCCTCCTCCTCTGAGGAGGAGGCTGTGTAGACCCCATGTAGACCCCGTGGGTTGTTGCTGTTGGGCTGGAGAAGCCTGGTAGCCCTTGGCCAGCCCCGTGCCTGCCCTCAGCCCTTGTCTCTGCCGGGCACAGGTCCGATGCCATCTACTCAGCCCTGTATGACGGGACGGGGCACATCGAGGTGCTGCGGGGACACGAGTACCTGTCGCATCCCTTCGCCGTCACCCTCTACGGGGGTGAGGTCTACTGGACCGACTGGCGCACCAACACCCTGGCCAAGGCCAACAAGTGGACGGGGCACAACGTGACGGTGGTGCAGAGGACCAACACCCAGCCGTTCGACCTGCAGGTGTATCACCCCTCCCGGCAGCCCCTGGGTGAGGCCGGGGGAGGAGGCGGCAGTGGAATGGGGAGGGGGATGGCGCAGTGGGGTGAGGGGGCTCGGAGCATTGCCTGGGAGCTGCTCCCACCCCCACAGCTGCCCCTTCTCACCCCCCCGGAGCTTGAGGTCCCTGCTGTGGCCCTGGCCACCCAGCAGAGAAGCATCCTGGGGTGATGGGGCTGCTGGGTCAGAGCTCCTCCATGGGGCAGGGAGGGTCTAGAGGGTTTGCAGCTCTGTGGGGCGCCTGGATCGGTGTCCCCTGGGACGGGAACGTCACTGAGTTCTTATCCCTTCTGCAGCTCCTAATCCCTGTGAAGCCAACGGGGGCAAAGGGCCATGTTCCCACCTCTGCCTCATCAACTACAACCGCACACTCTCCTGTGCCTGCCCCCACCTCATGAAGCTGGACAAGGACAACACCACCTGCTATGGTAGGGGTCTGCCCGGCCCATCCCAGGGTGGGGAGGACGAGTGGGTGCTTCGGCGCTGGCTCTGCAGACCGGGCTGAGGTCCCACAACTGCCCCTCTCCTCCTTCTCCCCAGAGTTTAAGAAGTTCCTGCTGTACGCGCGGCAGATGGAGATCCGGGGTGTGGACATCGACAACCCCTACTACAACTACATCATCTCCTTCACGGTGCCCGACATCGACAACGTCACGGTGGTGGACTATGACGCTGTGGAGCAACGCATTTACTGGTCTGATGTCCGCACCCAGACCATCAAGAGAGCCTTCATCAACGGCACCGGCGTGGAGACCGTCGTCTCCGCGGGTGAGTGTGGAGGAGCATCACCCCACACGGCTGCTCCCGTCAGGTCCCAGAGCAACCCACCCTCCAGAGGCTTCGGCTCCACGAGATCAGCTCTTCCTCTTCAGCTGAGCATCATCCCAGCCCCGTTCTCACCAGTAACGTGTCTCCCTTCTCCGTTGCTTTTCAGACCTGCCCAACGCTCACGGCCTCTCTGTGGATTGGGTTTCCAGAAACCTCTTCTGGACCAGTTACGACGCCAACAAGAAGCAGATCAACGTCGCCCGGCTGGACGGCTCCTTCAAGAACGCAGTGATCCAGGGGCTGGATAAGCCTCACTGCCTGGTGGTTCACCCCCTCCGGGGGTAAGTCTTGGGGCGAGGGGGATGTGGGGTCAGGGTTGGAGCATCGAAAGAGGAGAGGGTGTCCGTGCAGGCACACGTGTGAGCGCGCGTGACGGGGCCCGTGCGTGGCGGAGGAGGGAACAGGTTGCTGTCCCGGTGTGTCAGCGCGTGTGGGAGGTGTGTGAGAGGAGACAGGAGGCGTGTGAAGGAGAACAAGCTGCGGAGAAGTGTGCGTCCACCAGTGTGTGGCAGGCTGGGTGGGCTCCGGGGTGTCTCTGGGCAGGGCTGGGGAGTGCTCACCATCACCAAACCCCCTCGAGGAGGCCGTGGGGCTGGTGAGAGGGGCTGGCACGGGCTGGAGAGGAGCCCAGAGAGCTGGTGGAGGCTGGTGGAGGCTAGGTGGTCTCAGGGGCACAGAGCTGGACCGTCTCCATGATGCTGTTGGAGCTGGTGTGCTCAGTGTCCCCTCACTCATGCAGGAAGCTCTACTGGACGGATGGGGACAACATCAGCGTGGCCAACATGGACGGCAGCAACCGCACGCTCCTCTTCACCAACCAGAAAGGGCCCGTTGGTATGGATCCCCCTCCCCGTCCCCTCTTGCAGCACCCTTGCTGGCCCTAAAAGCCTGAACTCTGGCCACCCTGGCTCCCTGGGGGGCTGGTTTGTGCCTGGTCACCCCAACCTCATGTGCCCATTCTCTCCATCACCCCATCATGCCTTCCAGGCGGTGACGGTCCCTGCGCACTGCCTGGCCGGTGACTGTCCCCTTGCTTTCCAGGCCTGGCCATTGACTACCCGGAGAGCAAGCTCTACTGGATCAGCTCCGGCAACGGCACCATCAACAGGTGCAACCTGGACGGCAGCAACCTGGAGGTGATCGAGTCCATGAAGAGTCAGCTGAGCAAGGCCACCGCCCTGGCCATCATGGGTGAGAGCTGGCAGGGTGACAGAGCCGGTTCATGAAGCCTTTTCCCTTTCTCCTGGCCCTACCCAAGCTCGTTCCCACCTCTCGCAGGTGTGGAGGGGATGGATCCTCCTCCACCAAAGGCTGAGCTTGGATCCCTCTTTCCAGGCTATCGCTTGTAAATCCGTGTGGAACCAGGGCTGTGCTGCTGGGGCAGGAGGGGATGGGGAAAGCTGCTTCATGTTCCTCCCTTCTCCTTCCAGGTGACAAGCTGTGGTGGGCTGACCAGGCTTCTGAGAGGATGGGCACCTGCAACAAGAAGGACGGGACGGAGGTGAGGGTGCTGCGCAACAGCACCACGCTGGTGATGCACATGAAGGTGTATGACGAGAGCATCCAGCAAGGTGAGTGCATGGTCCTGGGACAGAGACCCCGCAGGACCAGGCAGTGGCTCGGCCACCCCCCCAGGTGCCCGCAAGGCCAGCATCTGGCCCAGGGTGACCAGTTGGTGGGCTACCCCCGTCCCTTCTTGCTGGCCCAAGCCCAGCACTTGCTGCCTGGCCCAGAGCACCCACAGCATCTCCCCCGAGCGGTGCTGGCCCCAGCTGCCTCACTCTCTCCCCTGGGGACCACAGCCCTGTAGGTGTCCCCTGGCCCCAGGGGTGTCCCCCAGCCCTGGGGGTGTCCCCCAGCCACCTCACACCCCTTTTCTTCTCTCCACGGCAGCTGGAACCAACCCCTGCAGCCTGAACAACGGCGACTGCTCGCAGCTCTGCCTCCCCACCTCCGAGACCTCCCGGTCCTGCATGTGCACCGCGGGCTACAGCCTGAAGAGCGGGCAGCAGTCCTGCGAAGGTGAGCGCGCGCATCCCTGTCCCCTCGTCCCCAACCACCCCCTCGGAGGAGAGACACCCCTGTGGCCACCCCAGTCCTCCCTGGGCTGTAGGCACCCCAGGAGGGGGCTTGGGTCACAGCAGGACCCTGGGGTGGGCTGTCGCTGCGAGGGGCTGGCAGCGATGAGCACGGAGACAGTGAGGGGCTCTGGGTTTAGCAGAAGGAGGAGGGGCAGGGCTGCAGGGTGGGAGCCTCCGAAGGAAGGGGTGACATCCTTGCTGTTGGCAGCGGGTTTGTGTCACTGAGTCGCCGCAGCCAGCAGGGACGGGGCTGGGCAGCCCTTCTTCACTTTACAAACCCCCAGTCCCTGCCTGCTTTGCCACCGTCTGCCCTGGGAGGGAAGAGCCTCCCCCGCCGCCAGCTCCCCGGGCACTGCCAGGGCCTCTCAAAGGCTGTTTGTGTGCAAAATGTTCTGGGTGTTTTTGGCAGGGGGGCTGGCAGAGCTGCTGCAACCATCTGGGTCAGGGCAGGCACTGAATAACAAGCACTGCCCTGACCCAGATGCGGCGCCCGAGCCCTCGCCAGCACCGGGGGGTGGAGGTGGCTCTGGAGAGAGACCTCGCTCGTGTCTCCCCCCTGCCCCCGCCGTGGGTCGGGACCCCTCCAACAGGCTGCTCCGGCACCTCCGGGGAGGTGTGGGCAGAGAGGAAGGGCTTCACGTTCCCTGGGTTCTTGTCCCTGACTATGTCCGTGCTGGCTTTAGAGCAGATTATTCCCTGCCCTCTTTCCATGAGGTCTGCCATTCCTTCCCCTGCCCCGTCTGGCGGTGAAATCTCTCTCATCCTGACCACTCCTTACGTTCATCAGTCCCCTCTCATGCAGGGACCTGAGTGGAGTGGGGGCATCCCTCCTTCCATCCCTCCCTCCCTGGGAAACTGCCGGTGCTGCAAACACATCCCCCCCTCAAACTGCAGCTCCGTGGGCAGGATGAGGCACTCGGTGTCCAGCAGGACACCCTCCCCCGTCCCCCCGTCCCCTCCCCGGGAGCTGCCAGCCCACGTCTCGCGTGCGTCATCCACAGTCAGCTGCGAGGTGGGCGCAGGGGCTGCCTCTGTGGGGATGCTTCAGGCTCCTGCTGCCAGCAGCTCCAACCAGCACGGTCCCTCCCTGCCCTGCCTGTCCCTCTGCTGTCCTGGGACCTTTGCCCGGCTCGGGGACACATGGTGCTGTCACTGTGGTGGCAGGGTCAAGCCCTCCCGTCAGCCCAACTCCTTCACGGGCTGCTGCCACAGTTTTCCATGAGCTGTGGCTGTTGGTGGGATGGACAGTGTGTGGGTTTGGGGTTGCGTCTGACTGTCCCCACATCCTGAGCAACCTGGGCTGGCTGGAGGTGTCCCTGCCCAGGACAGGGGGGTTGGAACTGGATGATCTTGAAGGTCCCTTCCAGCTCTGACCTTCCTGTGATTCTATCCCTGTCGCAGGTGTCGGCTCCTTCCTCCTCTATTCGGTTCACGAGGGGATCCGTGGCATTCCCCTGGACCCCAACGACAAGTCGGATGCTCTCGTGCCCGTGTCAGGGACCTCCCTGGCTGTGGGGATCGACTTCCACGCAGGTGACGCCGAGAGGGACAACAGGGCTGGAGGGGCTGGGGAGGGGGTGCAAGAGGGACCTCCACCAGACCCTCCTTTGGCCATGCTCTGCCCAAGAGCATCTCCCCTCGGCCACTCCGTGTGAGGGAGGGTGTCAGGTCCCCGCGCTGGCTGCGGGCTCAACCCGGCTCTGTGCCACCCTTGGGGGTGACCCAGAGGTGGTCACTGAGACCCGCTTGTCCTCCCCGGCCCCTCTCAGAGAACGACACCATTTACTGGGTGGACATGGGCCTGAGCACCATCAGCCGGGCCAAGCGGGACCAGACGTGGCGAGAGGACGTGGTCACCAACGGCATTGGCCGCGTGGAGGGCATCGCCGTGGACTGGATTGCGGGTGAGACGGGACTCTGGAGCGGGGAGGAGCGATGGGCTGCCAGGGAACAGGGCTCACACGGGTCTTCCCTGTCCCCTCTGCAGGAAACATCTACTGGACAGATCAGGGCTTTGATGTCATTGAGGTGGCCAGGCTGAACGGGTCCTTCCGCTACGTGGTCATCTCTCAGGGGCTGGACAAGCCACGGGCCATCACTGTCCATCCGGAGAAGGGGTGAGACACTGTTTGAAGCCACCTGGGTGTGGGCATGTACTGGAGACCCCAGGCCCCCTCCCAGCAGAGCTGTGCCAGTTGCACCCACTGGAGAAAGACTCATGGGTCTCTGCCACACCAAGGGACAGGCCCCCGGTGTCCAAACCAGCTGGATTTAACCACCCTTTCGCTGATGGGCCGAGCTTTCTGGGAGCTCCCCCTGACTTTGTGGGTGCCAGCACCTCAGAAAATCTGTGAAAATCTGTGATGCAGCGCTCCCTTCCCCGGCCTCAGTGTCCTCTGAAGCACCCAGGGGCTGGTGGATCACCAGGGGTCTGGACACGGAGGGATGAGGGGGAGAGGTGCTTGTCCTCTGCTCTGAGGGCCAAAAGGTCCAAGGGTGCTGCTTGTGGCCAACCCCGTGGTCATCTCCCTGCTGTCCCCTGCAGATATCTCTTCTGGACGGAGTGGGGCCAGTATCCCCGCATCGAACGGTCGCGCTTGGACGGGACGGAGCGGATGGTGCTGGTGAACGTCAGCATCAGTTGGCCCAACGGAATATCTGTCGACTACGAGGTACGGCCACCGGCGGGAGGACAGTGCCACCCCGGGGGTGCTGAGGGTCCCTGCAGCCATACCCCTGCTGGTGGGACCTCTGGGGACGCGGTTGACCTCCCCAAGGCCCTGGAGCCCCTTCTCCAGTACAGGGCTGTCCAGGGTTGGTCTTCTGCACCCTGAGACCTTCTGCCAGATGTGGTGGGAGCTGCGGGGGCTGCCTTAGTGCCACCCCAGTGCTCTGCTCTGGGTCTGACCGGGGTGTTTCCTCATCGCCTCAGGATGGGAAGCTTTACTGGTGCGATGCCCGGACAGACAAGATTGAACGAATCGACCTGGAGACGGGTGAAAACCGCGAGGTGGTCCTGTCCAGCAACAACATGGACATGTTCTCGGTGTCGGTCTTCGAGGAGTACATTTACTGGAGTGACAGGTACAGTCTGGTGGTGCTGGGAGGGCACCGGCCATGCGGGAGGGTGGTGGGAGCTGGGGGGAAGGTGGGTCCCGTGTTGGTTGCTCAGTGACTCTGTCCCTTCTTAGGACTCACGCAAACGGCTCCATCAAAAGAGGCAACAAGGACAACGCCACCGAGTCGGTGTCCCTGCGGACGGGGATCGGCGTCCAGCTGAAGGACATCAAAGTCTTTAACCGGGCCCGGCAGAAGGGTACGTGCAGGAGCCGGGTGTCAGCCCCCGGCACGGTGCTGCCAACAGCCCCCAGCTGTGGGGAGGGGAGATGGAGAAACACCCAACAAACGGGCCCCTGTGTCCTTGTCAAAGAACCGTGCCGTGCCGCCGGCTGAGCCCCTTTTCTTCACCCACTTCCTCTGGGAGCGGGGAGAGGTGAAAAGCGGCCGAGCGGGAGCATCCTCCCTCACAGAGCCTGCCCAGTTCCCTCAACAATCCCCCTCTTTCCTCCCCAGGCACCAACATCTGTGCCCAGAACAACGGGGACTGCCAGCAGCTCTGCCTGTTCCGCGGCCACGGGCAGAGGACGTGCGCCTGCGCCCACGGGATGCTGTCGGAGGACGGGGTGAGCTGCCGGGACTACGACGGCTACCTGCTGTATTCGGAGCGCACCATCCTCAAGAGCATCCACCTGTCGGACGAGAACAACCTCAACGCCCCCATCAAGCCCTTCGAGGACGCGGAGCACATGAAGAACGTCATCGCCCTGGCCTTCGACTACCGCTACGGCTCCAAGGGCAGCAACCGCATCTTCTACAGCGACATCCACTTCGGCAACATCCAGCAGATCAACGACGACGGCACGGGGCGCAAGACCATCGTGGAGAGTGAGTGTCACCGGGCTCCCTCTGCAGCCATCTGCCCTCCGACCCTGCTTTCCTCTTCTCCCCCACCACCTCTTCCTCAGCTCCCTCCTTCCTGGCCCAAGGGACTTTTTTCCCTTTTCATAGAATCATAGAATGGTCAGAGTTGGAAGGGACCATCAAGTTCCAACCCCCCTGCCCTGGGCAGGGACACCTCCCACTAGAGCAGGTTGCTCCAAGCCCCATCCAGCCTGGCCTTGAACCCCTCCAGGGATGGGGCAGCCACAGCTTCTCAGGACAACCTGTTCCAGTGCCTCACCACCCTCACACCAAAGAACTTCTTCCTAAGATCTCATCTAAATCTCCCCTCTCCCAATTTAAAACCATTACCATTTTCTTGGGCAATTTTTTGGCCTTCTTTTCGAGAAGCGTTTTGAGTGGCAGCTGCCAAGGGCTCGGCTGTGAGGTTCTGGAAGAAGCAGCAGCCTGTGGTAGGGGTTTACAAGCGTCAGGAGCAGCCCCCAGAGCTCCTTCTGGCAAGGAGAGCGTGTCACGAGGCTTGGCCGTGCACGTGGGCTCCAGAAGGAAGGTGCCGCAGCAAAACCCGGCCTCTCTCTGCTTTTGCCTTCCGCTTCCGAGGCAGAGCTGAGCCAACCCTGCCGTGCGTGGCCCAGGCTTCTCCTCCAGCCCAGCCTTTGCCCCGTGGTTGGTTTTACTGGCTCCTCCAGCAGTTGGAAAGGCCACGGCTGTGTCGCTGGGGAGCAGCTCCGGCAGGGGTTATAGATGCGCTCGCTAATGAGGGTATTTACATTTGGCACTCGGGGCAGCCCTTGTCGGTGGGATCAGGAGAGCAGGGCCCATCTGTCGCAGCTGGTTCATTAAACCATTTGCTGCTGGTTAATGGGGGAGGAAGGATGGGTGTAGAGTTCAAGTTCCCGGCCTGAGAGCTGGAAGGAAGGTCTCCCCGACTGGCCACGAGTCTTCGTCTTGTTGCTCTGGGCCTCTGGGCTTCAGCTCTCCCCTGGCAGAGGGAGACCCTTCCCCTCCCAGCGCCACTGGGAAGCAGAGACAGGGGAACCTGGAGCCAGTCCCGGCCACCACAGGGCTCATCATCATCAGGAGCTTGAAAGCCAAGGTCAAGTCCTCATTTCATCCTAGATGAACATCATTCAGCCTCCTTCAAGGAAGAGTCCTTATGGGTTGCCCAGGAGGCCCCTAAAGTCTCCTAGGGTCTCAGCTCGCCCGTTAGCCCAACCCAGCCCTGGCAAGTGCCCTCAGGTGCTGCCACTGGGGCACCCCGTTAGCCAACAGCCAGAGCCTCTGGGGGAGTTTTATGGGGTGTAATTAAAAACTCTGACTTGGTGCTGCCGAAGGAGCCGTGTCCAAGTGAGCTGGGCAGCCTGGTGGGAGCACAAGGGGCTGGACACGACCCTTGCCTGTCCTTCTCTCCCGCAGACGTGGGCTCAGTGGAGGGGCTGGCATACCACCGGGGCTGGGACACGCTCTACTGGACCAGCTACACCACCTCCACCATCACCCGCCACACCGTGGACCAGAGCCGCCTGGGGGCTTTCGAGAGGGAGACGGTCATCACCATGTCGGGGGACGACCACCCCCGGGCCTTCGTGCTGGACGAGTGCCAGAAGTGAGTGGCCGTGGGTGGCCCAGCCAGCCCTCCCGGGGCTCCACGTGGTCCCAGGGCCAGCATCCCGGTGGACTCCCCTCTGCTGGGGAGGAAGCACTGGTTCCCAGTAGACCCCAGGGAGGAAAGGGCCCTGTACCCCCCTCCCCACAAAACCCATCCCGTGCCCTTCTCTGTCCAGGGTGTGCCATGGGGTACCGTGCTTCCCAGCTGGCTGTAGTGCCCTCATTTGTCCCCTTTCCACCCCTTTTTATGTGGGGACAATGTCCCATCCATCCCAAGGTCCCCAGAAGCCCCACAGCAGCAGAGCTGGGGCTGCAAAAGGCATCACCGTGTCTCTCCCCTTCCAGCCTGATGTTCTGGACCAACTGGAACGAGCAGCACCCCAGCATTATGCGTGCCACCCTCTCCGGTGCCAACGTCCTCATCATCATCGACCAGGACATTCGGACACCCAATGGGCTGGCCATCGACCACAAGGCCGAGAAGATCTACTTCTCTGATGCCACGCTGGACAAAATTGAGCGCTGTGAATACGATGGCTCCCACCGCCACGTGAGTCCAGACCCGGTGGAGCTGGAGGAGGGGGAGCAGCTCATTGTTGTGGGAGAGCAGAGCTGGTTTTGGGGTGTCCCCAGGGATGGGTGGGCTGTGTTTGGGGTGGTTTGGGGGCTGTGACCCGCAGCCAGGATTCCTCACGCCTGCGGTTTGCCACCGTCCGGCAGGTGATCCTGAAGTCGGAGCCCGTGCACCCCTTCGGCCTGGCTGTCTACGGCGATTACATCTTCTGGACGGACTGGGTGCGCAGGGCCGTGCAGCGAGCCAACAAGTACGTGGGCACCGACATGAAGCTCCTGCGTGTTGACATCCCCCAGCAGCCCATGGGCATCATCGCGGTGGCCAACGATACCGACAGCTGTAAGGACCCCACGTGTCCCACCGCCCCGGGTCCTGCTCCCCGGCCACACCGCGCCGCTCTGCAGCCATGGGGAGGGGGGAACCCCGTCCCACCATCCTGCCTGGCCCATCACTGCCCCTTTGGGACCCTTGTGCCAAGGCCTGTCCGTCTCCAAAGCCTTGGAGGCTGAAGAGAGAGAGAATTTGCCCCATTTCTGCTTTTCCCAGGGCATCCTCCTTGCGAGATCTGGGGAGACTGGATGCTCCCGACCCCGTGCATCCTCCGTAGCCCTGAGTTCTCTTCTCCCATCAAGGGGAAGGGGCCGCAGAGGCTGCCCCTGGTGTGACGGCTCCCCGTCTCTCCTAGGTGAGCTGTCCCCGTGCAGGGTGAACAACGGCGGCTGCCAGGACCTCTGCCTGCTCACGCCCAAAGGACACGTCAACTGCTCCTGCCGCGGCGAGCGCGTCCTGCAGGAGGATTTCACCTGCAAAGGTGGGAGGGGAGGGGTGGTGGAAGCGGGATCTGGAGGGGACAGGGAGGAGAGGCCGGGCTCAGCCCGGCAGAGCTGACGTTCCCTGCCATCCGCCCCCCTCCAGCCCTGAATTCCACCTGCAACGTGCACGAGTTCGAGTGCGGGAACGGCGACTGCATTGACTTCAGCCGGACTTGTGACGGCGTGGTGCACTGCAAGGACAAGTCTGATGAGAAGCAGTCCTACTGCAGTAAG
>VXBW01000759.1:6860-19892 GCA_013400375.1 Thinocorus orbignyianus | reverse complement strand
CCCCCCATCCCCCCCATCTCCCCCCCCAGCACCTGCTGGCACCGAGCTCCAGCTCTCAGCTCTGCTTGGCGAAAGGATGCTGGGTGTCTTCTCATGTGCCTCGAGTGTTCACGGTCCCTCTTGCCCTCCCGGAGACAGGCTTTAAGGGCCCCAGACTTTTTTTTTTTCAGTTCTGGGGGGTGAGAAACCTTGAACCCACCCTCCCTCTGGCACCAGCCCTCCTTCCTCAGCCGGAGGGGTCTCTGCTGGGCAAAGACCAAGCGTGACCCCGCAGAGCATGAGGGAGCCCGTTTCCTAATCCTCCTTGTTTAGTTCCCCTGCTTGAAGGCTCCCTGGGCAGCTGAGACACCCGAGGCGCTGACCTTCCTCTTACACTCACCTCCTCCTCCTCCTCCTCCTCCTTCCCCTCTGGCAGGCAGCCGCAAGTGCAAGAAGGGTTACCTGCACTGCATGAACGGGCGCTGCGTCGCCAGCCGCTACTGGTGCAACGGCGTGGACGACTGCGGGGACAACTCGGACGAAGTGCCGTGTAACAGTAAGCAGCCTGTCTGGAGCCCGGCCAGCCCTTGCCAGGGCTCTGTCAGCCGGCTGGGATGGGGAGGGAGGCTTTGGGAAGGAGTTACCTTCAGCTTGATGACAGGGTCAGAGTGGAGCCAGGGCTTAAGGGAGAGTCGAGGTCTGAAATCCTACTCGTGCTGCTTCGTAAAACTCACCCCCCGACAGCCGGGAGGAGGAACTCTCCTGAGCGTGGCCGTGCAGCACCCAGAGCCCACGGGGAAGGTCAGGAGCTTCCCCTGAGCCCGGCCAGCTCTGGTGGCCACAGGCTGGCTCGGGAGAGGAGNGAGCTCGGGCCACGTCAGCCCAAGAGGCAGCAGGTCTCAGGCAGGAGGGGAGCGGAGCTGGGAGCGCGGGGTCTGGCTGTGCTGGGCAGGGGGTGTCCGTGGGCCGTGGGGCAGCTGTGCCCACTGGGGTCCCCCCACCCACCCTCATCTGTGGTGGGGGCTTCCCCTTTGCAGAAACCAGTTGTGCCGCCACCGAGTTCCGCTGTCGCGATGGGACCTGCATCGGGAATTCCAGCCGCTGCAACCAGTTCATCGACTGCGAGGATGCCTCGGATGAGATGAACTGCAGTGAGTGCCCCATGTCCCCTGCTGTCACTCCCCTCCCCTCCAGCTCTGCCCCATTGCAGCTCTGGAGATGCTCCTGCCCTCTGCACCAGCTGGTGGGGGTCTGGGTCCTTGCACCCCCTTTTGGTCTTTGGGACTTGGGCTGAATCGGGGAGGGACGAGGGTCCTGGCTCCCATCCCCTCAGCAGGGGACACCCCAGCAGCCCCCCGCGCCATGCCTGGCCCCTCATCACCGCACAACCCATCTGAAAGGCTGGTTCCATGGGGCAGGGTCAGCTCGGTGGGGATGTGGGGAGGGAAGGGCTGGGAGCTGGGGCGAAGGGCAAAGCAGGGTCCCTCACCCGGGGGGTCCCTTCCTCGCAGCCGCCACCGACTGCAGCAGCTATTTCAAGCTGGGGGTGAAGGGCACCACCTTCCAGAAGTGCGAGCACACCTCCCTGTGCTACGCCCCGAGCTGGGTGTGCGACGGGGCCAATGACTGCGGAGACTACTCAGACGAGCGCAACTGCCCGGGTGAGAGCGGGGAGAGGCCGAGGGGGTTCGGGGCTGGGAGACGGGGGGGCATCACGCTGCCCTTTGGGGTCTGTTTGGGTGGTGGGCGCTCTGTTTGCGCAGTGGGACCGTCATCCTTGGCCTGCACAGAGGGGCGCTGATGGATGCAGGGTCACAGAGGGCTTTTTGGGGAGGAATCCTTCAGAATCAGGCAGTTTTGGGTCGGGAGGAGGTAGGATGTGTCTGCGCCACCGCCTTACCTGGTGTTTCTTACACAAACCAGGGGGGAGGAAACCCAAGTGTCCGGCCAATTACTTCGCCTGCCCCAGCGGGAGGTGCATCCCCATGACCTGGACCTGCGACAAAGAGGATGACTGCGAGAACGGGGAGGACGAGACCCACTGCAGTGAGCGGCAGGGTGGGGAGAGCAGGGGACTCGGGGGGCACAGCGCGGGGTGGCGAGCACAAGCATGCCAGAGAGGGGGCAGCACCCTCTCCTCTCCCTGACATCCCTTTACCAAGGACCACACTCCAGATTCTTTCCCCCTCCATGGTCTTAACTCCACGAGTTTGGGCTTTTAACTGTGGCCAATGCAGATGTCATACGAGTGGCCGGGGCTGCTCTGAAGGTGGCTGTTCACGGCTCCCTTGGGTTATGGTTTTAGTTCCAACCTCCCTGAACAAACCTCCCCGGCTCTAGAGCAGGGAATCCCACACACCACCTCTGCAAAGCCCAGCAGCGTGGCCCCTGGGCACTGCCGGGTCTGGGCCAGCAGCAGCCCCAGCACCGCCCTGGGCTCCAGCCCTAGAGCCCTCCTGGTCCCAGTGCGGCCATGTCCTCCCCGCGTGATCCCGGCTCTCATCCCTCCTCTCCTCCTCTCCCAGACAAGTTCTGCTACCCCGTGCAGTTCGAGTGCAACAACCACCGCTGCATCTCCAAGCTCTGGGTGTGTGACGGGGCAGACGACTGCGGGGACGGCTCTGACGAGGACAGCCGCTGCCGTGAGTCTGCTCCAGCCCCTGCTGCTCCGGCTCCCTGCGTTCCTGCCTCTGCTCATCCCTTCTCCCACCTTGGCTTCCCTGCGCCGTGGTCCTTGCTGCTCTCCTGTGTCCTGGGGCCCCCCATCATCCTTCTCCAGCGGTGAGGGGTGACTGGTCTCCTTCCTGCTTCTCCTTTCCCCAGGGCTGACCACCTGCAGCACAGGATCCTTCCAGTGCCCGGGCACCTACGTGTGCGTGCCGGAGCGCTGGCTCTGTGACGGTGACAAGGACTGTGCGGACGGAGCCGATGAGACCCTCGCTGCTGGCTGTTGTGAGTCCCCAGAGGACTTGGGGGGTGTGCGGTGGGGCCAGGGACCGTGGAGGAACACGGTGTAGGACACCAGAGCTGCCTGGGAGGGCTCTGTCCCCACTCTCTGCGGACAGGATGCCTCATCCTGGCCACATCCCTGCCAGGCTTGCAGGAAGAAACTGGGGTGCTGTGGTCATGGGGACATTTGGGTGCTTTTCCCTGGCTGTGAGGACAGGAGGAGCATCGTCCCACGGAGCAGCAGCGTTGCCTGGGTGCTGCCACGGGATGAGGGCTCAGGATGGGGGTGAAGGAGTAGGGGACCCTGCCCCGACTGGGATGAGCCTCGGCTCTTGTCCCCAGGGCAGAGGGCTGGGGCAGGGGGTCGGGCAGGAGAGCGGGGGGGTCGGGCAGGGGGTCTGACAGCGATGCCTCGCTGCAGTGTACAACAACACCTGCGACGAGCGGGAGTTCATGTGCGGGAACCGGCAGTGCATCCCCAAGCACTTCGTCTGCGACCACGACGATGACTGCGGTGATGGCTCCGACGAGTCCCCGGAGTGCGGTGGGTCCCCTGGGGGCTGAGGACGAGGGGGGCAGGGGGAGAGGGACAGTGTCTCCTGTGGCACTGCCCCTGGCACCCACGTTGGGTCTCCTGGGCTTTGAGATGGAACCCTGGAAAGGGCCTTCATCGTCCGGGAGGAGGGTTGGTGTGCGAGGAGGGTGAGGGGGGAGTGGGAAGGGTTTGGTGCAGGAGATCTGTGCCCCTCCAGCCCCACTGCGAGGCCTCCACCCTGGAACAGAGCAGATTCGGAGGGATCCAAACCCATCCACCTTGGCTGCCGCTGTGGCTCCTCCTGTCCCAAGGAGGCTGGAGGGAGGTTTGGGCTCTGCAGAAGCCACGGGGAGGTGGGCAGCACCGTCTGAGCCCCCCACCCCCCCCGTCCCCCCACAGAGTACCCCACCTGCGGCCCCCACGAGTTCCGCTGCGCCAACGGCCGCTGCCTCAGCAACCGGCAGTGGGAATGCGACGGCGAGTTCGACTGCCACGACCACTCGGATGAGGCACCCAAAAACCCACGCTGCAGCAGCCCAGGTACCCACGGGGACCACGGGGCCAGGGGTGCGAGAGGCCACCCGGCTCCCGACGCTGACCCTCCCCTCTCCTCCCTCTCTTCCTCCCTCCCTCCCGCGCAGAGAACAAGTGCAACGACTCCTTCTTCCTCTGCAAGAACGGGAAGTGCATCCCGGAGGCGCTGCTCTGCGACAACAACAACGACTGCGCCGACGGCTCCGACGAGCTCAACTGCTTCATCAACGAGTGCCTCAACAAGAAGCTGAGCGGCTGCTCCCAGGAGTGCGAGGACCTCAAGATCGGGTACAAGGTAAGGGTCCCGCGGGAGGGATGCTCTCCCTCTCCCTCCCTCCTGTCCTGCGCCAGCTGGGCAGAGGGTCCACACGCGGGCGTTTTTCACCTGGTCTTGCATGCGCTGCCCTTGCGTCTGCCAGCTCTCCGTGCCCGAGCCCATTGGTCCCCTGGAGATGCCTGTCACCTCCCGGTGTGCGGGCCCTGGAGGTGTCTAACAGCTCCCGGTTGCCTCCTGCAGTGTAGATGCCGTCCCGGGTTCCGGCTGAAGGACGACGGGAAGACATGCATTGACATCGACGAGTGCTCCACCACCTACCCCTGCAGCCAGAAGTGCATCAACACCCTGGGGAGCTACAAGTGCCTCTGCACAGAGGGCTACAAGCTCAAACCTGACAACCCCACCAGCTGTAAAGCTGTCACAGGTGAGAACCAAGAGCGGACTCAGAGGCGGAGATGCTCTTCTGGTGACCGTGGGATGCTGCTGGCCTTGGAGTCGGTCGCGGTGCTCCACAAAGTAGCTGTCCCTGACTCCCAAATGGGATCTGGGAGGCGGTGGGGCCAGGAGGGCAGCAGGTCCACAGGGGATCTGCCCTCGTCCCACCAGCCTGTCCCTGACACCTCTCCTGGTTTCCCTCTGCAGATGAAGAGCCCTTCCTCATCTTCGCCAACCGCTACTACCTGAGGAAGCTCAACCTGGATGGCTCCAACTACACGCTGCTCAAGCAGGTACGGGAGGAGCAGGAGGGGGCACTGGCCCCACGTGGCCGAGGATTTGGGGCTGGAGATGGGTCCTGTGGGGCAGGAGAGTTTGGGTTTGCCAGGCAGATGGTAGATCCTGTGCAAACAGCCCACGTTAGGAGGATCCAGGGGCTGCACAACGGTTCTCTGTCGCTGCTTTTAAACTTCTCTGCTGCAGGGACGGCGAGCTGGGGCTGGAGGCGAGCTTTGTAGAGCCCCCGTGACCCTGGCCCAGCAGGTGAGGCCGTTCCAACGCTTCTCCCTTCTTCCCAGGGGCTGAACAACGCGGTGGCTCTGGATTTCGACTATCGGGAGCAGATGATCTACTGGACAGACGTCACCACGCAGGGCAGCATGATCCGCCGCATGCACATCAACGGGAGCAACGTTCAGGTGGGGCCTGAGGCAACTCCTGAGGCACCCCCAGTCCGGGCAGTGGGTCCGAGACCACCCCTGACTAGAGGGGCCCAGACTGGCACCAGGGCCACTGGGCAACTGGGCCCAAGCCCTGCTGTGGGGTCATGGCAGGGCTCAGGGCATCAGCCCAGTTGTTAGGGGGATGTTTTGTGGCACCATCCCGGTTGGAGATGCCCAAACATGGGGTGAGGAGGGCTGGGGGGAGATGGACCAGGGGCAGGACCCTCTGCTGGGGCCGTGCACCGGGGAAGGGGAGTGTTGTCATCCCAAGGGACATGGCGGGATATGGTTCTCCCCATCCAGCCCCAAGGTCTCTGATTTCTCCCGACAGGTTCTGCACCGCACTGGCCTCAGCAACCCTGACGGGCTGGCGGTGGACTGGGTGGGGGGCAACCTCTACTGGTGCGACAAAGGTCGGGACACCATCGAAGTGTCGAAGCTCAACGGCGCCTACCGCACCGTGCTGGTGAACTCGGGCCTGCGTGAGCCCCGGGCGCTGGTGGTGGACGTGCAGAACGGGTGAGAGCCTGGGGAACCTGGACCTTCCCCTTGAGGCGGGGAGGGGGCTGGTGGCCCCGCTTGGCCTGGTTTAGCCACACAGTGGGAGAGAGGGCTTGGGCCGGACTCAGCCTCCTCTTCTCCTGTTTCATGCCCAGTTATCTCTACTGGACGGACTGGGGGGACCACTCCCTCATCGGGAAGATCGGCATGGATGGCACCAACCGCAGCGTCATCGTTGACACCAAGATAACGTGGCCCAACGGCCTCACCCTCGACTACATCAACAGCCGGATCTACTGGGCCGACGCGCGGGAGGACTACATCGAGTTCGCCAGCCTGGACGGCTCCAACCGGCACACGGGTGAGAGCACCGGGGCTTTCGGGGCGCCGCCAGGCCTATGTGGGGTGCGGGCTTTGGATCGGCTGTGGGGACAGGAGCCAGGGATGGATACGGTCCATGGGTCCGGCAGCTTCTCTGACCAGGGGAAGAGATTTCATAGAATCACAGAATGGTCAGAGTTGGAAGGGATCTTAAAGATCATCCAGTTCCCGCTTCCTGCCCTGGGCAGGGACACCTCCCACTAGAGCAGGTTGCTCCAAGCCCCATCCAGCCTGGCCTTGAACCCCTCCAGGGATGGGGCAGCCACAGCTTCTCTGGGCAACCTGTTCCAGTGCCTCACCACCCTCACACCAAAGAAGTTCTTCCTGAGATCTCATCTAAATCTCCCCTCTGCCCATTTAAAACCCTTTCCCCTTGTCCCTGGAGAAAGGCTGTGCTGTGGAAGGGTGCTGTGGGGCAGCCCCTGGCTGAGCCACCCTCTCCCCCTTGCAGTGCTGAGCCAGGACATCCCGCACATCTTTGCCCTCACCCTCTTCGAGGATTTCATTTACTGGACCGACTGGGAGACTAAGTCCATCAACCGGGCCCACAAGACCACGGGAGCCAACAAGACCCTGCTGATCAGCACCCTGCACCGCCCCATGGACATCCACATCTACCACCCCTTCCGCCAGCCTGACAGTGAGCCACGGGGACGGGGACGAGGGGCTGGGGCGGCCCCAGTGCCGAGAAGGGTCTTGCAACTGGGGGTTCAGGTGCTACCCTGAGGGTCCCCCTCCTCGGTCTGACTGCGGTTGTCTCCCTGCCCTCCCCAGTTCCCAACCATCCCTGCAAGACCAACAACGCCGGCTGCAGCAACCTCTGCCTCCTCTCGCCGGGTGGGGGCCACAAATGTGCTTGTCCCACCAACTTCTACTTGGGCAGCGACGGCAAAACCTGCGTCTCCAACTGCACGGCCAGCCAGGTACCAGCCTGGCCATCCCTCCTGGGGAGAGCGGCTGCCTGGGCTCCTCCGCCCGTCCCTCCTGCCCTGGTTCCACCATGTCCCGGCTCCTCTGGTGGTGCTGGTGCCCATGCTGTGTCTGGGTGCTGGTGTGCATGGTCAGCACCTCCCTCCTGTGACACTTGCCAGCACGTACAGACTCGCAGCCGTTTGGGGGTGCCCAGAGGAGCCAGGGACCCTCTGGCTCTGGAATATCTTCTGCCCCAACTCCCTCCTTCAAAACCCAGAAGCTGTTGCGGGTGGGATGGGGACACACCAGGAGTGGGGAGGGACATTGTGGGGGTCCCTGGTTCCTTGACCCTCTTGGGTCCTCCCTGCCCGACCTTGTGCTGCCCTCCTCTCTCCCTGGCAGTTTGTCTGCAAGAACGACAAGTGCATCCCTTTCTGGTGGAAATGCGACACGGAGGATGACTGCGGGGACCGTTCGGACGAGCCAGAGGACTGCCGTGAGTGCCGAGGGGGGCTGGCCACAGCCCACCGTGTCCCCACACCACGGCCGCACCACCCGGCTCCTGCCAGCTCAGAGCAGAGCTGCTCCAGGGCCCTGGCTGGGTGGTGGGTGCTCGGTCCCTGCTGAGGACCCCAAAGAGGAGAGCAGGAGGTTAAGGTTTGCCCTGAAAATGTTCCCCCCTGTCTTACTCGCCCCCCACAGCTGAGTTCAAGTGCAGGCCAGGCCAGTTCCAGTGCTCCACTGGGATCTGCACCAACCCAGCCTTCATCTGCGACGGAGACAACGACTGCCAGGACAACTCGGATGAAGCCAACTGCGGTAGGTTCTCCCCCTCCCCTGGTGACCCTGAAAGCCCAGCAGAAGCTGCGGTGCCCCTGCGGAGCAGGGGTACAGCGTGCCAGCTTGTCACCTTGCCGCCTCCCTCCCCAGACATCCACGTCTGCCTGCCCAGCCAGTTCAAATGCACCAACACCAACCGCTGCATCCCTGGCATCTTCCGCTGCAACGGGCAGGACAACTGCGGCGATGGGGAGGACGAGAAGGACTGCCGTGAGTGGGGAGCTGAGGAGCACCCTCGGGATGGGGAGAGGGCGCGGGCCGGGTGAGGATGGGATCCGTGTCTCCGGGTATCAGCTGGCTTTTGGGTGCTCCTGCCCCCCGGGCACAGGGGTTTGTCCTTCCCTCTGCGTGGAGCCCCCTTTCACCCTCACCTCCTGCCCCTGCAGACACTTCTGTTTCCCCAGTGGAAACTAAATCCTTAAATCCCTCTGAGTGGCAAGGTCAATGTTTGCCCTGGATTTGCGCTGAGCCTCTTGTGCCGCTGAGGGATCTCCTCGGCCGAGGGATCTCATGGCTTCTGCCCCGGCTCCCTGCAGCTGGTCGAGTCTTCTGTGGCCACCACGGAGCTCCTCTCCCCTCCCCTCTCGTACCCACGGTCACTGAGCCTGGCCGGAAACCTGCCGTGACACCCGGAGCATCCTCGGGGATGCGTTTTGTCGGGGGGTGCTGCCTCTCTCCTGACTCCTCTGCCTTCTCCCTCCTGCAGCGGAGGTGACTTGTGCCCCCAACCAGTTCCAGTGTGCCATCACCAAGCGCTGCATCCCCCGCGTCTGGGTGTGCGACCGGGACAACGACTGCGTGGACGGCTCCGATGAACCTGCCAACTGCAGTGAGGAGCCTGCATGGGGATAGGGGGGGTGGTGGGAGGGTGGAAAAAGGTCTGACCACACCAGAACTGGGGGGCTCTGGGCTCCGCTCAGGGCTGTGTGTCTGTGGGATGGCAGGTCCCCAGCTCGGGTGCTGCCTGTGGTGGCTCTGAGGGGATGTGCCCTGCTGAGATATCCCTCCCTCTCACTTTTCCCCGGAGAACTGCTTGGAACGGGGGGATCTTCCCCCTCTGGCACTGCAGGCAGCTCTGGGCTGCTGGCACTGGGCGTTCATCAGCCCTGTGGAGGGAAAGAAAGGCTCCTGCCCGATGCTAACCCCCCCTCCCCGTTATCCCCATCATCCCCCTCCCCTTGTCTCTCCCCACCAGCACAAATGACCTGTGGCGTGGACGAGTTCCGCTGCAAGGACTCGGGCCGCTGCATCCCGGCGCGCTGGAAGTGCGACGGGGAGGACGACTGCGGGGATGGGTCCGACGAGCCCAAGGAGGAATGCGGTGAGCGGGGACTGGGAATGGGGAGACGAGTCCCGAGGGAAAAAATGTTGTGCCCCCCTGCCTTCCCCTGAGGGTCTGCTCATCCCCTCCACCTCCCTGGGGTGCCCGGGGGAAGTTTTAGCCACTCCTTTTCCAAAGGGTGTGGGTGGTGCTGGCCAGGGGCAGCGCTGCCCACCCTGGGCCTTGGCCATCCCTCCCGTTTTTTGGGGACAACGCTGATGCCTGTCCCTGTTCCCTCCCTCTCAGACGAGCGCACCTGCGAGCCCTACCAGTTCCGCTGCAAGAACAACCGCTGCGTGCCGGGGCGCTGGCAGTGCGACTACGACAACGACTGCGGGGACAACTCGGATGAGGAGAGCTGCAGTACGTGCCACCTTCCAGCTTTTGCCATCCCGGGAGCTGGGGAGCAGCTCGGGTCCCCCCAGCCCTGCTGCCAGCTATGGGGGCTGATGGCCAGGGGGCTCAGGGAGCTGCCTTCCCCCCCCCCGGACAGCACATGTGCCTGACTCCAGGGGTCCGGCTGGCCGGGTCTTCCAGCCGGGGCTTGGCTTTTGGGCTGTTTTAAGGAGAGGTGCCAAGTGAGACAGGTAAAAGAGGAAGGGGGTGACCCCAGCGCCCTCCCCAGCAGGGCCCTGTGCGGCCACGCTCACCCCTGGGACCACGGGCCGTGGGGCAGGTTTTGCTTCCAAGCATCACCCCGTGCTTTGCCCCCAGCCCCGGGCAGGGAGCAGCCTGGGGAGGGCAGCGGAGGGGAGCTTGGGAGCCACCTGAACCCGGGTCACAAACTTGGAACTGGACCAGCGTGGGGGAAGGCAGCTGGTCCCCAGAAACCACGGCAGGCGATGAAATTGCTGCCCCTTAATGAGTTACTGCTCGTTAGGGGAGCTGTGCCAGCACCTGCCCTGCTCAGCACCAGAGGACCCGGTTCTTGGGGCTCTGCTGGAGGCAGGAGCCTGGTCCCATCCCTCCGGAGGGGACCCGGCTGCCCGTGGGACAGCAGTGGGGTCTCTGCAGAGCCAGACCCCCCTCCCACCCTGCAGCACCCACCAGCCCAGGTCCCTCTGGTCTCCCTCCAGCTCTCCAGGGTGCAACCTTTTTTTTTTCGTTGTTGTTGTTGTTTTTTCTTTTCTGTTGTTCTCACGTCGTGTTTTTGAGTTTGTGCCATTTCACTTCATCTTACGTTTTTCTCCATTTTCACACTGTCGTTACGGGGCGCTCAGAGGTAGGTTCCTGCCAAAATCTTTTCATTCCCTGTACAGTCTCCCTAAAATAAAGGAAGACAGTGAATTCCAGGTGAGGGCAGAGGGGTCGGGTCTGGACAAACCCAGGCAGATTTACTGAGCGCCAGCACCAGCGTCTCCCTCCGCTGGAGCCGTGGCCGGGGGGGTCCCATCCTGCTGCCCCCACTGCCAGGGCTCGTGCATGACTCCTTCTTGGCTCCAAATCTGTCCCCACCTTGACCCTTCCTGCTCCAGCTGGACACCCCCTGCCCCTCTTTTCCTGCACCGTCCTGTCGGCTTCTGCCCTGACACGTCCTGCCTCGAGCCGTGGGGAGGGGAAGGGTCCCAGTGCCCTCCTCCCGCGGGTGGATTTGGCACTGTTGGTGCCGGTGCCAGCCCAGTGGGTGCCTTCTGCTGCCGGGGGGAGTCTGTCCCCATGCTCTGCTGGGAGACGATGGGGGGAGCCACCTCTCCTCCTGCCCAAGCTGCCAGGGGGGCAGTGGGCAGCCGTGGGGCTGGTGCTGCCTTCGGTGGAGAACGGCCGGGGGGACGTGCCAGGGGAAGCTGCCAGAAGCGAGTCTGTGTGTCCTTAGTGCCCCCCAAAACCCCCCATTCCCCCGCAGGGAGCTGGGAGCCCTGGAGCGGGGTGGGGAGGGGGCTGGGAGGTGGTCTCAGCTGGCAGTTCCCTGGCTCTGCTTGCACCCACCCTGTCCCCAGTGCCACTGGACGTGTGTCTGTGTCAGCCAGTGTCCCCGGGGTGTTGGGTAGGGAACCTTGTGCCCCGGCAGCCCTGAGGGTGGCCCCGTGCTCCTGACCCCGCTCTCTTCTGTCCCCAGCGCCACGGCCCTGCTCCGAGAGCGAGTTCTCCTGCGCCAACGGCCGCTGCATCGCCGGCCGCTGGAAGTGTGACGGGGACCACGACTGCGCGGATGGCTCTGACGAGGTACGGTGCCCGGGGCAGAGGCTCCCCTGCCAGCGCCTTCGCCCTGCCCGCGGGTGGGATGGGGACACGTGCCACTGCCGAGGGTCCCCCGCCACCGAGGGGGGCTGAGAGCCTGGTCCCGGGTGCAGAGAGGGGCTGGTGGGTGTTGGGGCTGTCCCTGCTGAGTGCTCTCCCCGGCCTCCCCCCTGCAGAAGGACTGCACGCCGCGCTGCGAGTTCGACCAGTTCCAGTGCAAGAACGGGCACTGCATCCCCATGCGCTGGCGCTGCGACGCTGACGCCGACTGCATGGACGGCACCGACGAGGAGAACTGCGGCACCGGGGGTAAGGGCAGCGCTGCGCGGCTCCCTGGGGCTGCTCCTCATCCCCTGTTTCCCCTCATGTCCCCCATGTCTCCACTGTGGGTGGGAGCCTTCCCCCTGGACACCTGGTGGCACCGCTCTGCCCGGTCCCAGGGTGGGCACGGACACGTTGCCCGGCCCCGCAGAGCCCCCAGTGATGCTGGAAATTGGAGCGGGGTGTTTGGCAGCCAGGCAGCCCCCGGCTGACGTGTCCCCTCCTGCCCCGTTGCTGTCACAGTTCGCACCTGTCCCCTGGACGAGTTCCAGTGCAACAACACGCTGTGCAAGCCCCTGGCCTGGAAGTGTGATGGGGAGGACGACTGCGGGGACAACTCGGATGAAAACCCAGAGGAGTGCTGTGAGTGACCCCATCTCGCCTCTCCCCACTCCTGACACGCAGCCGACCCCCCCACAATGGGGGGGGTTGACAGTCCCTTTGGGTCCCCGGTGGTGGGGGGGCTCTGGGTACCTCTGGCAGCTCAGCATCCCTCTAGATGGGTCCCCTCGGGGGTGGCCGGTGGGGCCAAGGGGGCAGGAGGTGGCTCCGGTGGCAGGGGTGCTGAGCCGGGTGTGGGGCTGGCAGTGGGGTGCGGGGTCCAGGGGGGTGGAAGAGGGCTGACCCCTCCTGCAGCTGGGCCAGCGGCCGGGCAATTGTCTTTGCTTCAGTCTCTTTGCTTTAGTCTCCGGAGCCCGCTCGCCCTCGTGGGACAGGCATCCCCAGAGAGCGGGCAGAGGCCGAGCAGCAGCTCGTGACAAGCGTGACAGCCTGGCTACGGCGTCTCCTTTCACCGTCACCGTTTGTTTCTGTTTGCCGGTGCAGTGAAATTCCAGTGTCCCCCCAACAGACCGTTCCGCTGCAAGAACGACCGCGTTTGTCTGTGGATCGGTCGACAGTGCGACGGCATCGACAACTGTGGAGACAACACGGACGAGAAGGACTGCGGTGAGTGACCCACCCGGGGGGGGTCGGGGGTCGCTGCTGCCCTGGCTTCAGCCCAGCCCTTGGGGTTTGCNGGCACTGGGGAAACCATGAAGGTGCGAGCACTGACGGCGTGTCCCACCCACCCCAGACCACAAGTCCTACGACTGCATGACCAACACCACCATGTGTGGGGACGAGGCCCAGTGCGTCCAGTCACAGT
>VXBW01000756.1:0-71852 GCA_013400375.1 Thinocorus orbignyianus | reverse complement strand
CGCGACTGCCGTCGGGAACCCGAGCGGCGGCGACGGCCGGAGGGAGCGTCCCGACCGCGGGCTGCCCGCACCCCGGGGCCAGGCGGGCGATGCCGGTGCCGGGCAGAGGAACAGGCTGGACCCCTCCCGCCAGCGGCAGGGCAGCGGGCTGAAAGCCCGGGCGGTGCCCCGAGCCAAGGAGCCGAACGGCAGAGGGAGGATGGCGGGGTAAGTGCCTGCGGACGGGGCGGAGGGGTGCGGGACCTTGCCGCGGGCGCGCAGTGTGAGCCCCGGTGGTCCCGGCGCCGAGGAGCCGCAAGGCGGAGGGGCCGGGTCCCGTCCTGAGCCCCGCGCTGTATCCCGGTGCATTGCTCCCTCCATTCCCGTGGGCGCTCCGGGCGCTGTCTCGTCCCCCGCGGGGCAACCTGGACAGTCACCGGGGGTGACGTGCTGGGGGAGTTTGGGCTGTGCTGCCCTTCGGATGGGTCTGGCACTGGGACTGGGACCAGGACTGCGTCCCGGAGCAGAGCAGGAGCCCGCTCAGTGCTTGCTCTCATGCCATGCATCTGTCCCACACGTGTGGCAGGCGATCACGCTACTCTCCCCCCCACGATACATCTTGAGTGTGTGTCCATGTGCAATCACGCATGTGGGAGTGCGTGTGAGGCAGGCAGGACGGTGTGCTGCTGGCTGCCCGCTGCACGGGCATGTGTGGTTGAGGAGCATGCTGGATGTGATGCCCTTCTGCTGACACCTCGGGGCTTTGGCAGGTCAGACAGCTCTGCGGCACGGAGAGCGACCAGACTTCGACTGCCACGCTCTGAGTCTGCCTATGGCCATTCCAGAAGGCGTGCAGGGTGGGGGGCTGCTGGAGGGACAGGCAGTGTGGCCGTGGTGTGTGGGTGGCAGCAGAGGCTGGAGGGGCTCCCCTGGCTCTGTGGGACAGAGCCTGGCTGCTGCCACTCTTGCTGCAGGTACCTGGCCTCTTGGCTCCTTCCTCCCATAATGGGCCCCTTGTAAGCACTCAGCGCAGCAGCTTCCCATGGCTCCAGCTGGCTCAGCCGGGGGAGGCTCCCTATGGCTTGCCTGGCAGGGCCGCTTCCAGCTCCAGTCTCTGGCTGCAGCCCTGTGGAGGTGGAGGGGAGATCGTGTGGCAAAGCCAGCTGCTCCGCTGCGAGGGGAGCCTGTGAGCAGGATGTCTGGCACTGCGCTGGTGTACCCTTCGGCCCCGGGCCTCGTCCTCTCCAGTTCCATCTCTTCTGCCTTGTGGCTAATGCCCCTCACAATGAGTTCCTCTGCAGCTGGGAAGGGCTACCAAAGCTGTTGTGTGGGTAGTTTGACTGATCTATGTGGCAGCTCTCCATGCCCAGGGCTTACTGCTCCCTGACATAGGCAGAAACTTCTGCTAACATCAGGTGGGGAGCTTCACTAGAATAGAAAAGTCATCTTAATCCCTGAGGTTTCTCTCCCCCATACTTGCCTCCCTGCAAAATTTGGAGACCAAGATGTCCCCTTTGCATAGTTTCCTGTAACAGACCCACAGAAGCAGTAAATCCAAACTTCTTCCCATTATATGTGATATTCAAAGTATTTATCGCTAGCAGGTAGTCAATGGCAAGTAGGTCTCAAGCAGATTTTGGCTTACCCAGTCCATTAACCTTGGTTTTGTCAGGGAGAGTCTTGGGAAGATCCAGTCCTGCTCAGTCAGGTTCAGGCTTCTTTGGGCTCAGGTGGGGTGTTGTCAGCGTTGCTTTGGGATCATGTGGCCATTCAGTTGGATTTGAGTCATCTGAATTGTAACCCATTTCTTCTCAATGACTACCCTGAATCGTCTCCACCAGGTTTTCAGACTGCAGCTGCCTCTCAGTGACAACAGCTGTCCTGCACCACTCTCAGGAGCAGGTGGGCAGCCCCAAGGTTCACACTGTGCCCAGAAGAGTGATGAACTTCTTTGCTACTACCTTTCTGTCATCCCTTAACCAAGGATGTAAACAGGAATGGCCTAGAGCTTAGGCTCTGTTGATGCTAGATTTGGCTTTCTGGGGTATTCTGAGTGCTGTTGCCTTAGAGGAAGGAAGAGCTGTGCCTGAGTGCTGTGTTTCCTGGGCTGACTGAGCTGCTCGGCCCTGGAAGATGAGAGCTGGGGATACAGGACTTGCTCTGATCCCAAAGAACTTGAGCCCTGGAACGTGCATATAATGGCTTGTCAGTAGCTCCAAATCGGCACTTTTTAAACTTCTCTTTGACCTCCTGTCTTTGGAGATTATGAGAAAGCCTAGCTGAAGTAATTGTCCATGAGTAACCACATGGCGTTACTCCTCATGGAAAGCGAGCTGCTGCTGCCTGCAGCCATTCGGTGAGCCTCCATCCTTCCACCTCATCCATCTTCTTATGTCCCTTGCTGCACCGGACACGTTTCCATCCAGGAAACTCAGGGCCCCTAAAAAACTTCATTTCATGATGTTTCATTTTTTTGCCAGGTGGGATATTTTCTGTTCTTCTATTTACGCAGAGGTCTTACTACTCTCTAGTATGACAACCTTCATTTTCCCATACTCAGGTAGCTTTGCAGACTGCATTAAACCCTGGTGCTATTTATTTATACAGTTACTTTGGCCCAAATTCTCAAGTCGTGCGTGGGTTGCCTTTCCTGATTCCCCAGTCAGAGTTCTCTGCTGGTATGTTCAGGGGCCTCACACAATCTTTGCTTTAAAAATCCGTTTATTAGCACTATATCCTTTTCTGGATAATTATTTTCTTGCCTTGTTTGATAGCAAAATGGAGATTTTTTTTTCTTTCTTGGAGACTGGTTTGGATGTGTCTGCCACCCTGCTCATGTCTGACCTCATTGCAAGTGGGACCTGCTGCCATCCTGCCATGAGTGCATCCAACCACAAATCCTATAAAAGCTGGGTTTTAGTATTTTCTCCTGATAGCTCAGTATGAGGTGACTTTTCCAACTTTGCCACACCGTGGCAAATATCACAGAAAATTACTGTCTCCTAACACTGCTTTGCTGTGCTCTGCTTGACCTGCCTGCTTGCCCCCTCCTTGACTGGTTTGCAGACACACACCAGTCCCTGCTGCTGCAGATGAGCTGTTTCTATGCAGTGCCATGGAGTAGGCAACTTCCCAGTCCAGCATGTTCAGGGTGATGTTTAAAATGTTCATAGGTTCATCAATGCAGCTTCTGGTCCATGGAAATGTTTTCCTTCTGAGTGTGGTGGGGTAGGGAGCTCCCAAGCCCTGACACATGCCAGCTATGGCTGTGCTGGTTGCACCCCTAATTTATATCCCCTGTGATGTGACCCTCCTCGTTCCTCTGCCCTGTGCCTGGGACAGTGAACCCCAGTGGTGATCCTTGGGTGATGTACACAAAATCAGAGGAAGGTGGGTAACGAGAGAGTAGCCTGGGGAAGCCTCCACTGCTGGTACCTGTCTGGACAATTTTCAGGCTCCCCAGGTGACAGGCTGGGAGTCCCACACTCTCTCCTTCTCTCTCCCACTTTCTTTTTGTGTTCTGCAAGCCCAGTTTTTGCTTAGTTGCTATTGTAGGCAGTATCTGTGGCTATATAGTCCTGCTTTACCCAGGCTTTGTGGGATATAGGCTCTCGCTGCGCTGTGTGTGTGTAGGACTGCTCAGGAGCATAGGCAGTTAATGCTGATGTGGACTTGGCAGAGGATTTTCAGTGGCTCATCGATGCCAGCAGCCTTTTGCTAATGTTCTTCATTGGGTCTGACTGCAAATATTTCATATGCAGTTGGATGAAGTTCACTGTCCTGTAGTAGAAAGGCAGACCTGATGATCTAATGGTCCCCCTGGCCTTCTGCGAGGATGCTGTAAATGACCTGAATGGAGTCAGCATATCTGGCAGCAGAGAGTGCTGCATGATGTTGAAAGATGATGCATAGATTGCTGTTAAAATAAATCTTAAAAAAAAATGGCTGTGCTGAATGCTTCAGAAACAGTATGTGATCATCGCTGAAGCTATGCACATGCTAAACTATGTGAAGCCACGCTCTTACTACTGTTTTCTTGTTTTCCTTCCCCCTAGTGCTTGCTACAGTTGCTTGGCTCTGGTTTCATATAACACTGCAAGATCTCGCAGGCTTGTGTCACCCTGGGTACCAGTTTGCAAAGGAGGGGGGCCTGATCCTGACGGTGGTCTCTGGCTGCTGCAGCAAAGCGGGTGATGAGGGAGGCAATCGCTGCAGCTCCTTTGCCCAAGTTGAGCCATGCCTCCAGCCAGGGCCACAAAGGATACTCCTGGATGTAGGGAGACTCCATGGCACAGGTTTCAGCTCTGTGAGGGGTGTCAGGGTGATGTCTTTCCCAGAAAAGGAGCATGCCAGTGAGTAGTACCTGGCGCTGCCTGTGCACCAAGCTCTCACATCGTGCTGGGGACTGTGCCTGGGCACGGATGGCGTGTGTGAGCTGCAGAGTGAGGAGCGAGCTTGGTTTGCAGTTGCTTAGTGCTATCTGTGCTGTTTGGGGACCTCAGGGTGTCCCTGGCACTCAGACGAGGGCTGAGATATGGATCCAGTGCCTCACCTTGCATTTGGCCAGACAGGCAAACCTGAAGGGCCAGGTCTGCACTGGTGAGCTATGCCTTAGAGCTTTCCCTGGCACTGTGGCTATTCAGCTCCCTGTGCTATTCAACTCCCTTTCCCTCTAAAAAGGGGAAACTGGTTGTTGGAAATGGTCTCTGTCTGCTCTACTCTGAGCTGGGGCCAGAACAATTTTGGAAGGTGGCCCTGTAGTGGTCCAGTGTACAGGCAATCGAGTCCCAACACCTGGGAACGTCACCCACAATGTTTAATTTCCTAGGGAAAATTTGTGTTAGGTGACCTGGCCTTTGGGAAGGTAAACGTGTTAATTAACCTATTCCACTGATAAGGAGGCAGAGATAGGGAATACAGATGGTTTGCCCAAGGCTTGTTTTGGCATCAGGCAGGGCTGGGGACAGGGCATGCCCATGCAGCGTGACCTGATGTGAGTGTGCAATGGGAGTGTTCAGCTGTGTGAGGATGCCTTCTGTTCTGCTCTGATCTGCGTCTGTGTTGAGCTTCTTCCCACCCGGGAGAGCTGCTAACCCCTCCACCTGCCCACCCATCCTTTGGTTCCTCTGCATCCCGGGCTGCCCAGGGTGAGGGCAAGAACCCTGGTCCCCTCTCTCTGCTGCCATGTGTCCAGTGTCAATGGGTGGGTAAGCAGGAGGCAGCCTGAGGGCTCAGCCTCCCAAGGCAGCCGAGTGCTTCAAAGTTGAGTGTGGCTTTGTCTCATGTTGTTGTTAGGTCTGCCAGGGGCTTGATGCACCTCAGCACCCAGCAGATCCTCTTGCTGGGCAGCTCTGCAGGCTGCCTTGGAAGCCCCTGTCCCCTGTGCTCATGCCTGAACCACGTCTTTGCCCAAAGTGTTGGCAGTGGCACATGCAGCAGGTCACATGCAGCTGAGGGCCACTGCTCTCCTGAGCACCGTTTCTCCACGTTGTAAACATACCGTGCTCCTTAAACCTCCTGGGATTCATTCTGAATTCTTTGTAAGGCAGTGAAAACCACATGCCGTTGAAGCCATTCAAATGTCAGCTAAAGGCTTTAAGTAGAACCAGATGTGCTCAGGACTGGGTTCCATGCGGCAAAGCCCCCATAGCTGTTTCCCCACTGCTGATGACATTGCTCACCTGAAGCCCTATTCTATTTGAGGTTCTGCTCACTAGGCAGAAATCGGGAAGTAGTTGTGGTCGTGGTCCTTCTCTTCCGCTTTCCAGTACTCCCTACATGTTGCTCCTCCCAAGTGCTCACTTCCAGTCCTGGAGGTCCTCCTTGCCTCCATCTCTGCCCATCCTCTCATCCAGGAGGTTATGGAAGGAAGGGACGTTCCTGCCCAGGTTCTCCCTCTGCCCCTGCCCCAGGGGCATCTCTGCCAGGTTCCTCCCCTCTGAGCATACTGGGCTGTCCTCCCTCGAGGAGCATTGCCCTGGCACTACCATCGCCCTTCACTTGAAGCTGGCAATGCATGTCTGGAGTTGGTGGTGGCATAGAGGGTCTGTTAATGGGAGGTTTGTGCTGAACCCAGCAGGGGTTTCATGCCTTCGAGTGGTCTTGTCTGCTCAGGCTTGCATCCCTATCTCTTTTAGTCTTATACCTTTCCTCCCACAACCTCTGGCTCACTGTTGGCATTGAGAGCAGCGAGCAGCATACTCCCCCCAGCATGCATATGAGAGGAGTAAATAAAACTTAAAGTTTAATTCTCTGAAGAACTAATAGTGTAATTCAAGGCCAAAACAGCTTCTCTGGAGAAGGTAGTTAGTTTGCCTACAAGAAAAACCTCCGATTATGTCAGGATGTTGAAGTGGGAAAGGGCAAGGACTTACCTCTGAACGGACTAGCTGAGTATGGCTCGCAAGGTGTGTTTCAGCCATGCCGAGGGAAGAATGGGAGCTGTAACAGTCCAAGCAAAGATGCTGTTGCTTGGAGCAGAGTCCCTCAGCAGACCTTAATTACCTCAAGGTCTGCTCCAGCTCTGCAGTTTTCTCTCTTTACTGATCTGGGCATCTTTAAAAAGTTTAAGGCCTTTCATGGGCACTTACGCAGTAAGTAAAGGATTTCCTTTAAAGTAAAGTAAAGGATTTGCTTTCCTTGGATCCTTTCTGGGGATGTCTTAAAGAAGAGACCCATAGATCTCCTTGGGTTGACAGATGAAAAGCTGGAAATCAGTGCTCTAGCCCAGCCAGAGCAGATGTGAGCGGATACGAGAATTACTTTGCCTTGTGCTGTTTGCAGGAAGTCGCACCAAGGGAATTTAAGTGCTTTCTGCCTGTAAAAATCTACTCAGGTTAATAAAACATTGATCCTGAAGGGCTGGATAACACTTTACAAATGATGTGGCTTCTCAGACCACTTCCCCTTCCCACGTGGAGTGATTGTATCTCTCCAGGCAGCTTCATTCATGAACACCAGAACAATCCTTGGCATGCTTGCTACCCATTGCCTTTGGCTTTCCTAAAACGTGAGCCCCACAGCTTGAGGTCTGGCACTTCTGGAGTCTCATCTCATGCCATGTGGATGCAGGAGTCACAAGGATGCCGGTTCAGAGCTGGATCATCTTCTGACCCTGCTGTTTTCATATGAAAGTCAATCCAGAAGACAAATGTGCATGTTTCCGTGGTTCCTGTAAATTCTGTCAGCAGACACTGCCTTGTCCAGTGTTAGAAATAAACCATGCTCCCGACTTCATTTCCAGAGGGATTCCAGAGCTTTCAGGCTGCCTATTTCTAACTTTTTATCTTTCAATGACTGTACTCTCCCATCTACCTAGACATACAACAGTCACACATTACCAAAGCCTTCCCTCCGTGATGAGTAAATATGCTCGAAAAGCAACCTACAACTTCTTATCCCTTTTTGTTGTAGATGTGTAAATAGGAGATGTGACCGGAGAAAGATGTGGCCTGCTTGGGCATTGTGGAGCACCTCTTGGAGGCACAACGCTGTCTCTGAGAGCTGTATGTTGGCAGTGATCCCTACCTGAAGACACGTAATAAGGGAGAGATGGGGAGGATAGTCAAAAAGTTGTTGCAGCAAAGAAATAGCCACAAGGAAAACGATGTAAGCATCCTGGAGTTAGTTTAGCACCCTGCATGTCAAACAGACACAAATTTCATCACACTGAAGACCCCCCAGCCCCCAGGGTTGCTTTGCCGGAGGTGGATGACTGGAGTGCTCACAAAGGGAGGGCGAGCTGGGGAGCGGCTGGTGGGGCTGCTGGCCTGCCATCCCTCCCGGGGCTGGGCTGAGCAATGAGCAGCAGCACTCAGGCAGAGAATGAAGCCTTGTCTGCGGCTGAGCATCTCGGGACACTTGCGGAGGCGAGACGCTATGACCAAAGTTGGAATCAGGCCCAATTTACACCCCACTACCACGAAGTGCCATGAGATCTTTAGTGATTGCAGGCCACCAGCCTCCAGTGGTTCTCAGGAGGAAAGTGGTTGCTCTGTGCCAGGAGCCCAGCGTAATGCCAGTTCAAAAGGGAGATACTCCCTGAGGGGTCGCTCACACTGCGGCATTCACACAGTCCTTGGGGGTTTCTTTTCCAAGCACTTAAACAGCCCAGCCCTTGTCCCATCGGTTTTGATCTCAGCTGCTGGTCCATCTGGAAGGAAATATCAGATGCTGCAGGAAATAATTTTATGGGTGACTCAGAGGTGCTGGCTGCAGAGAGACCTCAGCTTCCCTTCTCCTAACCGCCCTGCTTTGTCTCTCTGCTTAGGCCAAATGTCTGCGGCAGACAGTGTTGCCCAGGATGGACCACGGCTCCCGGCACAAACCGCTGCATCAAACGTGAGTATGACAGTCTCAGCTGGCGCAGGTCTCAGGCTGCACCCCTAAAAAGCATTTGATTGCTGCTGCGACCCCACACATGTCCCCTGTGCTGTGCCAGGGCAGGAGGTGGAACATGGGGTCCCTGGGGGCAGCACTTCCCACCTGCTGGCTGAGTCTGAGCACGCTGAATAATTACGGCTTTACTTCATTATTGTTACTAGCGTCCATCCCAAGGGTCTTGTTGGGGCAAGGCACATTTACGGGCGAGTTTCAAGCCCTGGGCTCTCATCGTCCTGCTTGGAGCAAAAGGCAGGTCTGTGAAAGTCCCAGCAGGTGGGAACCGGCAGAGCAGGGCTGTGCTCACGTGGGCAAGTGTTGATGATGCTGAGGGGGAAATCAGGGCTGCAGATTATCTGAGTGCTATTAAGGAAAGCAATTAATGGAGTTGGCACAAGGGCTGGGATGGACAGGGCTGGAGCGTGGTGAGGCACATGGGATGTGTGAAACGGCAGGGGGGCTTGTGGGGTGCTCCTGCAGTGCAGAGACTGCCTGGCCAGGGCCCTCCTGCTTGCCCGCAGCGGGGTTAATAAGGGTTCTGCTCCTCCTGAGGGCCATGCCACAGCTCTGGGGGCTCACATCGTTCTGGCCTCCTGGAAGGGAAGGGGTTTGGGCAGGCACCAGTGCGACACACGCCGGAGGCAGCTGCACTGTCATCTCCGTCCCCAGGAGCTCCGCAGTCACAGCGCAGCCCCTGCCACCATCCCTGTCCCTAAAGCCCGGGGTTGCACCATCTGGCTTACCCACAGGCCCAGGCAGCTCAGGGGACAGGGAGCACACAGGCACCGGGCTGGCTTTCTGCATGGGAACGCCCTGCCCGGAATAGCCAAGAGCATCTGCCTTCGCTCGAGTGGCAGCAGCTGTCCAGATGTTTTCTGGGGGAAAAGAGACTCAGCTTTGTTTGCTGCGGGATCTCATGGCGCTTCGGCCACGCTGGGATAATTGCATTAGCCATCGCCATCCGGGGAGCAAGGGGCCAAGGGCTGACTCACCTCCCTGCTCCCTCTCCCCCCACCCCCTCTGCCGACAGAAGCCAAACGGTAGAGAGCGTGCTGTGCTGCCAGACAGCGTCTGTAAACAGAGCGCAGGGCCAGCCGTGGCAGCATCTTTCTCTCATTAGGGATTTTCGTAGGAGCAGTAGATCTGGGCTTGCCGCCACGCAGGCTGTCTAGTGATTGCTCAGGTGCTGGCCCCTTGCTCCCAAGGATTCATTAAACGGACACTGTCAACATGATTTGGTCTGACTGTGTCCCCCCTGACCCGGGACGGTAAATCTCAGACAGGTCTTAGGTGGAGACTGGTGACGTGTAAACATCGATTCATTCCCAGCTACCTCCCTCGCTGGGCTTTCCTGCTGGAGTTCAAGCTGCTGGGGATGTTTTTAAGGCTGCTAAGGCAAGCTGAACAGCCTGTCCCAGTTAGTTTCTGCACTGTAATACTATTTAATGTCTGATCCCATGGTCTTTGATGTGAGACGTTTCAGGGAAGTTAGTGGGATAGAAATGCAGCCAGAGGAAACAGTGCAATGAAGCAGGAAAGAAGTTGGCATTTACATCTTGGGCAGGACCCTTGATGGGTCTGAGCCTGGATGCGGGCAAGAGGATAGGCCAAATTGTTGCCATCATCTGCTCCCTATCATCTACCCAGCAGTGTAGATTTCTTCCTTCTCCACACGTGCTTTTCCAGGGACTTTTGTCTTGCAACATCTCTGCATATGAGTGAACTCAGGTTCTGTAGACTATTGGTTTGTTTCATCTTCGAGGACCAAAGTGTAGTGAGGACTCAGTCAGTGACTGGGAAGATGAAAAAGAGAAATCTCTCTCTTTGGGACACTGATGTTTTATGGGAAAGTGGAAGTGAGCTAAGGGAGCTTAAGAGGAAGATCTCACCTGCTTGCAATGGGCTTGGTTTCTACCCGCACATCACTCTGAACTGCATATAGGACATCCTGTCAGTCTCCAGAGGTTTTCCCACAGTGGGGAACTTTAGGGATAATGAGCTACATCTGAACTTGAGCCCAAGGAGTTCATCCAACCTCTTGCCTGTTTAACTTCACCCTGGGGTAAGACTCAGGGGTTTCTATCTTGGCTTTGGAGGAGAAGAAACCCATACACACAAGCTGGCCAGAAGCCCTGTTACACTGCCCGTATTTCAGGGGCTGCAGTGCACACTTGTCAATAATTTAGCTGCTGCCTATTAGCTCATCATCCTTCCCCTCTGCTTCAGAGCAGGGGAATACTCTTGCTCAGCCTCCCAACATTAGTTCATCAACCTCTCCTTTCATCAGCATTATTTACTATGGTTCTGTGCTGCTTCCCAAGATAGAAGCCTGGGCTGGGCTGGTAATGCAGGGTGAGCTTTTTTCTAACACAGATATTTTAAGGCTTAAAAGAAACATTTTTAATCAGCATGTTGGGAAGGACTAAACAAATTCATGCACTTTCTAATCTTGTACAGATGGTCTTGCGGTTAAGATACTGGATGAAGGCGCAGGGATTCCAGGATGAGTTGCTGGCTCTGCTGTGGTCTCTCAGTGTGTCTTCAGTCAGTCACATTAGCACCTGGGGATTTTCCACATCTGCAAAATGGAGATGACATTCACATGCTCTCTCCTATTGTCTCTTTTCTGTGCAGTGACTGTGGGGTTTTTTGAGCCCAGACTGTCATGGAAGTTCTGTTTTCCCTTTCTGTTACTCCTGCGTTGCTGTTGATCTGCTGCCTGCCTGTCAGCCTGCACAGATCTCACTTGTGTGGAATTGTCCATCCCTTCTGGCTTTGCTAACACAGTCAGAGCTTTAAGTTAGAGCTGAGAGTACGTATTGCTCTGCATCAATAAGCAAACATACCCATAAAAGTGGACTAAATCACCCCAGTGGTGCAAGTCCTTCAGCATCTTCTCAGTTCTCCTGTGGATGCCTAGGTAGATGGACAGGATCCCCCACATTTAAATGGGACAGAGCAGAAGCTGCTTACAGTGAAGATCATGCCACTGTCTTAGACTTAAGACATGTGCAGAACAGCAGGGACACAGTTATTGAATGTCACCTTGCAATGTCATTGCTCAGTCCTGGGCCAGGTGTGCCTGCAAAGAGATGGGAGGTTGGACTTAGGGACTTTCCCTTCTGAATGTCATGCCGACCTGGCCTAGGTGGGTGGTCAGAGTCACGCCACGGCCGTCCCTGCAGTGTGATCTTGCTGGGAGGACTTACCTCGTACACTGAAGACCTGTCAGCACCAAATTTATCTGTGAGGGCACGGCTAGATGCTCTTGAACAAGTTAGCATTGCTACTAATGATACCTCAGCCGTACTCCAAACCTCATCCTTTAATTAAGAGCTTTAAGACGATTCTTTTAGCTTGCTCTAAAGCCCCAGCTCCTGGAGCAGGTCATTACATGAGACTACAGTGAGAAGAAATGAGTGGCTGTCATCTCAACGGAAATTGTTTATAACTCCCACTGCTGGGAAGAGACACCTCCAAGTAACCCCTGGGGAACCAGAAAGCAAACAGAAAGATTCCAAAGACATATGTATTTTTAACCATCTTGTTTTTTCTGTCAATGTTATGGTTTTGGGGGCCTGACTTGTCGTTTCACACACTTGCCATTGGTAATGCTTCTGCTGAACAATCTGCTCTCCCTACACTGCCTAGCAGGGCTGAGTGAAAGCCAGTGACTTTTTCAAGTTCTTCCTGAGTCTACAAAGGAACCAGGAAGGGGATTAATCCTAGAGCTGGAATGTTTCAGCTAGGGCAGCTCCGCACCCATCCTGTGCGAAAGGGACAAGAAGACTAATCCAATTCCCTTCTTCCTCCTCTCTATATCAGCTGCCTTAGGGGCTTTTTAGAGTGCCTGGTGGCTTATCACTGCTTTCCTGCTGCAGGGCACAAACTTGACTATGAACATTGTTAGTGGGAGAGGTTGTGAGAACCACTACGATCCCACGTCCCGGCGTCGCAGCTCTGCAGTATTTCAGCACGTGAAGCGGTTGTTTTCAATGGCAGGCTTCCTGGTCTGGTGCTGTTTGTTAAAACAGGCATTTATTGGGAGATAACAGTAGGGACTGGCAGTCTATTTAAATCACAGCTGAGTTTTGTATTATAAATTACATCAACTTTTGGAGTGCCAGACTTCCCAGAGACGGTTAATTCCTGCCTGACTAGGACCCTGTCTCTGTTCCAGAGTCTGCAGTGGTGGCTGATTTATTTTACTGGGGGATTTAATCAAAACCTCTGGCTTTAACCTATACAACCCTATGTGACTTCGGTTCTCCCTGTCCTTGAAATCTCCCTCGCTTCATGAGCGTTAACATGGTAATAAAGGTCAAATGAAGCATTCCAGCCAACATATCCCTGATCTAGTTAGGAAAAGCTGATGTCAGTCCAGTTTTGGGGTGAGGGAAGGGTTATGGAGGCTATACTGCTCTGAAAAGACCTCAAAGCCTGTATAAGGACTTTACTCACTTGGCAAGAGTAGGATGAGTTGCAGATGGCACATGAGGCTAGAGCTCTCTGTATGTTTGTCTCCCAGAAGCATTTTGGATCTCGTGGGGAGGGAGAAAGCAGCTAGAGGGAGAAGGACGTGCTTATGAAAGCCCAGCAGCTGTGTGCAAAGGTGGCGGGATGTCAGATGCTCCTGCAGCCTCCCTGGGACAGTCCTGGGGAAGGAACCCTCAACAGAAGCGATGGTTGCATGTTTCAGCCCATCCAAAGGGTTCCCATACAGCTGGAGTTTAATGTCCACCTTGTGTTGCTGGATGCGGTTTCATTACCTTTTGGCCAACCGGCCCTTTCCTTCTTTGAGAGACAACACTGTTTTCCAGTGCCTTTTCAATTAGTCTTGCTCAGAACAATGAGCCCAGTCCTACCTGAGCAAGCTGTACTTTCCTGGATCTCGCTGGCTGGGCTGTAAACCCAATTTGGCATCTGTTGACTTGGGAAGTGTTAGGGTCTGGCGTATAATTAATAGCACTTTCCTCCCGGGGCACAAACTGAAGCTGATGTGCTGTAATTAGGAACACACACAGGCTCAGAGGGTGATTTGGGCATGAAGTTAATGAACTGTAAGTCCCAGTAGCTGTGGAGGAATTTGAGTGCAGTGACTCCAAAACCAGCTGCGGAGGGAGAGCTGGAAAGCTCTGGAGGGGACAGCTGAGGGGACCATGCAAATCAGACCCCAAAGCAGACTGAAGCAGGAAGGTAACAGGCAAGCTACTCCCAAGAGGCTGAGATAGTGTGTTGTCCTCTGTCTTCTTGTCTGGTAGTTGTTGCCTTCCCTTGCTCTGGGATTGAGATCCTAGTCCTGCTTGGAGAGCTGTGGGTAGTGCTGAAGGCTGTATGCTCCCTGCAGACCGTGCTGCTCATTTGTTAGCTTTCTGAAGTGAGTTTTGCTGGAGGAGAGCTTCACAGAGACCAGTGGGGAGAGGTGGGAACAGAAGCAAGTCTGCTGGCAGTGACCAAAACCCTCCTGGATGCATTCCTGTCCAGCCTGCTCCAGGTGAACCTGCTTTGGCAGGAGAGCTGGGCTAGATGATTGTCAAAGGTCCCTTCCAGCCCCTTCAATTCTGTGATTCTGTTAGGGACCCACAGCAGCAGTAACACTGAGACTCTGAAGGCCACTAGCCTGCAGAGAAGAGATGGGGACACTCTGGCTGTGCTGCCCCAGCTGGGTGCCACCACTGTTGGGATGAGCACACTGCCAGAAGCCCCATGTCTACTAACCATCTTTCTGTGTCTCCCCAGCTGTCTGTGACCCACCGTGCCAGAACAAGGGCTCCTGCAGCCGTCCCCAGGTCTGTACCTGTCGCTCGGGATTCCAGGGCTCCCGGTGCGAAGAAGTCGTTCCTGAGCAGGAGTACCACCCACCCGGTGCTGCCGCTGCCTTCCAACCCCCTGCAAGCTCCCTCCGGAGGAGGACCAGCACGGCAGGGCGGGATGCTTCCCTGCGAGGGGCTCAGGTGCCTGTTCCACGGCATGTCCCAGCTGTGTAAGTCAAACCTCGTTCCTGGCAGGATGCTTCCCAAAACCTACAGGCAGCTAATGCCACGCTCGGTGGGGCCACAGTCTTTGCTTTGTGAGACCGGGCAGCCTGGGTCCCGGTGGAAGGTCCTGCCTGGGCAGTGGGAGCTGATGGAAGGGAGTCAGGCTTTGCTGTCCCTGTGAGGGACTCAGTTTGTTCCCAGCACAGTGTCACAGTCCCCAGGCACAGGCAGGAATGGGACAGGATAGTGGTGGTCCCGCAGTGAAGAAGGACTGTGAAGCTCAGCAGTTTGCCCTTGTCCAGGTGATAAGCAGTGGTAGCAGCAGGGTGGATGGAGGAGTGAGGGTTGAATCTCTTTCCCAAGAGGATGTGCTTAAAGCAATATGTCCAGGTAGTATCCACAGGAAGGTACATAGATACAAGGTGTGCAAAGTTATGATATTTGAAGGTGTCTCTTGGCAGACTCTAGGTGTTATTGAACCATTTGTTGCATATTTCTGTGTCACCTTGCTGTGGTGTGCATCATTTTGGTACCCAGGCAGGCATCTGTACATCAGGTACAGAAGTAAAGATGCAGCTGTGGAAGCTCCCAAAGGTCCCTGCAGGAGAGGAGCATGTTAAGCTCGGAATGACAGCTGTGGCATTGTCTGCTCCTTTTGGGTGAGGAAGACTTTACGGCTTCAGCCTGTCTTCCTCAGATCAGTGCTGAGATGCTCTTATACTTGAGCTGCAACTCCTCCACACTTTGTGTTTTGTGACATCCGCAGTAAAGGCAGGAAAGGGGCTTTTCCATGACAAGCACCTCTGTCGTGCTGGCAACTCAGTGGGGGTGGAGAGGTGGGAATGGTGCCTGCTTGCTATACAACAACCCACAGCTTCGCTTTTTAAAAAAAATCACCTCTGTAAGAGTCCATGGACATGGGAGCAAAGTGTCTAGACTGCATCACTTCTAAAGGCCCATGGTGTTCTTGCTGCTACTCACCCAGTTGCTGGACCAGAAAGACTGGTTTTGCTGTTAGCCACCATAGCAGAGAATTTGCCCATGGCTTCTAGCACAAGTCCCTCAGTCAAAGTCAAGAAGACATGACAGCAAATTACAGGTGCCTTACTAGGAAGTAACTTCAGTTTCTCCTTTTCTTCTCCAAGCCGTCTTGTCTTTCTCTGTCAGCATCACTTATTGCTGCCTGAGGAGAGGGCAGGTCATTTCTGCAGGTTGTTTTTAAAGTGTCAATTGCACTTAAAGTAGCTGTTGCCTTTCTGTCTCTTCTGAAGCAGAGGCAATGCACGGGCTGGAGACATTTCTAACCCCTTACTCTTGGCCATCTGCAGTTTTGGAGTGGCTCAAATGACTGATGAGGAATTCACTGACACAGAGTAATTCACTGAAGCAGGCATACCTTGGTGGCCAAATGAAAGAGTATCTGATGGGAACTAAATTCAGGCAAGGCAGAGGTGATGCTGGCAGGGAGAGGTGGCCAAGCCCCTGTCGTCGCTGCCCTGAGTGAGCACGCAGCCCTCTCACGTGCTTGCAATCCTGGTCATTGCTGGCGAGTTTCCCCACAGTGATGACCTCCCCCTACCCCTCTGTGCCACCGCTCTGTGCACAAGGACTGGAGGGGAGAGAGAGCAGTGCCCTTGGAGATACAGCACCTGTTGAAGGCTTTCCCAGTAAGGAACATGACCTCAGGCTCTGTGCAGAGGATGGGGGGTTGTGTGGGCACTGGCAGAGCATTCCTCTCCAGACAGTCAGACACAGCGGCTAGCCATCACTGAGCTGGGACTGCTGAATGCCCAGCTGCCTGCTGTACCTTAAATCCTCTGGCGCTCTCCCAAGGTAATAGGACTCCATGGAGGACCATGCCATGCCTTTTCTCCTTCCCTCCCCACGAGGAGGCCATAGGACGTCGCCTTATCCCACAAGATTCGGCAAGAGCATTTGATGTTCGTCCTTTGCAATGGCTGCAGGTGGGACACGGCCACCACTGGCTGCCTTCTGGAGCCACCCTGTGCCGTGCCTTCCCTGCCTGGGTGAGGCATAGTGGTGCTGTGCAGGCAGGTGTGGGGCTGCCTGTACCCTGCTACCCGTCTGCATCAAAACACCTCGCTTAAGCCTCTGGGCATTTTCCCATACGGTTCAGTTGCTTGGGTTTTGTCCATGAAACATATAATAAGTGGCAGCTGACTAGCATGACCTGAAAGTCTTGCTGCTGATGGGTTGTTTCCCAAATATTTTTCAAGTGTCCCCTTCAGCCTGCCAACTTCTGGGCTAGCTGTGGAGCGCCATAAGAATGAGCATCCTCAGCCGAAGGCACACTTCTTGCTGCCGTTGCACCTGGCAGTGCCCTCCCACTGCTTCCTCTGCACTGGTGTTTGTAGCTCATCTGGCCCCTGGGTAAGTTGGCTCAGTTCAATAAACCAGCAAAAAAGTAACACACAGCAAAATTAAGGATAATGTTCTGCCAGTTCAGTGGGCTAAATTGGCTTATTGAAATATTACACCAGGACCAGAAAGATTGGATGGAATTGCAAGGCTAGCAGTGGGGAGGTGGAAAGGGGTGGACACCCCTTTTGAGGGAAGCCACTCATTAGGTAGATTGTCTTGTGAAACCATGCTCTCAGACGTGTCTGAACTTGGAGCCTGCTTCTTGCAGTTACAACATCACCTGTTTCAGTGCTACCACTGAAGTACTTTCTGTGCTTCTCTGTTGGGCCTTCTCCATACAGTTGGGCTGTTGCAGCAAAAGCAAGAAGCATATTGGCCTTCCCAGAACTAGGTAGATCTTGCTCGTATTTGCAAGACACTGCAAATTCAGGGTTACCTTCACTGGATTTCAGTTCACTATCAAGTCTGAGAGGAACAGCTTGGGTTTTCTAGTCCTTGGTCTCCTCCGGGGTAAGAATGGGTTGTGCTGGTTGAACACTGACTTTTTCTGGTGAGCCCACTGTAGATCCCACAGCAGCTGTCTTGCTTGTCTGATTCATTGATAAGGAAGAGGTAGGGAGAACTCTTGGGTTTCTCAGTGGAGAGAGGACAGTGGTTGTGAGAAGACTATGAGATCCAGGACATACGACTGATCCCCAGCCTCCCTGCACAATCACATTGCTAACAAGGAGAGGTTGTGCAAGAGTTGGAGTTTATAGACTTCTAAGCCTCATCTTGCTGTGCCAAAACAGGAAATCAATCCTCACACAAGTGAGTTTGCTTTTTCGTTTAGTTTATTTGTGTGTGTATTGGCTTTGCTTGTGTTTGTTTGTACAGAGGTAGCAATCAGAAGCTCTGAAGTTGTGCACAAGAACAATGTTGTGTTAGATGCCATATAAACATGCAACAAACCCCATGGATCCACTCCAAGAATCAGCTTGCTAGGCAGATATGGAGTTGTTTTTTATTTCAATGTGTTCTGAAATGAGTATTCAGAGAGAGTGAGGAGTCTGGCCTCCTGGGATTTTCAGGAATGGCCTGCACCAAAATATTCCCCACTTGCCTGAGTAATTGAGGCTGCTTTAAAAGGAATTCTAATCCTCAGCTAGTTGGACTTGCTGTTTGTGATGACTGCCCCTTCACTGTTGTGAGTAGCCTGGCCTGGAGGCAGGAAGTCTTTGGGAGTTTGGAGGAGCCTTTAAAGCCTTGGTGAAAAGCATGAACAGGCAGCTGCCTGTTTTCCTGGGTCTGCTTCTGGCAGATGTGCTCAGGCTTTCCAGACTTCAAGCATGGAAGCAGAAGCAGCAATGCCTTCTGAGGCTTCCATGCCAGGAGAGCCCAGGAAGCACAAATGTGACAGCAGGACATAAGTTCCTGTCAGTCTTCTGCCCTCAGCCTTGGTGAGAAATAGCAGCTCCTTGACCAACAGGGTTGTACTGGTCACATGCAACTGGTTGTGCTGGTTGGTTTGTATTTGCACCTGACAGATATGAAGGTTAGCAAACGGACCTGTGGGCATTCCTAGTGCAGCTGCCATAGATCCATTTCTGAGGACACTGGCAGTCCTGGGAAGATGGGGCCATGGGTGTCAGCCTGAGCATCAGGTGTCAGTGCTGCCATATCACACGCAGCCTTTGTCTGGGGAGGTACCGAGGAAGTATCACAGCATCCTTTGCTTGCCTACATGGTGCATGTTCTCTCTTCTTTTTCCTGGGACTAAAGAAGACATACCCATCCTTATCTGAGCTCAGCACTTGCCCAGGGGAAGACATGGCTAGAAGAAGGGCAGCTCTGGGTTTGCTTTGCTGACACCAGAGCTGGTGACACTCAGGCTTTCATCCCTTAAAATAAAGGCTGAGCAATGACTACCACTTCCCAAGTCCCTTCAGCAGGCCGTGGCTCACCAGAGGTTTAGAACGGGGCATCTGAGGGAGCATGTGGGGACTCGCTCACTGCTGCAGAAGCTGGGAGGCCTCAGCACTGTGCTGCTTGGAACAGGGAGTGCTCTGGAGAGCAAAATCCTGGGGGTGTTAGAGGCCCTCCTGGAATGGACTAGCTGCAAATCCTCCTTCTTTTTGATCTCAGCCTGAATCTCTGCCCGGAGAAGCAAAGCCCCAACGGATGATTGTGCGGGTGGAGCTGCACCTCAGTCCAGAAGCCGAGCTAAATGGAAACAGCTTTGTTTTCCTAAGGCTGGAGTATCAGCAGAATTCCTGTTTATTTAGCAGGGAGTGGAAAGGGCTTGCACCCCTGCCCCTCGCCGTTGTGATGGATGGCCGGCTGCCTCTGACACTGGGCAGTGTGTGAGGAGGGTCCTGTTACTGCTACCCAAGAACGTTCCTCCTGCAGGCGTGCTGGGCATAGATCTGTAACCAGCCTCTACTCCAGGGAGCTGTGTTGCCCAGATGGGATGTGTGTGCTGAACGAGGGCTGCCTGGGAAGCAAGGCATCCTTCCTCTTCACAGAAAAGAAGAGATGACTGGAACCTGCAAAGCATTTTATCGGCAAAAATGCGAGGGAAAAGGACATAGCTGTGGTATGAAGCACTGAGACACTGTGCAGACAGCTTAATGCAGCTAAGCTCTTGAGGGCAGGGAGCTTCCTTCAAGAGGGCTGTTTAGGCAAAGCAGTTGCTGGGAGTTGCCTGGTGTTTTCAGGATGGAAAAGGAAGAAGGCTGAGTTGCGACATGCCCATCTCACTGACTCCTGATCTCAGAGCCTCCTCTCCAGCTCCTTGGAGGAGACATCTCCTCCCTTCCTGATGAGAGGAAGGGCTGTATGCAGCCCTTGAGGAGTTGTGGCAAGTGTTCCTGGCCTGGGGACACTGGGAACCTGATGCCAGCAGGGAGGTTCTGCCAAAATCTCTGTTCTCTCTCCTGGAAGCGAAGGATGAGAATAGCAGGGAGCAAGCAGAAGGCAGGATCTTGGGTGTGCAGCAGAGGTTGCTGGATGGAGGAAGTATATTTTCCCCTTTCTGAAAATTAGCTGAAACCAGCTCCCATTCTGGTGGCAATCAAATGACTAGTGTGGTCCCTTAGAGAGGCGATCAGAGCCTGGGGGTGGATGTAAAGCTCTCCACGCTGGGGTGGCTACTCGCAACACGGAATGGAGAACTGTGGCTTGTCAAAATCAACTTGATTAGCTCCTTGTCACAGAGGACTAGCAGATAAAATGGAAGTTTATTACAGATCACTTGCTTTTTAAAGATGCTGCTCCAAATAGAGACAGATTGTTAAAGCAGAATCTGGAGCCTTCTGTCTTGCCAGCTTTGAACTTTCCACATTTATGAGATGTGGAACTTACTTACTGCCTTGCTTGGGTTGCTGCTGAGTGTCCAGAACTGTTTGTCCACAGTACATACAGTGCTTGGAGGAGGTGTGTACTAGCCACGCACCTGCTGATCACACCTCCTGCTCCTCTGCTCACTTATGACTGTCACTCTATATTTGCGAGGGTTACAAACAGCAGAGAAAACAAAAACTGACTCTGGCTGAGAAGCCCCTCTGTCTAAGAGTATTCCCGTGGCATGGACTGTGGCAGGTTTCCTACTTCGCTTGGAATGGGAGCAGCCCAGGAGATTCTCGGTGTGTGACATTGAATTTCTGTGGTAAAACACTGGATCCAACCTTGCTTTCCACTACTGCAGTGTGTTTATGCATATTTTCCCAGTGCAGATAAGCCCTAATTGCATTTTTCTAAGGTGCTTCCCTTTGGCAACATATTTTTCACAAGGTGGCCAAACGTTTAGGTTCCTTGATCGACAGCCAACATTAGTAGATATCTGAGACCTTGTTAAAAAACTGAAACTAAAAAGCCAGTGCCAGTCTGTGTGAGAATATGTGAAAAGAGATTCCACTCAGGGCAATGAGATCTCCATAAGCTCCAGATCTCGGCGCCTCTCTTGCTTTGACATAGTTGAAAGCCCTTGGCAAGCTGGCTGGGAAGCCTAAAGGAAAAAATCAAGCTACCCAAGAGGAGCGTAAATGTCGTTTTTCTTACATAAAAATACTTCTATTTTTAAAGTACATGATATACCTTCTTTAGCCTGGCACCAGATACAGTTGTTCTACTTTCTAGTGTTTTAAAGCTGTCAGCACCATTCTGGTTTATGTGTTTTAAGTATTTACTTTCTAGAGGGTTACATATGCTTCAGAGCAGCAGGAGGATAGCTGGCTTTTCAGGCTTCTTTTAAACTCCAAATATGGTCTTTACATTAGGCCTGGTTCTTCTGCACCTCTCTGGGAGTCGTTCTTATAGCTTAATTCAGCCTCTAGGCTCTGCGAGAAAATGTTCAAACGCACTTTTCCTGCTAACTGAAAGAAAAAATGCTGCTACTGTCAGCTTAGTCTGAGACTACATGCAAGAGAGCAGGGTGCAGGGAAAATGCATTGTACATGTGGTAGGTGAGGTAGTACAGAAAATCCGGTTTATAGCCTATTTTATATACTATACATATATCATTGGGGACATTTATGACAATACAATTTATATAGCAGTTGTATAAAAAAGAAAGATGTTAGAAGAGAGCTAAGGCCACATGATCTCTGGATCTCTGGAGAGTTTTCCCCTAATGCCTGAATTAGGATTGTCGTCCAGCTTGCTTTCAGCTCCCTTGTTACACTGCAGTTTCTCATACCTGATTGTCTGCTGCCTTATTTGGTTTAAGCTGGTACATAAGCAAAATCAAAGCTGTTCTCTTTGGTTTTGAGTGTTTTCCATAAATCAGCAAGTGCTGGCAGGACACAATGGATGAATTGAAGATTATTCGGTACAGGGAGCGATTGAAATGGAGATGTAGAGCATATAACATATGCTTGTTCACCTCTCCTTTCTTCAGAAGCACCCTGAGAAGTGCTGCCCTGAGTACTTGGTGCGAGGTGGGGTTGGTACCCAGCTCTCTGCACCAACCCATTTTTGTTTCACTCATGTGGAGGCTCTCTTCAGAAATTAAACATATAGGCAGGAACTAAGAAGAGATTTGAGCTGGAAAAATGTTATCTGTTACAGTTGAAGGAAAAAATCCTCCACGGGAGGAAGAAATCTGGAAGAAGGAGAGGCTGAGATTTTGCAGAGTAGGAGTGAACAGCAAATTAGACAGCGGAGAGTAATGCAATGTGGCCACGTACAAGAGACTGACAGTGCTTATGACTTTGGAGGCAAAAGACCCAAGTCGCATGGACTTTTTTCCTGCACACCCTGGGGTCCTGCGCTGAGTCAAGGGATTCTTTATTGCCAGAAAAGATCTTGACAAATTGGAAAGAATTCTGAGAACTACAAAAGGAGGGAGGGAAGGAAGGAGCCGAGGGGGATGGTTGACAGACCCACATCTGCAAAACTGAGCCAAACACTGGCCTTACAGGATGGGGAGCTTACTCAGAGGCTGAGGCTATCTGGAGGGGGCAGGCAGGGTGTATTAGGTTGCCTGTCGCCTTGCAGGGTGGCCTTGCTAATTTTTCAGTTATGAGGCTTTCTACAGCAGCAAAGTGCCAAAGTCTTCCAGGGATGTAATGACAGGTTGATAACGACACTGGAGCTCTGCCTTTTCCATCGCTCTGGAGCTGCTCTGCTGAGGAGCTGGAGCCCTGGAGCTGCCAAGGCAGGCCCGGCCTTTCTGCCTGCTCCAGAGCCCTTCCCAACAAGGATGCCATGAAACCTTCTCCACCCTGCTGCTCCTTGGTATGGATATCGAAGGCCACATGGGAGAGGCGTGAGAGCAGATTCATGATCACGGTCCCCCTGGAAGCACTGACTTTGCCACTAGGCATCACGCATACGTGACCAGGAGTGCTCCTGGTCCGTAGCCAGGCTCTAGTCTTCTGACTACTGAGCAGATGGAGGGATGGAGCCAGCGTAGAACAGTACAGAATAAAATCACCGGGATGCTCATTTCCTGATCCCTGACAGGGCCAGGACTTCAAGAGTGGGTTGCAGAGTGTCACATCCCAACACAGCTCTCGTAGCTGGGGTGCTGCAGGTGAGGGAATCCTGTGCGCGGCAGGGGATGGAGAGATGTGAGCAAAGGCCAGGAGTCCTGCTGGGTGTTCAACCATTATTTTAGATTAAAATATGTCATAGGCCCATAGTGTTCCAGGATGAGTGGGAGACTTTCCAGCACCTCCTGCTGTAGATGAAGAGCCTCCCTTTCTCCAGATGAGGACTACATATATCCCCTCTCCACTCTCTTGCTCTCATGCCCTCTGTGTGTGTGCGGCCGCAAGCTCTTCACCCCACTCATGCACCTGGGATGAGAGAGGTTTTGCTTGCCCTCTCTGTGTCCTGTATAAAGCAGGGGGCAGGCAGCTGGCTCCCCCCAGTCCCCAGAGTGTGTGTGGGTGTGAGGATGAATAAGCCAAAGTGTTTTTCTCAGGGCTTTGAAGCTGGCAGTCTGGTGGAGGGGGTGAGTGTTGCTAGTCAACAAGATGGAAATGAAACTCCGGAGTGCTTGTTTTCTCCCTGCTATATGGGGGGGACAACTGACCTCGGGGGAGATGAGTGACCTCCCTGTGGCTGGTGGTGAGCTTTTCTCTGGCAAATGCCTCTGCAGCAGGTTTCATTAGACGGGGACTGGGTCCTCAGCTGACAGCTGTTGTGTCGTGTGGAGACAGAGGGTCCCTTGGTCTGGAGATCTTGGTGTGCTTGCGGACAGCTTGCTATGTTGTCCTCTCCTCTTGTGTGCCTATGTCCTAAATCCAGATCCTTCCCCTGCCAGGCAGAACCCTGCTACTCACTGTGCTGGGGGGCACAGGGAGGAGGAGAGGGGCAGTGGAGGCATTGCCATGTCTGGCGATGATGGCTGAACCCTTTGTGGGGTGGTCACATCACGTGGAAGATGACCCAGTTCTCCAACTGTGCCAGCTTCTTACACCCAATTTTGTAATGGTGCAAAAGCTGTGGCTGTTGGGTGATGTCTGCAGTAAACTGGTGGCACTGATGGAGACCTTCATGTGATGGCAGCTGTTAAGACACTTCTGGGTGGGTCTCTTCTCACCAAGGTGTGAGAGCAGCTGTGTGACTGACTCAGGCCGCAGTGCTGTGCCCATTGATCATGCTGCTGAACACCAGCCCCTGCATGCAGGCAGGGAAGCCAGCTGGAACAGTTTCTCACCACTTCAGCCCGAAGGAGCATGCAGCCAAGCTGGGGAGAGAAGGGCTGCACGGCCACTCATCTCGCTTGCCACTTGCCACATGAGCCACAGGCCAGCTTGGGCAGCTGTGCCAGAGGGGTAATAGCTTGCCTGGCCTCCCTCTCCCTCTGAATCCCTGTTTTAATCTATGGAGTGTGCAAGGTTTGGCCCAGATGTGGCATTTGTAATCAACTAGCCTGGCCTGGTTCTTCTGCTGGCTCCCTTTGAAGCTCAGAGAGGTTACAGGCTGCATTTTCATTTTTCTGGGAGGCACTGGCTTGTACTTCAGCTCTGGAGGCAGGCAGATTACAAACAGCTCTTCGTCACGCTGGGCATTTGGAAGTCATGGTTCTGGTCACTTTATGGGTTAGCACTGAGGTCTGATGGATCCAACCAGGAGCGTGACCTGCTGCTTCTGGTGGCAGCCCAATGCCGTTTGCCCTTGTGCCGGGCATGTTTCTGCAGCCTCGCTGGGCCACGCAGGTGCTGTTTCCATGCTTGGAGAGCTGGACTGCTTCCAGGGAGGCAGTTGCTCACTCCCTAATACACAAGAGCAAAGAGGAGCACTCGCAGAGTGGCAGGTGGCACGTGTGGCAAGGGAAGGGCATTTAATGTCAGCAGAGAGCTGTGTGGAGACGTGTGAGCAGCCTCTTTGGCTAAGGAGCAAATTGGACCCCCAGGGACCAGTTAAAGAGAACCTGTTCACTGTCTATGTGCTTATAGAGATTTACTTATGCAGTGTCTGGCAACTCCTGAGCAGATAAAAATAGCGTTCGCAGCCCATCTCCTTCTCCCTCTTTGTTCTCATGCACTTCACAGAGGGCTGGGAGCCAGCTTGGGTGGCTCTACAGCACCAGCACGACTACTTCAGGGACCAGAGGAAGGAAGATGCCAGGGCAGTGATGGTGGAGGGACGGAGCTTGGTGACATGGGGCAAACACCTGGTGCATTTGCTGTCCCACGGACCTGCACATCTGTTGCTGCCATTTGTAGCAAGAGATCCAGAGAAATCTCAGCCAGCCACTAGCGCATATGTCAGGGATCTGGAGTCACCACTGCAAGATGGTACAGGAGAGAGTCCAAAATGAGAGTAGAGAGGGCTCGGTGACAACCTCTTGCTGTGATGAGGGATTGTGGTGGCATCTGGGTATTGGACTGGGCATATGCCAATGGCAGTGCAGCCCTGCTTTGGCACAGCTTTTTGTACCCAAGGCAAAGGATGCTCTCAGTGGCACTGCTGTGCACAGGAGGTCTCGAGGTCTGGCAGGGGAGGGAGGATTTGGATGACTCCCTTCCTGCTTGTTCAACTGTATGTGAGCTGTGCCTGTAGCACTACAAGGTGGCAGGTAAACATGCAAGGGGAAACCCTGGCAGCTGAAACCTGTTGTGGTAAGCAACAGGGTTGCCCTTCGCCTTGATGTCCCCATGACAGCCCAGGTACCTGTGTCTAGTGTCCCATCTGGCATGAGATCTGGCTGCAGGTGATTGTGAATCAGGCTCAGAAGCACCTGGATGGTCACTCTTGTGTCCTTCATTGAACATTAGTCCTGTTTGGCTCAGCCAGGAGTGTCTCCTGCCTGGGGGAGGCTGGTAGCTACTTCTGATGGCCAGGAGAATTTCCCTTGCCTTCCACCAAACCCTGGGAAGCACAGGGCTTTGGGCTTCAGTGTTTCCCTCACTTGCACAGGGGGTATCAGAGCTGAAGGTAGTGGCAGGAAGGACAGTGGAACTGTCCTGAAGCTGGCGGGTTTCAGAGCTATCTCTGCTGCTCATGGGGATAACAAACTGAGCCAGGATTTATGGACATAAATGTGGGTGGGCTTGAAGTCAGGTGCCTTGTATGGTGTGGTTTCCCCCTTCCTCCCTGAGTCCTAAAAGAGCTGTCTTCCTTGTCAGCATGTTTGTGAGCTAATTGATAATAAACTTGAGTGCTCTCTAAGCAATGCCTCCTCGGGGCCTGGAGCCTGAGCCATGAATCCCGTCTGCCTGCTGAGGAACCTGTTCACAGTCCAAGAAAGGGGAAGTTTCTGGTCTGCGGTCAATTTGCTGCTTTCCAAGGCTGGCTGCTTCTCTCTCCCCCTTAGACACAGACACTGGTGTTGAGGCTGCCCATTCTTCTGCAATGCTTTAGTGGAAAATCAGCAACTGCCGAGCATTACAAAGGGGGAAGTGAATCACTGATTTTGGTCTCTGTGGCCCCAAGCAGGGAGGGCATCTAGCCAAAGGGACAGGCGGACGGACAAGACAGACACCGAGTATATTGTTTGGTGTTTAAAAACCAAGGGAGAACCCGCCTGTTGTCCTGGCAGGTTATCAGGGGCTGAGCATGACTCAGCCCCCGTCCTGGCTGAGCCTCCTCACCTTGGATCTGTGCACACAGGCTGCAGGCTGGAGGAACTGGGGTGGACTTACCGATGCTGCAGCAGCTCTCCTCCCTGGGACCCTGCTCCCAGCCCTATGGGCAGCCCCACTGCCTCTCCCAGTGGCTGGAGGCAGCAGTCGCTTCCAGGCAGCAGGCTGGTTGTACCTGGAAATATGGAGCTTGTTGAGCTCAGACCATGAGATGGGGGTTCCTGGACTCTGGGAAGATGGTTGCATCTCTTAGGGTCTCTTATCTTCAGTTTTGTTTTGGCCAGCGCTGTCCCACTCTGTTGTTGGCCGTCCTGCGAATTGCTCCTTAGGTCTCTCTGGTCTCTGTCATCTCTCTCTGACGCTCAACAGGTTGCAATTCTGTTTCCAGCTGGAAGAGTGACTTTCCAATCCTCATCTGGCCAGCCCTTGCCCTGTCTGGGATGAGCACCCCTCCCTGCTGACCACACTGTCCAGGATTCATTCTCCAGAGTGCCTTGGACTGTCCACCCTGCTGTGGTCAGCCAGGCTTTGGCTGGGGAGAGGGTGAGGCAGGTTGGATGAAAAGCCAGTAATACTCCTGTGGCACTTGGCTCTGCATTTCCTTTACGCAAATGCAAAAAACACCATTTCCCAGCTCACTAGTGATCTGGCCAAAGGCAACAGTTGGATGAAGAGTGGCCGATAGAAGCTAAATCCAGGAAAGACTGAGGTGTTGCTGCTGGGGAGAGGGAAGTGCTTTGAAGAGTTTGCCACCTTTGCTTCCAACCCCAAGAAGGATGCTTGGCCTTAGGTCACTAGGAGAAGCCCCAGCTGTATAGCCATCTGGGTTCCCTGGGGCTTGTGCTTGGCCAGAGAACTGTGATCATTAAAAGTGATCAGAGAATTGAAAAATGTTTTCTATATACAGTGGGTTAGAAAAAAAATATTGTTTTCCCGACCCCCTGGTCTCGGTGATTTATACTTGATTATTGTGATTCTGAGTACATAGTCTTGAAATTGCAGGCTCTTAAGAAAACCTGTGGTTGATTCAGAAAACTGCAGTCCTCCTGTTCATCTGTATGGTTTCTGGGAGCCTGCCAGCTCAGTCTTCTGCTCACTGTCCCCAGCAGAGTGAGAGATTCTGAACAGAGAACAGGTTCATCTGGGACTGAGCAGGAGACCCATTCTGTCCAGGCAATACGACATTTCTGTACCTTCTCTAGCCTGCTGTCTCTAAAGTAAATATAGAGCAGAGTATAACCAGTGACAAACCCTGTTTAAAATAAAGCATTTAAACACAGGCAAAGGTGCAGGAGTAGGCATATAATTCCCTCGCTGGATGTCATACAAGTGTCATTTGGATCCTTCAGGGATCTGTAGCACTAGAACGTAAGGGACCAGGTCTTCCTCGATTCTCCTGACTTCTGGCATGTGTTCTTAGGGGCTTATGGGGAGTCCAGGTCCTTGACCCACACCTCGGAGGGGTGCAGGTACAAATACTTGTGGGGTTGTTTTGACCTGTTTTAGACGTGAGTCACTCTACACTCCTCCCATCCTGGATCTCTTTTAATTTTGATTAGCACCTAATACCTGTAGAAGTGAAACTTTGCATGTGCTGGTGATTGTGATCTCTCAGCCAATGGCCTTTCGTCCATCAGCCTGGTAGAGATCAGCAGGAGCATACACATCCATGCTCCTGGAAGGAGAATGCTACTCACTCTATCTTCTGTCCTTGACCTGTGTTTCCCCTGGATTGCTGCTGCTGTTAGCTGGACACTGCAGAGGTGAGTGTCCCAGGACATCCCAGAAGGAGAGCTGTCCTAGGAGTCTGCATGCTATTTCTGCCCCATAGGCTGTGCCCAACATGGAGAGAGCTGTCAGGAGCTCTCTCATGGATGAAGAGCAGGAAAACCAGCTGCTTGGCAGGCGGTCATCTCTAAAAGAAGACCACTGCCTCTTTGCAGAGCTGTGTGCTAGCCACGTGCCTGGCTGGAGTAGTGGAAGTGAGTAATACCACATGGAGGGAGGCTGAATAAATGTGAAGCCCTGGGACTTTAAATGTCCCAGAACTTAGTCCTTGAGGTCTCAACCTCCTCTGCCTCTTCAGTGCCTCTTCCCTGAGCAGGTGGAAGCATGGAAGGTGGTTGCATAAGCTGCCCACTCTGCTGATCTGGAGCTGCCCCGTCTGTTTTCTATCCTCACTCTTACCCGCAGGAGAGAACCACCAGGGAGAAAACTTATGACAACGCAGATCCCGAGGAAGTGGACAAACTCTGGCCATATATATTAAGATCCACCAGATGATTAGGGGTGCTAATGCCTTCTGACCAGATCTGTACTGGTGTGGTGAGCTCAGGTCTATTCCTTGAAATCCTTCAAGCAAACCAGTTCATGTCTACCCAGCGTGGACTTACTCTGAAGGTTTGGAGAGGAGAAGCTCTGTTTTGTATTCCCTGACCATGAGCCAGCCACTTGGCATGACTTGGGGATGGATTGGGACTGACAAACTGAGATGGAAAGATGCCCCTTGCCATTGATTTCTGTGACCCAGGGTAGGATGGTGTTACTCAACTCAGTGTACAAATCCCAGAACTCAACTGCCTAGAATAGAACCAAATAAACAAATTAATTCAAAGCAAATCTGCCTCCCCCTGCTGTGACACACACTGGAATGCTTTGCCAACAGGATCCCAGTAGGACAGCTTTTCCTCAAGTGTTGCAATGTTTTTACTCCCTTTTTCCTTTATAAAGTTGGCACTGCCACTCACAGTAAGCATAGAATCCACTTTTCTGTGTAATTGAAATGCTAATGGTTTTTATTTAAAGTCCTTTATATGTTGTTTTTCTGATTCTTTTATATTTTTTTTTTATATCTGATGGTCCTTGGAATGACAGTTGTCCATAAAGCCAAGGGGTGGAATTCCTTCAGGCAGGCAACGGGTAGTGCCTGGCCAAGCCCTGCTACTTGCATGTAGCATGCTCCCTTCTTCAAGGATAGATGTGATGTGAGTCTTTTCAAAGACAAGAGCTGATTATTTCCCTGTCTTATGCCACTGGGCACCTTCACCCAACGACTCTTCAAAACTCAGGGCTCAAGTTGCCCTCAGGTGACCAACACTAGGACAGTGAGTGTTGCTGAGCTGGAGAACTGTCACTTCTTTTCCCTGAGGTGCTTCCATCTGTGCAGTAAAAGACCTCAGAAACCCACCTACTTTCACCCGGAAGACTATGCTTGGAGTCTCCCTAGAGCTCTGTACAGCTTTTCCTTTGTCACTAACAAAGCCAACAGTAGCACACCAGGTAACAAAGCAGTAGGTAACAGGCACCAGAAGTTCCTTTCCTAGCAGCAGAGCTGGATTAATAGCTCAGAAATGTGTGGGCAGGTCATTCCTGGCTCCCATGACCGGTATGTGGTACTCTGCAGAATCTCAGGAGAGCCTCTGAAAGAGGCTGGTAGGGACTGGGTAGAAGTGAAATAAAGTTCAGCCTGGTTGGTATTGCTGTTCATTGAAAACCAAGCACAGTTTGCTGCCCTCATCTCAATTTAGATCTTGTCTTTTAGCAAGACAACAAATATTTTTATCAGCAGGTGATAATTTTGTTATTCATCTGTGCCCTTTGACCAATCCCATTTGCTCTGTCTCCATCCCTGAGTGACCTGCAGCCAAACTGCACACCAAACAGCATATGAACCTTCAGCCTGCAAAGCTCGCTGTCCACCCAGAGGCACGGATTACCTGCGCTGCTGCTTCTCAGGACTCCAATTCATGCCTCCTCTCAGCAGCTCGGCCACCCATTAGCAAGGTTTTCCTGTATTAGAAACAATTAGGTAATGAGTATCCAGACTGGGAGCTTCTGTCTCTAGTATTAAAACTGTTCATTCTCGGATGCCTACAGCTCAAGGCCAGAAATGATCAATAGATCAACAGATAACCAAAAATTGCCTCCATGACAGTACAGATTATGCAGCTATATTTAGTTGTATTTGCACTGTTCCAGTGCTATCTCCCAACAGCACACATTCCTCTCCTGAGGTGATGGTGTCAGAAGTTGGGGAATCCACTACTGGGGTGTTTTTTGCAGAAGGGAAACAGCTATAACTGCTGCGTGTGGGCATGATTACTAGTAGGGAACTGTTTGGCTTCGGTTTGCAGATGTTGTTTCATGGTTTGCCTTTCTTGGTTAGATTACAAGGCTCTTTACACCTGGCATTTTGTTCCTGTGGCGAAACCTGTGCCCCGTAATCAGAGCACCTCTTAATCTTCTTTGTGCTAAACTGAATAGATTGAATGCTGTAGGTTTCTTGTAGAAAGGCATTTTCACCAGCCCTCAAATTACTTTTGTCTTGTTATTTCTTGTATCCTCTCCAGTTTTTCAACATCCCTTAGGAGATGTGACATACTTCACATCAGAACTAGACGTGATATTTTAGCATATGTACTCCCCGCTGTGATGAGGGTGTGTAGGGAGGCAAAAATACCTCCCTGTTCCCGCAGTGTTTCACTGCCCTGATGTCAGGACATTGAACTGACAGTTCATATTTAATTGCTTGTCATTACCCCCGAAATCTTTTCAGCATTGCTGGTTTCCAGGATCATCTCCTATCTGCAGCTGCTGCCTGCATTCCTTCTTCCTCGAAGTGTAATTCTGCATTTGGCTCTATTAAAATCCCGTATTGCTTGGATGGATTTGCCCTCCACAGTGATCCAAACTGCACTCTGAGATTGCTCCGTTCTCATCACGATACACCACATTGCAAATTTTTGTGTCAGCAGCACACATTATCAATGTCGATCGTATGTTTATTTCGAAACAAAAATATTTATTTCCAGATGAAATCCTTGAATCATGCCAGGCCTCGTACTGATCACCCTGGAACCCATCTAATTCCCTCTCCAGTGACAACTGCTGCTTGTGTTCTGTCACACAGCCAGTTTGTTATTCATTTCACATGTGCCTGATTGACACTGTACTGCCCTGTTTATTTTTTTACTGGAATAGCGTGGGCTCTCAGCCTGTCGGTGTGCGTGTGTGTAATTCTAGCAAATGATGAAAACAGACTCTTTTGACAAGAGTGGTTCTTCATAGAGCCTCTTGATTTGACCTCACTTCTATATTCCTTTCCTTTAGTTCCCAATTAGTTGACCTGTTCATCATCTTTTCCATTCTGTTGTTCAGGGCTGATTTTGGGCTCGCTGGCTGACAGTTACCTTGTGTATTGCATTTGGCCTGTTGGAATACCAGCGCAGCATTAGCTCCCTTTCCATATACCCAAATCTTACCATTATTCCAAGCTATCCAAGCCAGGGATGTCAGTGAGCCAGAGCTGTTGTCAGCCAACTTGCATTGGATCATCCAGTCCTGCTGGGTTTAGAAACATCTCCCCTGTGCTGCGACAGGGAAAATGGTGCCAACCATAAAGCAGGATGAACCTCTCTGGGCACTTTGGTGGGACAGAGCTAGTTTGCCCCGACGCTTTGGTCAGAGGTAGTGTTGGACAGAGTATGCAGAAGACCTGTTGGTGCTTAAGTTCGATTGCAGAGGAATCCAAGGCATGGACTTCCAAAGAAATTCAAAGGGCATATGGGCAACCAGCCTATTTTGGCCCCTGATGTACTAAAGTCTCTTTCCTTCCAGGTGGTACAGGTGAGAGCGAGGGAGACATTTACTGATAAACACAGAGCACCTTCTTCGAGGCTTAGTACTGCCACACAGTAAAAAGGAATGGGAGCAAGTGCAGTAGAGCAAGATGTGCTCTTCTGTCAGTTTAATGCAAAGAGCTCTGCCTAGTGGTCTACATGGCTTTATCACTGAGTATTAGAAGTGTGACCTCATGAGCTGGATGGCTTCTCCGTATTTAGCCCCCAGAAAACACCAAAAGCCGTAAGTGCAATTACTAACAGAAAGTTGTAACTGCATTTACAGGAGGGACTTCTCGGTCATTTTCTCTTGTTTGTGGCTCTCATGGGCCAGGTTTTGTTTATCTGCTTGGCCTGGCTTCTATTCTGCCTGCCTTGCTGGTTTTTCAGTACTAGTTTGGGGCTGGGAAGGCAGGTCCTGAGAAAGTTCCCACCACAAGATCAAACTGATTCAGAGCTGTTTGTGTTTGCTGGGGAAGGGATGTACTGGGAAAAGGAGCAACCCTTGAGCGTGATGGGCAGAGGTGCTGCAGGGCAGCCAGGGTGCCCTGTGATGGGTACAGGGAGCATGTCTTGGTGAGCACTATTCCCTGCCAGGCTCAGTGTGTGGGGCACAGTCCCTAGAGTGAAAGGGTGCCATTGTGATGACTGAAAGCAGGTGAGGAGTGGGACCCTGCTCAGGAAGGCAGAGGTCTTTGTCGAGGTTGCGGCTTGCGGCTCAAGCAGCTGCGCAGTGAAGGGGCATCCTGGTGGACGGGCACTGTAGGCAGTGCAGTAACTCATGAGAAGTATCGGTTCATTTTTTCTCTTCCACAGGACTCAGAGCAGAATTGGCTCTCCTGTCTCCGCCCAGCACACAGGGCCGTCACGGACTGTCCGGCGCTACCCAGCCAGCAATGGCCAACTCACCTCTAATGCACTTCCCAATGGGAATGGACATGAGCAGAGCAGCTCTGGGCCACACGCCATTTCCCAGGAGCATACCTTGTCAGCAAGGGGTAAGGCCTTCAGGGCTGTCACTCTTTTGGGGCTTCTTGTTGGGGTGTCCTGGGGAAGGGCAATGATGTGACTGGGGACCCTCAGGATACCCTGGACTCCCAGGGCCGTGGCACTGGGTGGGATGGAAAGGGAAGGCCAGCAAGGGCATTGTTGGGTTTGGTGAAGAAAGAGATCCTACCGAAGGATGGACAAATCAGGGAAGGAAAATGCTGACAGCAGGGAAGAGGAGCCAGAGGGGATGTGACAGATGCCTCCCAGAGGTGCTGAACATCACCCCAGCACTGCTGCCCTAAAGAGGGATTACCTCAGTCTGTAGGAATGGTGTCTTCCAACTTCCTCCTGAGCTGCTCTTGAGGTCAGATTGTGCAACCAGCATCTAGTTCTTCCCTTTGGCTTTCCCTTGGTGTCTTCTGACATGAGCATGGATCAGGCCAGGCTGCCGGGACGTGCGGCAGAGCCTCAGCACCCCTCCAGCTAGGACAGATGCAAGTTCTCTTCTGCAGCTTGCCTTCCCTGACGCCACACTTCCCCAAGGAGGGAGGCGCCATGTGGCATCTCAGCCCTTATGAGCCTGATTCAAGCTGCAATCTGAAAGTAGGGGCTGAAATGATAATTGGTAGTGAGCACACCAAGGGAGGCAACCACAGAAACAGCTGTCTCACTGGACAGGGATGGAGAGCTGTGGTATCAAGCCAGCCGGTTTGTGGTTACACAATAGTTCTGCCTGTTGTCCATCTTCCACAAGCCCCCAGAGGCTCTGAGTGCCATTTACCTCCTGTTATCTAATGTGAGGGTGGTGAGAGACCAGGGAGGACCACAGGTAACCGTAGGTCAGGGGACATTTGCAGGGAGATGTTGGTTTTCTCAGGTCCTGATGCTCTCTTTGATGGATACCAGTGTGGCTATTTGCATGGAAAGCCTTCCAGTGGTTTAAGGGCAGCCAGTCTACTGGCTACTGACACGGCTTGAGAAGGAATAGTGTTCAAAGCAGAAAAACACTCTTTACACTCTAGTTAGTGCATGTGTGTCCTTTCACAGGGCATTACGCCACTACAGCTGGGCAGGCAGAGCATGTTACTGGCCATTTTTCATGCGTTGACAAGCCCTTACTGATGCTGGAGCAGAGGACAGGGTGGAGTGAGTGAAGAGCAAGGAGAGATGCTGCCCTGGGGACAGAGACCCCTTCTTGCTCTGGGAATGCTTTGGAGCTTGAGCTGCAGATTACTGGCCCCCTGGCCTGGAGATGCTGTTTCCACTTAACACTGTCCTTTTCTTTCATAGGGGCCAACCTGACAGAGAAGATTAGGAAGATAAAAATTGTCTTCACACCCACCATCTGCAAACAGACGTGCCGGAGCGGGCGCTGCTACAACAGCTGCGAGAAAGGAGACACCACCACTCTCTACAGCCAAGGGGGGCACGACCATGATCCCAAGTCTGGCTTCCGCATCTGTGAGCACCCTGAGGCCCTCAGCTCATCTTCTTGCCCGCTCTCCCACTCTCCTCCTGCCTTTTCTGCCTCTACAGACTGGGGGCTTGGGCTGCTATAGGGATGGGAGGAAATGGCCTCCCTCAGTGCCTCGGAAGATGTCTCCTGGGATCTTTGGGGCTTACTCCATCTCTTTCTCTGGGGTAGGAAGACAGCCCTTGCCTTGGTGCTCTCTTTCCTGGGCAAGCAACTTCTGTTTCCATCCCACCCCAGGTAGGGGGGACGCATATGTTTGAGTCAGGCCTGCAGCCAAGCCTCGCCACCCCCTCCTTCTCAGAGCCAGCTCACTGCTTTTGTTGGCATCCAGTCTTGGGGCTGACTTTCATCACCTAATTTCCTCCTGTTCTCTCCTTTCACTCACGTGGCAGCCAGGAGAGCTGGCTGCAGGTTGCAAGCTGTTCCTATAAGCAGGGCTGCTGAAATCTCTGCTCGCCTTTCAGAGCTCCTGGGCTTGCTTGTCAGGTCACTGGGATACCCAGCTGTGTGTTGGGCACATCCTCTTGGAGCTTGTTAGAGCAGCCTGCAGGACCTGATGGCACCCATCCTCTGAAAGCCTTTGTAACTCTCAAGTTCTTTGAACAGGAAGAAAGTACAAAGTCTGGCTGTTGTGGATACCAACTGATACAGGGTTCATGGGAATTTCTGCCTAGATCCCAGTCCAAAGATGTGTCTCCTCCCCCCAAAACTGGTTGCTGGGGCTGAGCAAATGAATGCAGAGTAGGGTGGGAGCTCATCCCCTGGGATGAACCCAGCAAGCCATCCTGGGATGTGCAACAGCAGCGTCTCATCTCACACTAAAATGAGTCAGGATGATTTGTCAGAAAATCCCATGCCTTGTCTGAGTGTCGCTCACACTGAGAAATGCTCTGGGTTGCTCCAAGCATCTTGATGAGGCCAGAAATGACATGACTTTGGTTTCATCTGCGGATGCTTTTTCCGAGCCTGTGGAGATGAATTGCTCCTGATTCTTCTGTCCCACTCCAAGCTTCTCCCACTTGAGCTGCTGGCAAGGCCAGGGCTGGCCGGGAGACAGGCTCTGAGGACGTGGCTTCCTGCCCATTCTCTCCTTCTGCCTCTCCCTTTCCCACTGAGCTCCCTTCTGGGCTGGGAGTAAAAACCCTGCCAAGCGGGGAGGGGGTGATACGGAAGCGAAGGAATTGTGCTGACTTGGCCACATGTGCCTGCCGGAGCTCTTGCACCACTCCAAGGGATCCTGTTGTGTGTGCCAGCACCACCACCTTGGCCCCGGCAGGTTGCCTCACAGGGTGTGAGTGCCTCAGGTTGGCGGTGGCCCCAGAGCTCAAGGAAGGGCTCGTCATCTTCAACCCGTAAGTCCAGGACAGGACTCAACTTCCCCACCTGCTGGATGGTGATGCGCAGCAGGGACCCTGGGCTGTCTCCAGACTGCAAGTGCTGACTCCAGCCTGGTGCTGGGTCTCCTCCTTGGGGGCTAGTGCTGGCACAGATCCAGCTGCCTGGTCTCCCCCAGACACTCCTTGACTTGAGGCAGTGGCTCATTTTCTTTGCTAAGCACACCTCTTTGCCTTGCAGACTTTTGCCAGATTCCATGCCTGAACGGAGGGCGCTGTGTGGGCCGAGATGAGTGCTGGTGCCCCTCCAACTCCACGGGGAAGTTTTGCCACCTGCCAGCTCCCTCTCTGGAGAAGAAGCAAGGAGGGAGAAGCCCAAAGACCACGGCTGGTGGCTCTATGAAGCAGTCCACCTACACCCTGCCCTTGTCCAACCAGTTGGGTGAGTGTGGCCAGGGACTCCAGATCCCTCATTTCCCTCATACTTCTGAGTCCTCCTACTTGGGTGCTCCTCAGATCTTCATTAACAGGTCCAAGGAGGACACTACCTCCTTACGCTTGCCTTTTCAGGCCAGGTTGTTAGAAAAGTGGTTCCTTTAGTTTCTGAAGGGCTCAGGTTGCTGGTGAAAGTTTTTGGTATGTTTGTCCTGGTTTTGGGACAGAGAAGTATTTTCTCTTAGATGCAATAGTCCTCTAGATTTCCTGGTGGGGTCAGTCTACTTCTCCTCTCTTGTGACTTTGTTGATGACAAGATGGTTTTTGGGTGCCAGATTGTTAAAACTGTGGTATAAATTCATCTTCCAGCTTCCCTCAACCCATCCCTGGTGAACGTCCACATCAGCCACCCTCCAGAAGCCACCATACAGGTTCACCAGGTGGCCAGGGTACGGGGTGACACAGAGGTGTCAGAGGAGAACAGTGTGGAGGCGGTCCTGATGCCTCAGCTGGCTGCTGTGCCCTGGTACACTTATGCACATGGGAATGGCAACAGCATCACCACAGAGAGCAGCCAGCAGCAGCAGCGAGCCCCAGGGCTGCTGGGGAGGTGCTTTCGGGAGGCTCTCCATGGGCAGGTAAGAGGTCACCCATCATTGCAGCATGTGCATGGAGATGTGTTTCTTGTTCTGGGGTACAGGTGCATTGGCTTATGGGGGAGGGAGGGTGGCCTTTTATTGTGTGAAGCTCTTCAGCATCATCATGGGCATCACCCAGGTGCCACAGACAGGGGCAGCAACGTGTTAATACTTGGGAAGAGAGCCCCTTGTTTTGGCCCAACAGGGAGACCTCGCTGCCTTGCCCTGACCAGGCTGTGCCCTGGGGCAGCATGGCCCAGACTTAATGGCTTTCACACACAGTCTTGTTAAAAAAGGGTGCCCTATTTATAGCAACATTTACAGCCACGCTCTGCGATTATTGTAGGAAACGTATAAAACACAGGAAAATTCCTTTCCCTCTCAGACGATAAATGAAAGTTTGATTTCCATGGAACGACGCCTTCCTGGGCAGCTCAGTCGAGCCTTGGGAAGCAAACACAAGTGAGGGGCTTTCTCACCCCTGTCCCGCAGTCATCGTAATTTCTTATTTTGTCTTTCCCCATATGTTTCTCTTGCGTCACTGGAAAAGCATTGAAGGCTTTTGGCACCCACAGGAACACCTGTGAGCTCCCCCAGAGCAGCTCACACTCAGCGGGACCCCTGACTCGGTAGCCTGGGGATCAGCCACCTCCCCACCCCTCCCCAGCTCTTTCTCGGGGGGACTGCTCCCAGTTTAGTCCCTCCCATCCTACCGGAATACACTCTCAGCCATTCCCTAGCACAAAAATAAATGAGATCAAGTCATGGAAAAGCCCCACTCCTCTGTGGGGAGACAGCAGCTCTCTGCGCCTGGGAGCAAATGATGATGCATGGAGATACTCATGGGCGCCCAGAGAGTCTGTGGGGGAGGCAAATGGGGTGGTGGTGGGGTACCCTTGCTGTGCTCACACCTCACCCAGCTGGGGTGATGCCATGCCTGGGAGAGGGCGAGGAGCCCAGTGGGGAGCTCTCTCCTCTCCCCACTCCGCTGCAGCCGAGCCGATCGGTATGCGAGTGCTGGGCAGGCGGCCACACACGCCTGGAGAAGGGCCAGCGCTGGCCTGTGGGCCACGGCGGCTCTGCTCTAATGGGGAAGCCTGTAATCCAGAGGGCCTTGCTGGGGGGGGTGAGCAGAGTGGGAAAGAGAGACTCATTAAGCAGAGGAAAGTGCCTGACCACGAGCTCCCCGCCGGGCTGGAGTGGTGCACCCATTTTGCTGGCTAATCAGCCAGGCATGGGGCTGATCCGAGGGCTTTGCCTGGTGATATCATCTCTGGTTCATCTCCTGCTCCATTTGATGTCCCCTTCCCCTCCAAGGGGTGCAGTCGAGGGAGCCTCATGTTCTTCTGTCTGCACAACAATTTGCTGTCTTTAACCACATCCCTGGTCCTACTGTGCCCTGGTGAGGACCTCTGCCAGGAGGGCCATGCCAGTCTCTGGTACCAAACCGTTGTCCCCTGTGCCACCTCTGCCACCACAGCAGATGGACGCGTGTCCCCTCCCCATCCTACAGAGGCCTGATCCTCTGGTCTTCTCTCCACAGTGCACCAACCCCCTGCCAGGGCTGACCAAGCTGGAGGACTGCTGCGGCAGTGTGGGGCTCTTCTGGGGTGTGGACCGGTGCCTGGCATGTCCCCCCCGGCCAGGTGAGTGCTGCTGCCAGCGGGGGTGGCACGATGTGAGGTACAGCACCCTCGGAAAGGAAAACTGGTCAGGCTGCCTCACATAGCTAAGGAGGCATGGAGCAGAGCCATGGGTCCCCTGCCGTTTGGACCTCCTTTGCCAAAGTCCCTTGGGGACAGGCCATGTGTCCAGGGCAGCACACGGGGCCATGCCTGCTCCACTGCTGCCCCGAGGAGTGCTCTGGTTTGGGTGCTGGCCCCAGGCTCAGTGCTTTCTCCCCAAACTGCCCCTGGTACAGTGGGTGGTTCCCAGCATGCCAGCCCCGCTCTCAGGGAGAAACAGGAAAAGAGCGGCCGTGGTTTTAGGAGGTGCAGTCCTAGAGCAGTGGAGGCGGCTGCAGGCTCGGCCCTATAGAGTTACGGGCTTGCTCTGGGGCCGACACGGGCTTGGCAGCGGCTCTGGAAATAACACTACATCAAACAATTGGCAGGAGCACACCCGGGGTCTGTTCCAGGGGCATGGGCGTCCAGCCCTGTTTCTGCTGTGCTTGGGGGCTGGACGGGCTGATCCAGTTGTAGATGGGGATTCCTCGGCCGCTTCACTCAGCATGTTCCATGATGAGTACGGCCCCTTCTGCCGCAGCCCCTCTCCCATGCTGCAGTGGAGAGACTGGCCGGAGGAAGGCAGGCCGGTGGGCAGCCAGAGCTCACCAGGTCCACAGCAGGGCAAGGTGCACATGTCCAGTGAAGCACGGGCAGGGAGCTGCTCACCTCTTCCCTGCCCAGCTTTCATCACAGCCTGGCTGCTCATTCACATGCCTTCACTGGATCAAAGGACTAAAGTAAACAGACACCATGGTCTAGGAGACTTTGACCCTTGAGGAGAGTGGAGGTATCCAAAGCAGCAGGTTTTTGTGCAAGCAAATATGGTGTTGGTACCTCCTAGCTCTGCCCAGAGGCTGTCCCGCTTGTTCACATGCATGCTCCCAAGAGCTGTTTGTGTCTCGTCATCCTCCCTTGATTCAGTTCCTCCTCAGCCAGGGGTAGGGCTGGCTGGAGCCAAATTCCTTGCAATCACAGACGAGGTTGTCAGCATCCTGGAACCCAGCACAGATCTGAGGAGCTCTGATTGCTGTCATCTTCCCACTCTGCACGGCTCTGCTGTGGCCCTAGGCCATGCTGCTGCTTGCCCTCATGCATGTGCCAGCCCCAAGAGAGCCTTGGGCACATGTGGTTTGTGAATGATCACAGGGTCTCCAGGTTCAGCACAAATAAGAAAATATCCCATGTGGGCCTCAGCCCCCTCTTCTTCTTCCTCAGCCTTCATATCCCCAGTCATGGCTTTCTCCTCCCCATCTCACAGCAGTCTCCTTGTTACTCACCCTCTTTCTCTGTGATCCCCCCACGAGGAAGCAGGGGGACCAATTAGCACTTTGGTTAGGCTGCAAAATCTCTGCACCTCCTTTCTGTTTCTCTATGCCAGGATGCTAGGTATCACTTAGTGGCCAAAGCTGCAGCAGTAGTTGCTCTGCTGAACTTAGACCTTCGGGCTTCAAAATGTGTCTCTAATCACAGACTTCCAAGACATGAAAACGGGCATGAAATACCCCCATGTGGTCCTTGCAGTCAGCCAGCCAGAAAAGCAATTGCACTTAAGAAATGCCTCCTAGCTGCCAGCAGGTCCCACTTCCACAGTTCAGCGCACGCCCTGTGTCCCAGCAGCAGCTGAAACTCAGGGGAGGTTGTCGCTGCTGGTCTTCATTGAATGGACAGGTGGTTATCTGGCTTTTTTTCAGAGTAATTCCATGGGGATATGAAAAATGTACCCCTGTGGGTTTTCCGTCTTCCTGTGCCACAAGAAAATCCCATTCTCAGTCCCTCTGGCTTTGGGTGATAAAGTTCCCCTTGGAGACCAAATGGCTTTTGTTGATTTTGGCAGGGGTTCAGGCTTGTTGAAGGGGCCATTTTCATCCTCTTTAATCGTGTGCAAGTATCTTCCTCCTTTGGCTACCTCTGATTGACTGCTCCGTAACCAGCCCCACATGCAGGAGACCACACAGTGCAAGTGAAGGGAGCTGTAAGGCAGACACTCCGAGGAGGCAGCCTAAGAGAGCCCGGCTGTTGTGAATTGAGAAGCCCAGGTGTTGGCTTCTCAATTGTCTCCTGTGGTGTCTTTGCAGACAAGAATTCTAACCCCAGATGGGAGCCAGGGAAACAGTCCTTTCTCTGTAGTCTTACTGTTCTAACAGAGCCACCAAGCCCTGTGACTTCTCATCACCCTGTGCCTCCTCTGCCAGGGCTCCAGGTCCATGCCTGTCCAATGTGAAGGCATCGCTCCACATTATTCCTGTCTGTACACCATATCCCACATTCACATCCCTTCCACCTCCTGACCGTGCTGGTCTGTGTTGTGCTTACTCAAAGTCACTGGGCTGTAGTTCAGTGACCTGCTGTCTCGTGCACAGAGATAACATGTCCAGTGGACGGTTCCAGCTTTCTTCTTGGCACTGTGGTCTTCAGAGAGAACTTCTCCTAATGCTCGTGTGTCCTGGGGAGGCGTGCACCAGAGCAGACTTGACAGCACTGGGAATTTAATTCCAGCAACCAGAGACAGAAATGGCAGAAGCTAGTTCAGTGTAAACACTTACAAATGTACAGAAGTACAGCCAGGCAAGGGCTAGACAAATGGAGAACTTGTTTGGATTGACTGTCTGCCCGAGACACTGATTGTTAGTAGAGTCTGGATATGTCCGGATGTCTCTGTCGACTGCAGCTTTCATGTTTGGTACATGTTTGTGTGCAGAAAGACATCAGAGAAGAAGAATCGGAGGCAGGCGTCTGTCCGAATGAACCTGCCATGACCAATCTCTGCTGTTTTTTATGTTTTGCCCAGTTTCAGAAAAGCCAAGACACTTGAATGCTTTGTCTGCATCCGAATGAGACTATGTTAAAAGCTCAGTTCAGAATTAAGGTACAGGTGGGATTGACCTGGCCAGGACTCTCTGCAGTGGGTGTTACATTAGTCTCAGAGGTTTCCTTAGACTCTGCTCCGGCTTTTGGCCATCTGATTTGCTACTGGGAGGGTGTATATTGTCAGACCCCTTCAGAGAAGTTAGCACAGAAATGGGTATTCAAGCAGGCTATAGTCACTGGGAGTTTTCTGTTGCTCATATCAGTGAGAGCTGAAGATGGGATCCCCAGGATATGTCAGAGAGCCCTGGGAGAAAGGGGAGAGCTGAGACCTTACTCTATGAGTTGTTGGGGCAAAGGCTGTCACCCAATCCATGAAAGAAAGAGATGAGCCAAAGACAGGGCCCTGGAGAGTGACAGGACACCTGCATGCTGTTGTGCAGCTGAAGATTGCTGGATGAAACGTTCTGCACTGCAAGATAGGATAAATCAGATGGAGACATCCAATGACCCTCCTGGATCTTTAATACTCAGAGGAGATGCTAGAGTACACACTGAAAGGCTAGAACAGAGAGGTAGGAGGATATGGGAGCTGGAAGGTTAAACTCAGAGAAGTTTCCTGTATAGAGGGAAAAGGGAATTGGAAGCTGAGGAACAGCTGATGTAGAGACATTTGGATGTGGCTGGGAGGAAGCCCAAGGACCAGCGGGGTATTTGAGGAGTGCTGGTGAGGAAGCTGCACTGAAGAAATGTCTTGTCCTGTGGCAAGCTCAGGATGCAGGGCCAGGAGCAGTCACACTTCTGGGCAGAGCAGCTCCCACTTACCTGCCAGACCATATGTTGTTTCGGGGTATACAGTGGTCTGTGGAGAAGAACATGCTGGAACAACATCAAGAAATGGTCCATGGAAACAAAAAACAGCAAGACGCAAGCTTCAGGTTGGCACAGGTCCTGCGGAGGGTGTGGATTTGGACATCGGTTTCCCTGGAGCCTTGGTCCTCCTCAGACATGTGGTGATAAAAGAAACTGGTAGCAGAGAGTTTTTTTCTGAAGATAAGGATCTGCCCAGAAGGATTCACAGCCCTCCTCTTCCACCTCCTCCCTGTATTGAGACCACACAGCTCTGTGACCAGCAGTGCTCCAGGAGAAGCTTGTACTGGTGATGGATACCCCATTCTCCACTGCACAGCAATTTTCTGCAGGGGCTTGGGGAACGTTCTGGCTGCAGCTGTAAACCTGTGTCTTCCAGGTCCTGGTTTTCCACTGCCCACTGTCCCCTATTTCAGGCTGAAGTCAGCCCTGGTTGTGCTCACTGCAGATCTTCCTGGGCTGCTTTCTTTTCTCCTGCCTATGGGTTTTAACTGCCTTAAGAAACAAGTCTTTGAAGGCTATTGTTTTGTTTTTATTCCCACTCCCCGTGTTTTTTCAAGTTTTTTGTCCTAGAGAAAAGTCTGAATTTCACTGGAAAGTTGGATCTTGTAATGTCTGGTTTGGCGTCCGCAGCACTCCGCAAACAGACCTCCCACCGTGAGAGGGGTGGCAGCTCACCCACCCATGGAGCCGTCGTCATCAGAAACACCGAGCGGCTCCGCAAGCTGCACGCTGCCCCGCGCTCTGCCTGCAGGCATTGAAACAGCCACGGGAAGCCCCCTGAAAATCAACCCCCTGGTCTGCTGTTGTTGTGATCAGACCAGGGAGGATACAGGGTAAAGAAAAAAACCTGAAAATACGAGAAGAAAGCTACAGAGCGGGCTGGTTCTGCCACTGCTACACCATGTGCCACAGGTAGTCTGGCCGAGATGGTAAAGAGGGGCTGGAGGTGGGGAAAGAAGCTGAAACCTCTGCAAGATTGTGGCAGTACCACAGAGAGCAAACACCCATGGAAGGACAGCATTTTCAGGACTGTCTTGTTCTGCAGAGTGCTTATTTTGCCCATCATTCACATGCAGCATTTTCGTCTCAGCACACAGCACCACAGCATTGCAAATGTAGGGGATTTTAGGTACAGAGGTGTCTTGTCTCAGCTGGAAGCCTCTGTGGAAGCAGAATTGGGTTCTCACTGTTAAAATGACCCCAAAAGCAAACAGTAATTACCAGAGTCTTTTTTTTTTATTTTCAATCATCTTTTTCACCTTGAAGATCTTTATTGACCATGAGTAGAGCAGAGGGCTTAGTTTCGTATTGCACATCAGCACTGGTGCATACCCTCGTCAACCCTGCCTTTGTTGAGGTGTTGGAGAAAGTCTTGAGGGAGCCTGCCTACCACAGACCGCCTGCAGGAGAGGAGAGTGGTCATGACATATCTGGACCGAAGGATTCATGTCCTTTCCCTCTTGTCCATTCTGCCTGGAAACTCAGCTTGTCCCCACAGCCCAGCCCTGCCTACTTCTTGGTCTGGCTTCTTCAGTATATTTTCTCTCTGAAGGCTGCTTTTGGATCAGAGCTCTGCTGCTTTTCTACCAATGAAGTCTGCTTTGTGGTGGAGACTGATCTTCTCTGCTTCACACTAAACCAAACTGAGGCTTGACCATGTCCACCACATCCACCACTCCAGATACCACAAGATGAAGCACTCTGGTTCCCTTCATCTCCCACATGCTGGAAAACCCAGAGCAAGCAGAGGCACCACAGCCACCCTTGTGACTCTGTGCCCATTGTGGGCATGGGAAGATGCCCAGGGTGCAGCTAGAGCTGGGGTTCTTCTGTAGAGCTGTTCCACGGTCTCCAGAAATGTCTGTGAGTCCTGAAGGTGGTACAGAAGTTCAGCAGCAAGGCAAGGTTTCTCAGAGAGACAGTGCCTTTTGTGTGATAAATGGAAAGAGTTGAAAGAAATGGGTTAGCTTTCAGCAGCCAAGCATTTCGTCACTTCTCATCTGACCACAGGCTTGCCTCTTCCCCTTTTAACCGAGTGATGTTGGCTGGCCTCAGGCAACATATTATCTCACCCTACAAACCTTGCCTCGCTCAGACCCTTGTGGCTACCACCACTAGAAGTGATTTCTTTCCACTTCACTGACAGCCTGAGCTTCTTTACCGTATCTTCAGACAGTGTTTGGAGAGCCAGGGCCCTTGGGTAAAGCATCTTCTCCTGGAAAGTGATGGACAGCTTCTGAAGTGTGCCTGACTGCTTAAAGATCATCCTGCTGGGCTTCAAAACCCCTCTGTCTGATTTCTGTGCATTCATACCCCTTCTGAGTCCGCTGTGCTTGAGTATTCTAGCTAAGGACAAAGGTGCTGGTTGGGATTCCTGGGCTGTGGCTGCTTCGTCCTCATCTCCTCCTATCTGTATCTGTGAGGTTATTGCACACACACTCCCCTGTGAGAGCCTGATCCCGCCAAGGATACCTGGTGCCTGCAGAGCTTGAGGGAGTGATGAGGGATGAGGCAGAGCTGGAGGAAGAGATGAGGAGAACCAAGGGGGAATCTTGTGTGCAGGTGCCAGGTGAGCACATCACTTCAGTGCAGCACCCATGGGGCTGAAGTGCCTGGGAGAGGAGGCTCCAAAATCACACACTCAGCAATCCTGAAATCCCTCTGCCTAACAGAGGCAGCTCAGCTGCTCTGTCCCCAGCCTCAGGCTCCAGGAGCACCCATTCCTGGAGAGAGTGTAGACAGACAGACAGACACAGGAGGCTGGGACCACTCTGGCTGTGGGTGCTGACAGATTTCTGCCCTCTCCGATCACCCAATTGGCTTTTTCCCAGGCATTGCCCTTTGCTGGGGTTGAGAGGAATGGCCTTCAACTTCTACCAGCTGCATCAGGGAGAGGTGGATGCTGATCCCCTTTGCAGGAAACTCAGGTGTCCTAAGCTGTTTTTTCAAGGGTTTTTGGCTGTCTGTGCTGTAGTTCGGCAGCTTCAGATCTCATGGAAGGAAATGGCCCTCTGCTCGGGTAACCGAGTACAAAGCTGAGAGTTAATAGCTTACATCCTCCTGCAGCCACACGCTGTCTTCCCTTGCGGCCGGGTCCTGGCAGAAACAGAGCGGCCTCCATCCAGTACTTCAGAAAATATCTTGGTTCCCCTTGGTACAGTGAGATCTGCTCACATTACATTACAGTTGTTCTTTCCAGAGAACGCACATTTCTTTGCAAAATTAAGACATTTGTCCGCAGCCTCGCGAGTATTTTGCTGCAGTAATGTGCTGCAGGTTTCTGCAGACTGGAGTTGTATGAGTGCTGAGGTGGCATGAGACCTGCATGCTCGCCCCCTGCCACTGGTGTTTTCTGCCTTGCCCTCTCCCCAGCAGCATCTGGAGGGGGGATGCTGCAGGATCTGTTTCACCGCAAAGGCTTTTCGAAGAGGGAGCGGGGCTCTGACACATGTCATCGCTGTTTGATCTCTGGCGTGCTTGGCTCCCCATCGGAGGGCTCACACATAACGATGCTGCTTCGTTTGAGCATCTGTTATCACATCGTGCTGAGGCTGACAGATGCTTCCAAGCACAGTTAATGCCTGTCAGCAGCCCTGAGCCCACAGGCTGTGGTGTGGGAGGACCTGGAATCCCACTGCGGCACTGAGCCTGGAGCCCGTGAGCCAGAGGTTGTTTTTGCCTTCCCAGAAGGTTAGAAATGTACCCAGTGATTTCCAGGATCACCAGCAACCCCCTCACCCCTAACATCCAGATATTTGTAAGCACCTCCTGCTTACAATTCATGACTGAACTGTTGAAGGGGGTGGATAGATTTTTCATATTAGTTATTCATCCAGCTGCTGAGGATCTCTCTGCACTCAGAAAACCTCATTTGATATACCTGGAAAAGCAGGCTTTCTATTCTCCTTCCTCGTGCAGGCTGGTGAATGGCTTGTTGTTCTCCTGTCTTTTATTTCCCAAGCACCTTTATCCTAGAAGACTGGTCCCTAACTTTTGCCTTTCAAGAAGCATCCTAGAATGGCTTTAAACTGAATTTTAGGGTCAAAGTGTTCAGGACAAAGAGTTACGGACATGCCCATTCTCTGCCGCCCTGTGCGTTGTTTGTGTTCTTAACCTCTGCAGGCTCTTTCTGACTCTCTCTCCTGCCACAAGGATGGTGTCAATTTGTTGCTGGTTCTCAAAAGCTGCAATGTGTTAAGAATCTGCCAGATCGTCGATTTAGCTATTGCCACAGAGGGCTTTCCATGTACGACACCAGGGTGTGAGCTACTGATGCCAGGCAGGAGGAATTTGAGTGGTGGGAATACAGCTGGACAGTCACTTAGCTGTTGCACAAACTTCTTGTTTCCAAGCATACAGTCCAGAAAATGAAAAAGAAACCCCACCCTGGAAAAATCCCATCCTTAGACAAAGCACCCTTCTTCCTACCCCACCCCATGCTTACTCACTTCCCAGCCCATCACCTCCTGGATTCCCTTCCCCCTGCTCCAAAATACACTGCCTAAATTTGACCTTGGAATTTATGGGCCACATTTTACTTGCCTTTAAATAATTTGAAGAGATTTAATTGTGTGGGCTATAGGCCATTTTGAAACCCACAAAACTATTTTAAGCAGCAGTTTGAAATTTTCTTCGATGACAGTGGTCAGGGCAGGAAATCACATGCATTAAAAAAGGGAGAAAGTGTAATAAACAGAACCTGGGCTGTTATTTCAGCATCTTGTCAAGGACCTCTGTCATTCCTTTCACTTTGATCCCCCTTGTCATATGCCACCTGGTTATCCAGGCTGGCCTAGGGGGAGCCAAGGTGCCACAGTGATAGATATGAAACACAGGCAACACCTCTGGGTCACTATTTTGGCACCTGCCAAGTAGTAGAAGACACTGATTGGGAAATGGGGCTGCTCCCACCTTTCCCTCTAATCAAAGGCCCATCTAAGGCAGACCTGGAAGTTCTTTCCCCTCTGAAAGGAGGGCAGAAAAAGGTGGGACGCTGGTGGCTGGCTCTACTGCTGACATCCCACACTGTTTGCTTTCTTCCTAGCACACCCTGTGATTGAGAATGGGCAGGTGGAGTGTCCCCAAGGATACAAGAGGCTGAACCGGAGCCACTGCCAAGGTAAGGATGCTGCTTTCATCTCTTTCTCCTTCCCACATCCACTGTAAAAGCCGTAATTATCTACACAAGTAAAACACAGTTATCTAACTCCCTGATACAGATCTACAAAGAATGCAACTAATAAAAATCCTTGTGCTTTCATCAAGCATGAAAAAACCAGGTAACACTGGACAACATGACTGAGCTGATAAGCATAGTCAGAACATACTTGGGCCAGCACAAGAAAACTCACCTGCTAAGTCCTCCTGCCGCAGGACAGCAGTAAGGACTGCTGCTCTGCTACGTGCAAATATAAAAACACTTCTCCCATCATCTCAGGCATCAGAAATTCTGTTGCCTGAAAACATTTGGGAAGTTGTTCCTTTATTCATTTTCAAGTGTGAGAGTGCCATAAAAGCAAGTCGTTCTGTTCTGAGCATTTGGCTTGCCCCACTCCTGAGGTCTATCCAGTTCTCACTCCTGTGGTCCTTCAGCTCTGTATGAGGAAGGCACCATCTTTCTGCTTTTCTCTCCAGTTCATATTTAGTTGGCATCTCTTGGCCCATGGGGCTTGTGTTTCTGCATGCTGTGACTGAATTGGAATTGTATGTTTCCTTTCTCGTGATTCATGATAAACTGAGAGGTGTCATCTCAAAGATGCAGTGGGGAGCCTGGGCCCCAGCCACGCAAACTTGGATTGCCAGGGCTGGCAATCCAGTGACTCATCTCTTTTAGCTGGGACTTTCCACCATGCTTACTTAATTAGTGATTCAACCTCCCCACATTGTCCTTGGGGAGAACTTTCAACAAGACAACAGCTTCTCTTCTCCTTGGTGCTCAGATCTCATCCCTTATGCAGCCACAGACAGTGCTGTGAATGTGAGGAGCTACCCCAAGACACAGGAGCAGAACAGCTGAGGGACACATGTCAGCGAGCAGGGACCTGCGATGCCTACTCTGAATTTGTGTCCCCTCTGGAGCAGGGAGAGGCTCAGCGCTCTGAGGAGCAGAGGGAGATGGCAATGTGGAGATGCTTCAGAAGATGGTTTTGTACATGAACTATGAACCGGAGATCTGTACCCCTGTGTGCTCCTTTGTAAGCCGGGCTGCTGAGAGTCTCCTGCCTTGAGGTGCTTTTCCCACCTCTACTGTTGCAGTGGGATGTGCATCAGGAAACAACCTTGCTTACGGTCCAGAGTGAGCGATTTGGCTGATAGACTGTGGGAGAGGCTGCATGGAGCCTTCTCTTGCCAGCCCAGGTAAGAGTTGAGCCAAGAGGCTGGACAGCAGCTTGATGGTTCCTCAAGTCATTGGCTGTAGGAGAGGAGCTGAGCTGGGAAGAAGCTGAGCTCTGACTTTGCAGGCTGTTGTCAAAACACAGATGAGTGACTGGAGGACAGCCCTGGCAAGAGCTCATTTTCCTCTGTTCTGTATGGACAGAAAGGATCGTCTCTGGTGCCTTCCAGCAGGGGCACAAATGGCTTATCTCTGTAAGATCTCCCTTCCTTTCCTTCCTGCATCCCAGGATCCAGACTGCAATGAGTCTGAGTTGAGAGCACCTGGCAGATCCAGTCAGGAAACCTCCCGGTGCTCTTGGGACCATCAAGAAGGATGGCACTGGAAAGGATCATGTGCTTGCTAGACATCACACAAAGACTGCTGTGGAGGCTGCAGGCTGGAGTGCCTGGATACGGTGGCAGGGAGATGACCATGCAGAGGGGTCTCTGCACAGGATGCATGCCACCACCTTAGTGTCCATATATCCTTGGTGTCCGTATATCCTTGGTGTCTGCTGCTGACTCAGGTCCTTTCTGCTCACCAAGCACCAGTGTAAACCAACCCACACCTTTCCACCATAGGCTGCCTGACCTGGCACGGCTCGCTCTGAAGAGCACTGGCAGGCTTGTGTGGGGTGGGAGGAAGCAGCTGAGACATCTTACAGATCTTGGTTTGCAGTCCCTGAGACTTCTTTTTGAGTGCCATCCCCGTCCCTGGCATGATGCAAGGAGTAGGAGTGCATGTCCCCGAGCGCGCCTGCCTGCTTCTGTCCCCGTGAGGATTTTCACTGCGGGTGGGTCCTCTGCTGCCAGTGGAGTAGAGAAGGCTGGACCGAGGCCAGGACGTGGCCCTGTTTTATATTAAGCTCATAAAGCCCAGCCCTTGGTACTTGTTTGTTTTGTGCTCTCATTATTCTAATCCCTTCAATCCCTTTGCTCACGCGGAGGCCATACGCTTTGTCCAGTTGGTGTGTTGGAATGACACAGTACCCTGACTGTGCCGGGGAGTGACAGGGATAAGCCCCAAGGCTCCTCCAGAGAGCCCAAGCCTCTTCTCTGAGTGGGGTTCCCAGCACATTTGGGGTCTGGCCACAGTTTTTTCTCATGAACTCTGTCCTGTGCTTGGTACAGGAAACCTTTGCATTACGCAGGCAAACCCTGCTCCTCCCTGGCCTACTGGACATCCCCGTAGAGTTGGTACTTCCAACTGACTGAACATCATGGCCTGATCTTGATGTCTGTCTCAGCCATGTATAGGACAGCCAGTGGGGTGAACAGAGAAGTTTAAGACCACAAGACTGGGGAGGATCTCTCAGGTCATTAAGTCTGAACTCCAGCTTTCATAGCTGGCTGTGCAATACCTCCACTTTCACCAAGCAGTGATGCTTCATCTCCGAGGAATGAGGTAGTGCTGGGATAGCTGTATCTGAGCATAGGTGCTCTCAATCGGGCTCTTCCACTGTCTCCATTCTTTTGAGCGTCCCAGCAGCCTCTCTTTGCACTCATTCCACCTTGAGACAGTCTCTAGAGCAACACTGGGTGCTCTCAGGGCACCTGTGATCTCACCAAGGCCTTGTCCACTGGCATTAAGACTGCCCTATGGCTTTGGAAAGTGTTTAGCGTGATGCTGCCCAGCATCATGTTGGCATTTCTTGGTCTTGGCCTCTCACAGCTGTCCTCCGAGCAGCGAGTGCACCCAGGTCCCTCTCACCGCCTGCTCCCACCTCTGAGCTTGTAGCATATGTTCCTGTGATTTGTCCCAGGATGGTGCTGAGGTTCTTCCAGCTCCTGCTGCTCTGTGCTCCCATCCAGCTCTTCCTGCACAGCTTGTGTCTCCAGACACGGCACATTTCATCAGCACACTTACTTTCCTGGTGCCAAGCTGTTCAGTGAAGATGTAAAGCTACATCAATCCATGAGGGCTTCCTGCTCTGTGAAAGCTGCCCTCACCTCCCCCTTGTGGACCTTTTGCCAATCCCTGTCTTCTCCGCCTTAGCTCATACATTCCAATGTGGTGCTGTAGGAAAGACAGGTGCTGCCGGCCAAGTGGATGAGACTGATGGTGTTTCCCCTGAATAAGCCCAGCTCTCCTTCCTTCCTGAAGATGGTGTCTGATGCTGTGTGCTGAGTCAGGGGCGGAGGCAAAGCTCGACACAGGGCTTCAGCTTGGCATCTTCCTTCTTGCTCAAACAGTTTCAGGCACTACAGCAGCGAGTCAGAGCTTGGCCCACTGTCCCTTTGCCTAGCATTGAACTCCGTGTGCAGGGATCAGTCACTGCCCTCCCGGTGGGCTGGCACTGAGTTTCTCAGCAAGGATCTTACGTGGATGATAGCTCCATGGCAGCAGGACCAGGGATCAGGTGAGAGGACAGGACTCACCAGTCCAGGCTTGCAGTCAGCGACTGTGATGGCTATGAGAGTGACCCTGCCGGGGTGGCTCGCTGGAGGGGCTGCATCTGTTTTCCACAAGGACTGCAGGGAAGAGCAGTCATTCACAAGCCATCCCTGCAGCTGCAGCGAGTGAGCTCTGTGCCGCACATGTAGGACTGCTGTCACCACGGGGGTCCCCACCATGCTGCTCGGTGCAGAGGCTGCCTCAGACACCAGCCCAGCTGAGACCCCCTCAGTCTGTGGTACCTGAATGGGAAGTACTGGGTGGGGAGTTCAGTTCACCCTCAGCTTCCCCACATCTCACTTCACTCTCTCCTCCCCACAGACATCAACGAGTGCTTGATGCAGGGCCTCTGCAAAGACGCCGAGTGTGTCAACACCCGCGGCAGCTTCCGCTGCACCTGCAAGCCTGGCACCATGCTGGACCCATCCCGCAGCCATTGCATCTGTAAGTGCTCTGGGGAACCCCTCAAGTTGGGAAAGGGGCCTGAGCAGGATCCCATGGCTTAGCAGAGGCTTCATGCCCGCTATGCTGTCCTGCGCTGATGTGCAGGGTGGGACCCTGTGCCTCAGGCCCCCTTCATCCATCATTCTTCTCCATGGACATCCCATAGCCCCTGCTGCTGTTGGCTGCAGAGCCCAGATGGGGTGTGCCTGCAGTGCAGCAGCAGAGGACACAACCTGGTGGGTTGAGAGAGGTCCCACAGGAGCTGGGTTTTCTTGGAGCTGGCACTGCTGGGGGGATGGCCTGATGGTTGAGGGCCAGGACGTGTTCTGAGGTGAGGATGGGGCAGCCCTTGGGACAGGCTGGGAGGTAGAGACAACAAAAGGCCTGAGGAGGAGAGGCTGAGTGTCCTCATTTCTCTCTCTGGGGAGCATAAATCTTGGCCCCTGGCACTGACCCTGCTGTTGTGTTTCAGCGGACAAAGCGGTGTCGATGGAGCAGGGGCTGTGTTACCGCTCGGCGGCTGGAGGCGTGTGCTCCTTCCCCCTTTCCCATCGCATCACCCAGCAGATCTGCTGCTGCAGCCGTGTCGGCAAGGGATGGGGGAAGAATTGCGAGGAGTGCCCTGTGCCTGGCTCAGGTGAGATGTGCCCGCTTCGGCTTTGCCTGCGCTGGTTAGACTGGGGCTTGGGCTTGCCTGAACTTGCCACCACGGGGACGACTGCAGGACCCAGAACTGAGTGATGGCCTGTGGAATGGGTACAGCAGCCCAGGGAGCAGACCTGGACAGTATTGGGAAGACAGAGAAATCTCTGATAGGAGACCACTCTGTACCAGAGGGAGAGCACAGCCATGTCTGTCTGGCTTTCCTTGAAAGTCCTTTTGCTCCTCAGATCTTCTGCTGGGATGAAAGCCAGGTGAGGATCAGTTTGGCATATCTCAGCATGGGGTAGGGTGGAGGGGGAAGCACCAAGATCCTCAGAGATGGGGAGAGTCTTCAGGTGGTTTGTGCAGAGTATCATGAGTGATGTGCAAAGTGCTCAGTGCCAGTGTACCAGCGGTTTGCTTTTACCTGCTGCTTGCTCAGCTTGGACCTTCCTAGCAGTACTGACCGAGGAAAGGGATTTAGTGTTTGTTGTCTGGAAGAATCAGCCAATGGCTATTAGAAACCCACCCTGCCCTGTGAGCAGATTCCCTCTGCTCGAAGCAGCCACACACTGAAGCCCATATGTGTTTCTATAACAGTTTAGCCCTTAGAAATCTCCAGAAAATGATATGAGAAACTGGTACCTGCATTCACATACATAGCTGTCCATCTTAATTTCTTTCTTCCACTGATCCCACCATCATGTCTGGGTGCAGTAAGCCAGGTGATCCCTGCACCAGCCTCTGCCTTCCGATCTCTGCTCTCTGAAGTTTTGATTTGATTTTTCCATCACAGAAGCCTTCAAGGAGATTTGCCCAGCAGGACATGGCTACACCTACTCGAGCTCTGATATCCGCCTGTCAATGAGGAAGGCAGAGGCAGAAGAGCTGCCCCTCAGCTTGGAAGAGCAAGGGGAGACCAGCAACTGGACATTGGACTGGGCAGCAAGGAGACAGCAACTGCAGGACAGCCGGCGTGGGAGCATCCTAGAGGCATTCCCAAACCCTGGTGCCTCAACAGGAGAGGGTAGTATGGGGTCTGCTGCTTAAAGCTGCTGCATCTGGGCCCCTAGCAAGGGTGGGCAAATTCCCAGGTCCTGCCATGCCTCCATGGATGGACTTCTAGCTGATAAGGGCTTTCTATATGTGTATGATATGCAAGGTGTTCTTTAGCCCCACTCGTGTTGCTCAGGCATGAGACACTTGAGAGGAGGTTGAGTGTTTCAGGCTCCAGTGACCACAGCTTTGCAGCTGGTGCTGGCTGGCCAGGCTGCCTCCACCTGGACCTCAGTTCTGCATGGCAGCCCTGGCACTGCAGCCCTTGGGCTTTTGTCCAGCCCAGCTGGAGGAAAGTGTGACCGACTGCTTGTGCCAACACCTGCTGGAGTGGAAGCTCCTGGGGTCTGTGCTGTACCAGGAGAGGAGGCTGGGTGTGCTGGCTTTGGGAACAAGTTCTTGCAGAGGAGTGTAAGGGACTGAGCATCAGTGTCATAGAGGTGGGGTGAAATCAGGGCAGCCAGGGTTTGAGGATGATGCCTGCCTGCCTTGACTCTGCTCACCATGCACTGTTTCACTTTCCAGGTGAAATTTCTTCTGCTGTGCAGGTGAGTAAGATTTGTCTGGGTGCATCCATGATAGCTTGATGGGAGAGAAGGGAGATGCTGTCGAAATAGGTGACAAGGAGGTGTGAAATGTGGTCAGAGAGAGCACTAAATAGAGCAAGTAGCTACTGCCAGAGGGAGCAGTGTACAAAATGCAGACCCTACCTCCCTGGCTGAATTGCTGTGGCTGAAGGCACTGTGCCATGTGCCTGCTCAGCTCTTGCTAAGAGGCCATTAGCTCAAACCAAGGGAAGCTGGGGGCTTTGGTGCATTAGTTCATGGTCAACCTTGACTCAAGCTGGCAGTTGCTGGGACTGGGTAGGCTGCCATCAGCCTGGCCTGGCTGTGGGGCTAGGCAGGCAGCAGGGGAAGGGGAACCGCTGCAGACAGCTCGAGGAGTGCTCCCCTCACAGACTCTGCTGTCATGTTTAAGCCCAGCTTGCAGGCAGGTCTCCCTGTGTTGGCATGGGCACAGTAGAAACCCTGCTAGAGCATTCAGGACAAGGGTCTCCCACACTGGCTGTGTGAATTCACCCTGTGGGACAGGAGCAGCCTGGGGACCAATTCTCTGCCAGGCTCTCCTGGGGCTGGGTTTATTTATTATGAGTTTCACTTGAAAAATATGTGTCTCCATCTCTGCTGTCAGTAGAGGTTGAGCTGTAATTTTCCTGATTATCTTTGTGCCCTCCTTGCTATAGCAGCCCAGCCCTCAGCATGTGCTTACATCTCCTCTGAGAGAGGGGTCAGCAGTGCCATTGTCCTGCTTTATAGACATAGTGACTATATAGTGACTTGCCCAAGGACACATGAGGGGCAGAAATTTGAACCAAAGCTTCCAAATCTGAAGCAAAGCTAAGCTGGGACTTGTGTTGCTCAACTGCCTGTTTTCTTCATCCATTGTGGAAAGTTCCTCGGAGCAGAGACCTCCAGTGTCTCCTTTGGCAGCCATGGATTTGCCAGGAGGGGATGCTGAGGAAGTGTTGAGCACCAAGCGCCTTTCTAGTAGGTAGCGCTCTGAGACAGGATAAAGCAGTGGCTGTCCTGAGCCCTCCAGAGCCACCAGTGGCAATGGCAGTATTTACTGTGCCTGACTGCTCTTTTTGGCTGCCTTGTGGAGATGCCTGCCCTGTGGCAGTGCCCTGGGTCCCACTCACATGGCGTGCTGGCACAGCCCTTGGCTGGTAGTCCCTGGGCATGGCCAGGAGCTGTGTTGTACTCTGGACAATGTGCTCAGGACAGCCTGGCCCTCCCAGCTGCACCCAGCTGTGGCAGCTTCTCTTCCCAGCACAGTGTCTCAGGGAACAAGAAGAGAGAGAAGGTGGGTGGGAAAATGTGCCAGGGATGCTGCATGTCAGCTACATGCATGTGGATAGAGGCAGTGCTGTATTTCTGTCCCTCAGGGTGCTGCTGATGCCACCACAGAGCCCGCCACACGCAGAGGTGAGTGCCTGGCTGGCGTGAGGGCAGGGGGACCAAGGGGAAGGGGATGGGGAAGTGAAGAGGGAGGAGAATGGTGAGGCTGCCTCCTCAGAGCAGCCCCTGGTTCTGAGCAGGATGGGCTCCCAGCTGGGCTGGCTGTAGGGTAGCACGGGAGACCCCAGTCACACTGCAGTGGTTGATGTGGGGCTGTAGGGATGCAGGGAGCTGGTCGCTCTCCAGCGAGGTGGAAGTGGCTGTGTTAAATAACAAGATGATGAGGTTGCCACAGCCACCCTGTGGCCCCTTCCCACACGCTCTCTAGGATCTGTGGGTGCAGGGGCACCCAGCACCGGTAAACCTCGGGCCTTCACCTCTGCCTGGGATCAGGGGCTGGACCTCAGCTCTCTTATTTCTCAGGAGAAGAGGAGGAAGAGGAGTCCTGGCATGGTCTTCCCCAGCCTGGACATGCCAGCATCTGGGAGGTTGTTGCTCCAACACAGATGCCAGCGCAGGGCTCAGGTGTGTGTCCACTGCTCTCGGGGATTTCCCTCCCTCCCCTGCCTGGTGCTATTGGGAAATTTCACCCTAAACTCTGCCCGGGGGCTCTCTCCGTTCCCCAGGCTGCTTATCTTCCCACATGCCCCACTTGACTTCCCAAAGAAAAGTCCCTTTCCTGCCACTCTGGGGTGTTGTCCCAGCCTGGCCCCAGCTGCTGCCAGCCAGGGAATAGCTGGCTGGCCATGGTGGGGCACCAGAGGGATGCCATACAGGGAGCGAAGTGTTTGGCTCTGGGGATCCTTTCCCCCCTGCAACTGGCTTGCACGGTGCGGCGGTGGCTGCCGGGTGAGGGGGATCACGCGCCCCGTGGGGCGGCTTTGGCCGCGTTCCCCCGTGGTGCGAGCTGACTCATCAGGAAGCGGGAGCGCAAGGGGAGGCATGTGGCTCCCGGGGCGGCTTGTTTACTGCGCCGGAAACAAGGACGCTCTTGTTCCAGGCTTGCTCAAGTGTCTGGGAGCGTGGCCCCTGCCCTCCGCTGGGGGCTGGAGCACCTTGGGGAGCAGGCCTGGCGGAGGCACCTTGCTGAGGAATGCATCTTCCTCAATAGCCTTTTGTTTGGGGTTGGGCTGGCCCCCCCCTAACCGGCTCAGAGCCGAGGGGTGTGCAGTGCCCCACTGCCCCCCCACTACTGACTGTGCACGGCTGTAGCAGGGTGATGGCAGGCAGATCCTTGCTGCCACCCCGAAAGGAGCCCCCTTGCAGGTGCCAGGCTCTGCTGACAGCCCTCCAAGGTGTGGGGCTGATCCTGCTGGCCTTGTATGGCAGTGTAGGGGTCTGGGGGGTCCCAGCTGGGCTCAGGCCAGAGGAGGTGGCAGGGTCTGCAGTGATTGATGTGGGGCTGTACTGATGCAGGGAGCTGGTCGCTCTCCAGCGAGGTGGAAGTGGCTGTGTTAAATAACAAGATGATGAGGTTGCCACAGCCACCCTGTGGCCCCTTCCCACATGCTCTCTAGGATCTGTGAGTGCAGGGGCACCCAGCACAGGTAAACCTCAGGTCTTCACCTCCTTGCATCCCTACAGGCACTGACTGCCTGAAGATGTAGAGGAGCAAGCTGAGCCTGCTCCATCTCTCCAAGGAAAAAAGTAGCCTCCCCAGTGTGGTGCTGGGGACACAAGGCAGACCCTGGAGTGCTGCCCCCAACCCCATGCTCTCTCCTCTCAGGGGTCAGCAGCTGTGCCTCTTCACCACTCTCCTGTGGAGCCGGCACTTGTGTGCTTACCCCAGAGGGATACAGCTGCATGTGCCACCCTGGCTACTCCTTGGACCCCAGCCGCCGCCGCTGCATCGGTAGGTTGGCATCTCCTCTGCCTGCCAGGCCTCCATGGACTGTTCAGTCCTTCGGGCTCCTGGGGGAAGGTTTTCTGGCAGCTCTGCTGAGCCCCTGCCTATTCACTGCACCGTGAGGCTGGCAGGAGGCTGGTAGGGGGCTGGCAGGAGGCTGCTGTGGTGACTGCCTTTCTTCCTTCCTTGCCTGGGCACAGATGAAGATGAGTGCCTGAAAGATCCTTGTGCTGGAAAAGGTCGCTGCATCAACAGTGTGGGCTCTTATTTGTGCCTCTGCTACTCTGGGTACACCCTGGCTGTCTTGGAGGGCAAGCAGAGCTGTCAGGGTAAGTGGTGTCCACCTGGCACATGGCTGCCACCTCCCCAGGGTCTCCCCAGTCTCCCTCTCGTGCTCTCTCATGCATGTGCACACACACCCACACTCATGCACACACACCAGCACACCCTCACTCTCTGCAGACCTGCCCACAGACAGCTTGAACCGCAGGGATCACCCTCTCCTGCTCACTCAGGGGCAGGACTCTGCCCATGGAGATCTGGGCAGAAGCCTTTGATGCCAGCCCTGATCACTGCTTCATGGCAAAGCGGGGTGCGTGTCAGCTACAGATGGAGGAGAAGGGGATGGAGGAGAACCCTGGGCAGAGCCTGCTGCAGGTGGAGCAGCTCATCTCCTGCACCCAGTTTTCTCCACACTGGAGGGGGAGGCCTCCAGGACTGTGTACTTGTGTGTTGCCAGATCGAGATGAATGTGAGAACCCCTCTACCTGCCGGGGACAGCGATGCATCAACACTCCCGGCTCCTACCGCTGCGAGTGCAAGGAGGGCTTTGCCATGGGCCCCAGAGGACAGTGCGAAGGTGAAGCTTGCTCCCCTTGTCCTCCAACCCACTCTGTGCAGGGCTGAACACCTCTGTTTCTCACTGCTCTGTGTATCCTCCTGAAAGGGAGGAGACACCCCACATTGTGTTTGTCTGCTCTGTGTCCCCCCGTGAGGGTTGTCTGTCCTCTGCTACAGGAAGAACAGACTTTACTGGGTTGGGATAGGGGAGTTCTCCTGGGATCCTCTCCCACCTACCCAGGGAGGTTCCCTGTGACCATCCCATGCTGGCTTCCTGTTCTGGGAGGAGATGCCCAAGTGTTTTCATGTCAGCTTGACTCTGTCACCAAAGCCTTGTGATAGCAAGTAGCGTGTGGGAAGAGCAGGCTGCAGAAACTCAGACCACCAATTCCCACAGTGCCCCACTCACATGGCATGGTCTGGGCCCTTCAGAGCATTCAACCTTGTGAACATACGGTGTACTTGATCAAAGATTCCCCTTTTCTCAGTAGCTCAGCTCCAAAAGAGAGTTGGAGACTATTTTAGGAGGCAGTACAGGAAGCAGGGCACGCACAGAATTCTGCTCCCCCGGCATGGCCTCCAGAAAGCACTTGCCTTAAGGACTTCCTGAGCTGAAGGCTGCATCCTAATCGTAGTTATGAAAGTCCCTGATGAAACAACTCTTCACAGATGTTCTCTGATCCCTTTCTCTGCCCATGCACATTCCTGGCCCTGGCAACATCCTGTGGCAGCAGGTTTCACTGCTGGATTATGTCAGCCCTCAGGTGTGGGTGTAGGATCCTGAGTGATAAATGGGACTGTAAGAAGTGTTGCCCAAGCCCTGGAGAACTCATCTCACCTCCTCCTGGGCATTGCTGTCCCCCAGAGGAGAACTCTGAGGCTCCAGCTAGAGGGGACATCCTGGAGAAGGCTGCATTTTTTGCCTTTGGGAGCCTGAAAGGAGTGTGTTTCTTGGCAGATATCAATGAGTGCGTGGATCCCAGCCCTTGCCCCCGTGGGAAGTGTGTCAATACACTCGGCTCCTACAAGTGTGTCAGCTGTGGGGATGGCTACCAGCCCAGGAACGGGAGATGTGTTGGTGAGGACTGTGGGCTGTCTCTGGGTGGCACCCACACCCCCTGCGGCCGTGCTTCCTGCAAGCCTCAAAGGGAGCGGGGGCACAGGCAGTATGCTTCTCCCTGGCCAGGGCACAGTGCCCTTGCAATTTGGGTGGCAGGGGAGGCCCTGAGCACCCTCCCATTCCATATTGCTCTCTGCTGTGTCATGCAGATGCGGATGAGTGTCTTGCGGAGGGGATCTGTGTTCACGGGCGATGTGTCAATCTGGATGGGTCCTTCCGCTGTTCCTGCTACCGGGGCTACGAGGTGGCACCAGATGGGAAGAGCTGCCAAGGTACTGGGGAGCTACGAGTCCAAACCCTCTGAAGTGTCACACACCTTTTTCAGACATTTCCCTGGGCTCTTCCTGAGCACTTGGATTTGCCCAAGTCCTGGCCACCGTGTTGGCTGGTTCCTTCCACACATCTGCCCCTGGTGATGGTACCTCCTCATCCTTGTCCCTCATCCTGCTCTCCCTTGTGTGCTTATGCAGACATCGATGAGTGCACTGCTCAGGGTGCCTGTCCCTCTGCTCTCTGCCTCAACACCGAGGGCTCCTACTCCTGCATGGCTTGTGACACCGGCTACGCTGTGTCCAGAGATGGCAGCATGTGTGAAGGTATCACTTTCCGAGGAACAAAGGAGTGGGTGCTGGAGGGAATGAGGGAAGAGAAGTGTCCATTGCTGGGTTATTGGTGGGGATCAGGACTTTTTCAGCCTCAGGATCTTTCTCCATCTCTTTAGCTTTCTGATTAGCAGATAGTGGAAGGAGGGTGTGCAAGCAATCATTACGTAGAGCAGCAGAAAGGTGATCTTCTGCACCCAGGAAAGGGATCGGGGGCAAGGACTCATTGATGAGACTCCTGGTGACCTGGAGGACGCTGACAAAGTCTAGAGGAGTACAGGAAGCCTGGAAACATGGGCAGAGAAGAGCTGAGTGTGGTTCAGTTCAGAACTATGTGTCTGGAAGCATGTGCCCCAACTGTACATCAACAGAGACAGTGAAGAGACTGTGGGCACCCAGGCTTCATCTTTTTTCCCCAGTCCCTAGTGTAATTTGGACATGTTTTAAAAGGAAAGAGTAGTTCAAGGACTCTGCCGCACCAGGTATGTGTGACAGAGAGTTAACACCAGCGTGGATCCGTGTTGGTTGCTTTGCTCAGACATGAGAGTGCCCTGTCTCAGCCTGACAGCCTGACAGCCCCAGCACAGACAGGGAAAATCCCTCCCTGGTGGCTGCTCCCAGGGGATGTCCTGGGCTTGAGATGGCTTGATGCAAATTCCCTGTCTGGGGCAAGGGAAGGCAGGGGACAGAGCTGGAAAAGGTATTTGTTTAGAGATTGGCCTGTGCTGCGCATTTCTCTCTGGAGCACTGCAGAGCTCTGCAGCCTGCACAAAGCTGGCAAACAGAAGATCTTGCCTTTGATGTGACTCTCGGAAGACACCCCCTGCATGGGGGCCTCCAGTGGGAGAGGAGAGGGAGATTTTCCTCCCTCTTTTCTCTGTTTTGGTGTCCAAGAATGCCGGCATGAAACAAGTTTATTTTCCATCTGATTTTTGGGTGCAATGGAAGAAGCATGGTTTGATCACTTCTGTCTGCCCTATCCCTTTCCCAGGACTGCATGTGAGCCCCTTCTCAGCCACCTTGCACCATCCATGCCACAAGGGCACCTTATCAGGGTTCGATACTGTTTGGGTCACACTGACCCGACGGCATGATGGCACAGTCTTCCCTGCCTTGGCTGATGGCCTTCTCTGTAGATCTGGGTTTCATATTTGAAAGATGATAAGGGTTTCATGTTAGTTCTGTGATAAGTAAACTAGGTTATGGTTCATCTCCAGAAGGATTCCAGAATTTTGCTACTTGCAACCCTTTGAAACTGAACAGCTGGGAATCCTACCCTGAGGCATTGGAGTTGATCCTCTTTTATGCCTGTGGCGTGCTCAGTGCTCTGCTCTGAAAAAAGGAGATGCCAGTCTCAGGACTTTAGCTTCTGCCAGGGGAGAAGAGTACAGCAGAACTTTCTCCACTAGCATATCTTCTGCTGCCTGCATACCAGCCCATGCTTTTGATTAGAGGCATCCTCCAGTGCTTCCCCCTACCTCGTGGGAGTGCAGGCAACAGCAATCCGCTGACATGTTGCAGCCCCCTGATAGAGGGAAGGCCCCCTCTCTCCTCTGCTGTCAGCAAAACCCTCAGAGTGCCAGCGGGCTCTCGGCCCAGGCCTGGGGGAGCTGTGTGGGAAAGGGTTTGTGGGCAGCTCTACAGCTGGGTAAGAACAGATGTAGGCCCCCAGCCAGCTTTGCCAGGAGAAGGACATTATAGGAGAGTCTGGCAGGTAGGAAAGCAGAGCCACAGAAGGTATTGCTGGTGCTGGCATACTTTCATGATATTTGCGGTTTATCACCAACTGTGGCTCTGTGCTGGCCTCTTAGTTGTTGTGGTACCCAGTGCAGAGCTCCCCAGGACACTGGGCTAGCAATATCCCTGTGCTCACAGAATCACAGAATGGCTGAGGTTGGAAGGGACTTATGGAGATCATCTTGTCCAACCCTTATCCTCAAGCATGGTCACCTAGAGCTGGTTGCCCAGGACCATGTCCAGATAGCTTTTCAATATCTCCAAGGACTGAGATTCCACAATCTCTTTGGGGAATTTGTGCCAGTGCTCAGCAACACTCACAGTGAAAAAGTGTTTCCCGATTTCCAGATGGGACCTCCTGTTTTTCAGTTTGTGCCCATTGCCTCCGGTCCTATCACTGGGCACCACTGCCTTGGTGCTGGGATCCAGTTTATCCTGGTTCCTATGATGAAGGGAAGCAAAAGGTCTGGGCTGACTCCTCACACGCCAGTAACAGGGGGTCTGTGCCCCCATCTCACTGTGATGGGATGGTCTGAGAGGGCAGCTCAAACCCACCTTGCAGGCCAACAGCTGGGTGATGGCTTCTCTGGATGGGGACCTTCTCCAGTGGCAGCAAGAGCTGGGACCTCACTGTGCTGTGCCTTTCTGCTTGGCAGATGTGGATGAGTGTGAGGACCCCGCTGTTCAGTGTCTGAGGGGAGAGTGCAGGAACACCCCGGGCTCCTACCAGTGCCACTGCCAAGCTGGCTTCGAGCTCATCAACGGCACCACGTGCGAAGGTATGAACCCCATCCCTGCGGCCCTTTGGGTACAGGGCATACAGCCTCCCTATAGATCCCCTTTCTTTCTTGCCAGGGAGGCAGGTGATGCCATCATGCACAGCACACCCATAAGGTTGTAGACAACTGCAGCATCACCATGGGCAGGGAAGATCTCTGTCTCCATGGCAAAAAAACAGGGCCCAGGAGCCATGCAAGGGCTACCTGTAAGAGAATGGGGAGAGGGAATCCACATGGCTTAGGTGAAGGATGTCCCCCAGGCTGGCTGTATGGCCCTGACTCTGCTCCCTCTGTAGATGTGAATGAGTGCCTGAACAATGAGATCTGCAGCCCCAACGGCGAGTGTCTCAACAGTCACGGATCCTACTTCTGTATTTGTGCTCCTGGATTCTCTAACACAGCCGGTGGAGTCAGCTGCCAAGGTAAGCTGGAGGATGGCAGGGACGTACCTGGGGACCTGCACTCTGCTGCCTCCCTTGCTGTGAGATCCAGGTTGACGATTTTGGCCTGATTTTGCAGATGTGGATGAATGCACAGACAAGTCTCGGTGCTCGCAAGGCCAGTGCCTGAACACAGAAGGCTCCTACAGGTGTCTGTGTGAAAATGGGTTCAAACACTCCCAGGAGACTGATGACTGCGTGGGTGAGAGCTCATCACTGGGCCGATTGGCCCCCTGGGATTTTGGGGGATGGGTGCATCCAGTGCAGGGGGGAGGACAGTTCTGTACCTAGCACCCAAAGTTGCTGGTGGCTTGTAGTGAGGACTAGCAATGGCTGAGGGCCTCTGGCCAACTGAACTTGACCCAGGTGCTGCAGTGAGCAAGCAGGGTTCCCATCTGACCATCCTCATTCCTTTGCCCTCCTCCCTGCAGACGTGGATGAGTGTAAAGAGTACGGGGATGCCATCTGTGGCACGTGGCGGTGCCAGAACAGCCTGGGCTCCTACCGTTGTATCATGGGCTGCCAGCCTGGCTTCCACTGGACCCCCCTGGGTGACTGTATCGGTGAGTACAGCCCCAGGTGTCCCTGTCTCTCCTCCTGGCAGGGACAGGGTGGCTGTGGGACGTGTTTGCCAGGGGTGCGGGGGAGAAGGAGGAGGAGGAAGCATGTGGCTGGTGGAGAGGCAGATAATGCTGAGAGTTTGTTTTCTTGGCTGAGCTGCCTGCTTGTGTCTAGACTTCTCTCTTCCTGGCATTTGGAACAGACACCGCATTGTGCTGCTTTCCGCTTGGGGAGAGTCCTGGGCAGGTTACAGCCATTCCAGGCTTGGGGCTGGATGGCAGCTCCCTTGTAAGCTGTGCTTGCTGGGGCTGCTGCCTGTGCCAGTCACCTGCCTGGCAGGGCTGGGTGAGGGGAAAGGCTGCTGATACCACTGTGTGCTAGGATGGGCAGTCTGGGTTTGGAGTTCGCGCTTCAACAAAGAGGAAAGAGCAAAGGGGTTTTTGCAGTTTTTGAGGCTCCCCTCGGCTTAGGAAAGGCCGCATCAAAGAGGAGCTGCTGCCAGCCACTGGGCTCTGGGCTGTGCTAGGACTCAGACTTAGCATGTGGAGCTGCTCGTGGCCTTGGGAGCAGTGGGTTGGGGCACACAGCTGCTCTGCCTACTGCAGAGAAATAAATTTGCCATGTGTAGTGGTAGGAGGGGAGTGGGATGCAGACAGCAGGGCTATAAAACTGCCCTCCGTAGGCAGAGGACCCAGTTGTGGTTGTCTATCCCCACTGGGCTAGAGCAAGGCAGAGATTGCTCCCTGTTGGAGAAGGACTAGGTCAAGAAGAATGGTGCAGGAGGGTATCATGGGTACTTGCTCCACATGCTTCAGTTGCACCCTTGTATCTCCCACCAATGAGTCTGGAGGCTCTGTGTCCCTTTACGCTGCTGCAAGTACCTGCACTACCCTCGGTCACCCCTGCCAGTCACCTCCCACGCTTCCCGTCCATTTCCCATTCCCACCCTACTCCTGTTGCTCTGTCCACGTGGCCTCTCTGCAGCTCTGGATGTTGTAGGAAGCTTCTGTTAAAACCTACACTCCGAGCAGGGGAGTGATTGGGTCAGCTAGACCCAGTCCCTCACATCAAGGGAATGCCTGCACCATCCCTGGGTCTTGGAATCGGAGCAAAAGGGCCTGGGCGGGGGGAGGCAATTTGGAGAGGTAGGATCTGGGGCAATTCCTGCTCTCTGGTTTGCCGCAGACATAGATGAGTGCGCCAACGAGACGCTGTGCGGGAGCCACGGCTTCTGCGAGAACTCAGACGGCTCCTTCCGCTGCCTCTGCGACCGTGGCTACGAGAGCTCACCCTCTGGCCACTACTGCGTTGGTGAGTCCCCTGCGATCACTCTGCCAGTCAGTGAGGGAGAGCCATCAGCAGGGCCAGGCTGGTGTCCCCCCTGTGTCATGGGGACATGGATGGGGCGTGCATCCATGCATGGAGAATCCCAGACATGGACAAGGCAGCTCATGGAGGCAAAACCCCTCCACTTAGCACAGTAGATCCTTAGGATTGCAAAGGAGCGGGGCTCTATGAAAAGGTGAGTGGCTCCCAGTGAACACAGAGACCTTCTCTGTGCAGGTGGAAAGGAGGTGCTTAGGGGCTGGAGACACTGAAAGTGTCAGAGAGATACTTTAGTGGGTGCCTGGAGAGAACAGACAGGGTGTAATATAAGGAAAAATATTTTCACCAGGCAGGCGGTGGAACAGGTGCCCAAGGTGGCTGTGCAGTCACCACCCTTGGAGGTTTTAAAGACTCAACAAGGCAAAGCTCTGAGCAGCCTGGTGGGATCCTATAACTGACCCTGCTTTGAGCAGGGGATTAGACTAGAGGCCTCCAGTGGTCCCTTCAAACCTGGATGGACCTGTGATCCAGTGACTCAATGCAAGCTGGAGTTCAGGCTCCTTGAATCCAGTGAGAGCAAAGTAGAAAGCTCTTGCCAGGCTTGTGTTGAGCCACAGTGTGAAGACAGCTCTCAGCTTGCCCCTAGCAGCTTCCATCTCCCTGCTGAAGAGTGGCCTCCATGCTGCTGACCATGCACAAGCTGCCCATGCAGAGGCAGGGCTCCAGCTGCCACTGCTGCCCCTTGCTTTGCAGATGTGAATGAGTGTGAGCTGATGGTCGCTGTGTGCGGGACTGCGCTCTGCGAGAACGTGGAGGGATCCTTCCTCTGCCTCTGCCCCAGCGACCACGAGGAGTACGACACAGAGACAGGGCAGTGCCAGCCCCGAGCAGCCATGGGTGAGTAGACAGCTGGAACAGAAGCATGGGTGGCAACTAGAGCAGGAGCACGGTTGTCCTGGCTGGGGTGAGATAAAGCTGGGGGGTTGCCAGGACTACAAGCCCACTCAGGCATCATCTGGGGGGAGCTGAGGAGCCTGAAAGTGGGGAAGGCCACGCTGCTGGTGATGGGTGTGCTCTGGGACCTCCTAGGTTTGGGATGCTGCGTTGGGGTGCCCAGGACCCCATCCCGTCCCTGCCCTGCTGTCTTCTAGAGGGCCCTGAGACACACGCAGCCCACCTCTCTGACAGCGCAGAGCGCAAGCAGTGCTACTACCACATCAGTGATGTTCGCCTGTGTGACAGCGTCCTGGCCAAGAACATCACCAAGGAGGAGTGTTGCTGTACTGTAGGGGCAGCCTGGGGTGACAACTGTGAGACTTACCCCTGCCCCATCCCGGGCACAGGTAGGACTGTGAAGCCACCACATCAGGCAAGGACAGTGCTCTGCCCACCAACTCCACCTTGGTTATGCAAACGAGCTGTTTCTTTTCTTCCCCTCTCTCCTTGGCATCTGCCTCCTGGCCAGTGGAGTACCAAGAGATCTGCCCTCTCGGGAAGGGCTATGTTCCCCAGGAAGATCTACTCTCCGGAAAAGTCTCTTTCACAGGTACTAGCACCATTTTCTTTCATTTCTTCCAGGGGGAAGAGAGAGGATGCTGTGCACAGCACAGCATAGAGATGCATCCACTGAACTATCTCCCCGGGGCTGTGGTGGGAGATGCTAGCATCCTGCTGCTGCTTTCCTCTGCCCAGAGAAATCCCAGATTGCCAGTGTCACTGAGCTGGAAGTGCCTTTTTCTCCAGTCCTGTCTCATTGCTGGCAGTGACTCTTTTCTTGGTGCAAACCTCCCATGCCCATTTTGAACCAGGAATGGGGTCCAGTAAGACACAACCCTTCTGGTTACGGATAGATGTCCCAGTGGCTGGCTAGCTCAGTTTTTGCTTCACCTTCAGGGCGTTAGGTCCTCAACCTTCCAGAAACACACAGGAATTTCCTATTTGTGAAAGTATCCTGTTCTTTGCCATCCTCCCTCCTGCTCTGCCTATGGGTGCTTCCCCCTCTGCTCCCAGGCCTGTGGTCAGTGGGAGAGGTGGGGGGCTCACCCAGGGACCTGCCAGTCCAGGTCAAGGTGCCATGCTTTCTGCAGGCACAGCCCCCAGCCTGCCCTGCTTCCATGGTTCTGCTCCATCAGACGCTCTCCCTCTCTCCCTCCATTCCTCCCTCAGACATGGACGAGTGTGAGATATTTGGCTCCGAGTTCTGCCGCAATGGACAGTGTTTGAACACGGTGCCGGGATACAAGTGCTTCTGCCGTACAGGCTACTTCTATGATTCCAGCAAGCTTGCCTGTGTTGGTAAGATGATCTCAAAGAGCAGTGGGGGCTCCCAGAGGGACAGTTGTGCTGCTGCACCCAGAGTTGTCCCTGCTGCCAACGCTACAGGGCCATCTCCAGGTGGCAGGCTTCCTGGGACCCTCCCAGGGAATGAAAGAGGAGATGGCAGGGAAAGGGTCATGCTGCCCATGTCTGCCAACCTGAAACACTGCTCTGTCCTTGTGCGTGGGCAGACCAGGATGAGTGTCAGAATGAAGTGTACTGCATCAACGGTGAGTGTCTGAACACGGACGGCTCCTACCACTGCTTCTGCAGCCTCCCCCTCGTGCTGGATGCCACAGGCAACCGATGTGTGAACCTCTCCAGCAGAGCAGGTGAGCCCAAGTCCCTTCCACAGCACACCTTCACCCTGTACATCCCACCCTGCAGCTGGGTCTCCTGAGAGGGAGCAGCGGGTGGGGGCTCAGTGCCGGGCTGAGGGATGCCAGTGCCAGCACAGCATGAAGCCAGGGCAGGGGTGCAGGAGCTGGGCCACATGGTCATCCCTCTTGGGACAAAGAGGGTAGCACTTTTCTGGATGATTTTTATGGCATCCTTTGCTTGTGGCACTCACAGATGCCTTGGAGGAGTATGAAATCCACCTGGATGTCTGCTGGCAGACTGTTGCCGACTACATCTGCCAAGACCTGCTGCATGGCGAGCAGACCACGTACACCGAGTGCTGCTGCCGACTGGGCGAAGCCTGGGGTCAGAACTGTGCGCTCTGCCCTCACAGGTCCTCTGGTGAGTGGGGTGGCATGGGCAAGCATCTCCCTGGCAGAGGTGGGGACAGGCTGGGCTGCTGCTGGACATGCTGGGCAGAGTTGGCCGCATATGGCTGCAGTGAGGGCTCCTCCTATTGTCTGCTTTGCCAAAGCCAGCCCAAGGAGTGGGTGAACCCCTCACTTCTCCAGAGCTGAGCTGCACCAGTAGGGAGGACGTAACTTAAACTGGTTTGCAATGAGTCCAAGGTGTCGGAGGGGAGAGCTGCTCTGTGTGTCCTGCTGCACCTGCTTCGCTTAGGAGAGGTGAGGCAGTGGCAGCCCAGCATGGGAACGCGCTGGGAATTGGGGTTCTTACTTCTCAAGGACTTCCTTTTCTCTCACTATTTTCAGCTGATTTTGCTTTCCTGTGTAATGGGGCCAGTGAATACAGTGAAAGAGGGTCTGAGCTCCGGGAAAGACCTAGGTATGAGTATGGACCAGGCTTGGAAGACCCTCACTATGGCCTTCCCAGCCCAGATGTAGGCCCCTACTACAATTACCTGGAGTCTGAGTACGGAAACCCCGATCCTGGTTTCCCCCGGAGGGAACCCATCAGCGAGTTTCGTGGCAGCCCTCTCCACCATGGCCCAGGGCGGTCCTCGCCCCGCTACCTGCCCAGCCAAACTGGTGAGTACTGGGAAACACAGAGATGTGCTTTCCCACCCAGGTAGTCCATGGGAACTGCCTGGCAGCTCCCACCCCAACCAGAATGCTTCAGGCTTGGAGCAAGCTGTGCTTCTGGCTGCTCTGAGTCGATCCTTGCCCCACCAGCACTGTCTTGCCAGGTGCCTGATGTCCCTTATGCAGCTGGGTGGGGGATCACCCTGTTCTGACACTGTCTTGCCACCTTCCAGGCCTCTACGAGGGCTTCGAGGGGCTGCAGGCTGAGGAGTGTGGGATCCTCAATGGCTGTGAGAACGGGCGCTGTGTGCGTGTCCGGGAGGGCTACACCTGCGACTGCTTCGATGGCTTCCAGCTGGACATGACCCTCATGGCCTGTGTGGGTGAGTGGTGGCCAGGGGGGGTACCTACAGGGGGCTGCAGCCGGGGCTGTGCCAGTCACCCGATCCCAGCATCCATCCCTTGGCAGCTGCCGCTCTCTGGTGGTGTTGGCCGGGACAGCTGCCAGAGGAGTCCCTGCTCTTCCTGGTGCCTCTGTCCCACAGAGTTAGGAGGGCCATCCTGGAGGATCAGCCTGCCACTTTCTGCTGGTGATTAAATCAGGGCATCTCAGGGCATCACGGGGAGCAGCGGATTGCCCCATTCTTTGCATAACTCTCTTGTGCATCACCAGCCACCATGACTCTATTCCTGCTTACTTTTCTCTACGTTCACCTTGGTGGAATTCCTCACTCTCCACACTGCCCTACAAGACACAGTCTCTAAAGCCTCTCTCTGCATCTCCTCTGCATCCCTATGCCATGTCTCCATCCTTTTTGCAGTTCAGCTGCCCAAACCAGCTGAGGCCCTGGGTACTCAACAGAGTAGATGAAGACCCTCCTTCCTTAGGCACGGCACTAACTCCAGCTCCTAGTATCCTATTGCAGCTTCTCCATATAGAACCATGACTTCTGCCTCCCCAAATGCTGCTGGCAGAATGGCTGCCTGAGTTGTTACTCCTCCTGCGTGTGTGCGCTCAGTTTCCCTTTCCTTGGCTGCAGTGCTTTGCACTTGCCTTCAGTGAATTTTGTCTGCTTGATTATGAACTGCTTCTCTGCTTGATCAGAATGAGCCTGAGCCCCAGCTCCCCCCCACCCTGAAGTGCTGGCATCACACACGTGTGTTTCATAATCACAGGGATTCTTCCTTTGTCTACCATAATGACAACATTGAGTAGAGCAGGGGTGAGGACAGAGCCTTGCAGGCTATGCTTTAAATGGCTTTTATTTAACAGCCAGGTATTGCTAATTATCTTTGAAGTGCAGCTTTGCAGCCCATTGTGCAATTGCTCGAGTTTCATCTAGACCATATTTTCTCAGTTTGCTTGAGTGTGTCATGTGAGAGCGTGTTGAAATCCTCACCGTGGCCAAGGCACATCATACCCGCCGCTTCTCCCTTATCTGACACACCAGTTATCAGGTCAGCGAAGGGAACCAGATTGGCTTAACGTAATCAGGCCTTAACAGAGCTATTTAATGACCCTGATATGCTTTGGGGGGTTATCACCTAATCACTCACGAACGTGGCCTGCCTGTGGGAATGGGGGTGAGCAGTCTGTAGCTCTGGATTCTCTCTTCTCTGTTTTTAAAGATAGTTACCAGATTTATCCTTCCTTGGGTTTCTGAGACCTCCTTTATCCTCCATCTCAGAAAGAACTGCCAACTTTTCAGGGACTGCAGGAGCGTTAAGAGGAGCTGCAGCAAGCCTTTAGCAATATGGATTTAGCTAATTTATCTATCTGGTTGTCCAGCCTCTCCATCACGGTATGGCCTTTCCCTCCCTGTGCCCCTGCACCCTCGTCTAAACACGTCAAACATGATCTGCGCCTTGTCTGGTCACCACGAGCATTTTTATGATGGCTGGAACAAAGCCCACGTCAGCTGCTCCAGCCAGCTCGGCTGGCTTTTGTTTCCTCTGCCGATAAGGACCAGACCGACATTCCCCATTGTTTCCTGCTGACATATTTACGGAGCCTTTGCTTGTTGCCTTTCGTGTCCTGGACTAACTAGCACTCATTTTGCGCTGAAGCCTGTCTTGATTTTTTTTTCCTTCAGTTCTCCTACATGGTGCTTAGTCGTCCCCATGTTTTCACCTTGCTGACCTGATGCCTCTAGGGAACTCCTGCAGCCGCTGCAGTGCTTACCCTCTCTCCTCCCTGTGGAGACAGCTTGCCCTCACCCCACAGGAGGTGAGGTGAGGTTGGTGTGCACTGCTAGTGCCATTCTACTGCTTCTGTTTTTTGGGTGCTTCTGGGCTAAAATAGCCTTGGTTTACTTCTCTCAATTTGGTGGAAGGTCTACTCTTCCTGCTTTTAACTTCGCCTGGAGCCCCCAACAAGGTTCCTCCCCCTGCTTCCCAGGCTGTGGAGCACATCTTCCTTGATGTGCTTCCTAACATCTCCTCCTTGGGTTTCTGAGCAAGCCCATCTTGTCCATGGCGATGTTCTGGTCCTGAGGTTCAGCCCAAGTCTGCAGCACTCGTTCAGCCGTTGCTTTTTGGCTGTGTATGAAGATTGCCTTGTTCCTCAAACTCTTTCAAGTTTCCCTTCTCCTTCTTCCTCTCATGATGGCTGTGATTCCTCCCACTGCACCTGGACTTTTGCTTCGAGCCTCCCTCTCTGGAGTTGCACTTCCATTTTGTTGCTAGGGGTAACCTGAGGTCCCCAGGGTGGCAGAGCTCTTCAGCCCTGATGGGATCCATCAGTCACTGCTGGGGCCTTTGCTCTCCCTTGGGTGGCCATCTGAACCCATCAGCTGCTCCCCAGTCCCATTCCCTGCTGATCTGTGGGGAGTGAGGATGAACTTAGTGGTCACAGGGCTTGGACCTGCCTTGACAGGTGAGGATTTGGGCTCTGGAGGTCCTGTGGGTGCAAACAAGGGCTTCTGGGGTGCACAGAGGTGCTCTGCGCAGCTGGTGGCCCCACCACAAATTGGGGTAGCTCAGGCAGGGTGTCCAGGGAAGTGCCCTTAGAAGAGCTGACCCATCACAGCAGGGCAGCTGCATGTTTTATTTAGCTGGGTGGCGAGCTGGCCGGGGAAGCCCTTTGGCACAGTTTGCAGGTTAATAAAACAAGCCCTTGTTTGCATAGCGCGAGGTCCCTCTGTGTTCTGCTCCTGGAGGTGATAATCGGCCTCTCAGGGTCACCATCATCTGCCTCCTTGACCCTGTCCAATCAAGAAAGGGTGTTTTCCAAGGCTGGAGGTGGCCTTTCTCCCAGAGCTTACGCTAGCACAATTTACCAGCAGGAAGCTGCTAACCCAGGGGTGTCACCAGCTGCAGAGTGTGGTGGTGGGGTGAGATTATCTGGTATGCATTGCTTGGGGGGGACTCCTTTCTTGTGCTGGGGGATGCCAAATGCTGGGGATGTCACCCCTGGGTACCAAGGGGACTATGTGAATGTGCTGAGGGGTGTGGGAGGCTGGTGGGGTCACACTGGGCATCCTGGAGATGCTAGGAGGGGGCACAGGGGTCCTGTGGGGGAGGTCTTGAAGATGCTGGCTGTGGTCTGGGACAGCAGTGCCACTGGCTCACTCCTATCCTTCTCCTTGCAGACATCAACGAGTGCGAGGAGGTGGGCGGCCCTGAGCCCCTGTGCCAGGGCAGCACCTGCGAGAACACGGAGGGCTCCTACCGCTGCCGCTGCTTGCCAGGCTATGTGGCCCTGACCCAGCCCCACCACTGCGTGCCCCAGACAGCCCAGCGCCCAATGGCAGCGTAGCTCTAGGGGAGCAGGGGCGAGGGGTTGAGGATGCTCCCCTCCCAACCCACGGCTCTGGCACCTGGGAGCTGGGAGCACAGAGAGAGTCCCCCCTGGACTGCAGATGCTTCGAGGCTCTTCGCTCCTTCCCCTCCGAAGCGCACAACTTT
>VXBW01000752.1:33185-61082 GCA_013400375.1 Thinocorus orbignyianus | reverse complement strand
TCTATGATTCTAAATCTCCTCTCAACGCAAAAATTCCTCATGCAAAGTTATATTCCCCTTTGGACACTGGAAATATTAACAAATGACAAATGCTCATAATCCTGTGAGGACTTGGGGGTGGTGGGGATGAGGAAGGGTGAAGTAAATTCTGATACTAAAACTACTACCAAGCTGCTTTTTAAAGAAAACAATAGGGAGTTGCCATCTGAATAGCTTCACTTTAAAAAAGAACACCCAAAACCAAAACATTCCATATGAAATACCTGGTTTGAAGAAAGCAACCCAGCAGCGTTACAGTAAACATTGAGTAAATATTTAAGGAATAAGATGCAGCGTGTCACACACCAGCTCTGAAATCAAGCTGAAGACAGTATCTGATGTAAGCTACCTTGGTGTCAGAGGGTCATTACTGCATCCACACGAATACCCACTGCAATATCTGTACTGGCATTTAATTCCTTTTGCAGGAAATAAAGGGCTTGCAGGAGGCAAAGGGTCACCAGGTTGTGAAGGAAAGATTGGAGATCCAGGCCAAGCTGGAAACCTAGGACAACCAGGAGAGAAGGTTTGGTTGGAAATACAGCACAAACTTTTCCATAGGTCCCATTCATTAAATGTAATGCTGAGCAAATAAATTAAGCAGTATAAGGAACGTAGGAGTTTCCTAACCAGTGACGCACAAACTATAAAATTAAATTCTTTGTCTAAAAAGTGGCTCAAACCAAAATTTTAAATTCAGATACAGGATTTCAGAACTCCCAAGTGTTTGGGATGTTCTGGTACTGTAGTTTTCAGAGCACAAGAAGGATGTTGCATTGCTTACAGCAAAAAAATTGAGGCCACAACTTCTGAAAAGATGGCTATTCAGAAATTGCAATTAAGCGCGTATTTGATGGAGGTCAGTGACAAGTAAGTTAGTGTTTTAATAATAGCAAGTGCTGCATTGAATTGAAGCACAAAGCAAGTAGGTTGGAGGTAATGCTGCAGCCACTCCTGCTGATGAACAGAAGCTAATGCACTGATGGCGTATGTAAATGTAGGATTCTTGGCTAATTTGTAATCAGGATTCAAATTTGAACAAAATCACATCTGGATGTTTGGAAAAAGTGGCAGTTCTTTTTTTGTGTACTCATATGTCATTCTTTTGTGTGCTCTTTGAGATGACAGAGTGTGGGGTTTAAGGCTGTAGACTTTTTTTTTTTAAATTATTATTTAATGTGTGATTTATGCCACAGAACAGCTGGTTGTGGAGTGGCCCTTGTGGTTCAAGTGTGTCATCAGTGACTGCTGTAAGCTCAGTTCTACTGATCTGCTGTATGAACATATTGATTTACTGGGACTCAAAGCTGGTACTCGAAACAACCAGCAGTTCTGTCAGCTGAAAAAAACCTAATTCAACGGTTCTATTTGGGGAATAGAATTGGGACATTTGTGGTAAAACCAGTCATCATGGAAAACAACATTCAGAAGAATGACTTAATAAAACCCACTAACTGACTTTGAGTATTCCAAGACTTAGCTGTTTGCTGACCTTGATTATTTCAAATATTTTAATAAAAACCTAAACACAAAGGAAAAGTTGTATTTGCACAAATTTAACCAAATTTTCAGGTACTGATCCAAAGGTTTTCACAGCTACAGCAAACATCACAATGCAGTAAAGACCAAATGGAGGAAGTGTCTTGCATTGCTCAGACAAAGTTCAAAAGCTGTCTAGATGAATAACTCCTCTGGTATGGAACCTGCTGCTGGTCAATAGGGAACACCCAATTGGTCTGCTGAATTGGAGACATTAAAAACTATGTTGTAAAAGATCCCCTAATAAAAGAAGTTAATTGACCACACAGTGGAGAAAATACTTTGGAAAATTTGCAAAACATAGTGGACTGTTTACATTTCTTTCTGTTGCAGGGTGACCCAGGCATGGTAATTCCTGGAGAGCCAGGTAGACTGGGTTCACCAGGAGGTCTTGGCATTCCTGGCTCAAAAGGTGAAGCTGGATTTCCAGGACTTCCAGGCCTACCAGGGAGTGCTGGACATGATGGTGATGATGGCCTAAGAGGTACTGTTGTCAAACAAGCTCAAGGAACACAGCCAGTTATTTTAAGGAAAGGGAAACCAAGTCAAACAGTGCTCATGCAACACCTAGAACTTCTACTTATATCATTTTGAATCCAGTCTCATTTCTTTTAGGAGATTGTGGCCCACCTGGAGTTCCTGGAGATCCAGGTTTTCCAGGGAAACCTGCTGAATGTCTTATTGGCCTGCCAGGTTTGCCAGGTGGCCAGGGGGCTACAGGCCCAGCAGGTAGGTCCTTCTGAATCAAATGTGCTATTTGACTGGGTCCTGTTTGTGCCTTCCAATAGCCTGAGGGAGCCGAAGTTGTTTCAGGATATTGGTTATAGGACAGTATGCGAGAAACTGTGAGCCCGTTTAAAAGATGCACCTTCCGCAGATGGGAGGAAACACATGCACTAATTAAGATCAATTACAATTCAGATTCCATTGTATAATATAAAGAATAATAATTTCCATCTTGTCTCCTATGTGGGGCTGAGCTTAGATTCCTTGGTGCAATGTGATTGATAAAGAAACAAAACAGAGGAAGGGCTCAGATAGATAAAAAAAACAGTTTGGGATCTCAAAAGTACCTGCATATACTATGTAGAATTCTCAGTCCAAAACAAACACACTCAAACACCCAATACAGTCCTCCTGTATATGACCTCAAAAAGATTTTTTTTTTTTTTTTTTAAGATTAGTGCAGACTTGGTGGGTTTTTCATGTTCGTATTTTTCTTCTTTTTCTGAGTAAGAACAGAATTGTCTATTCTTGCCTTCCCCCACACCCTCCCCCTTTTGAAAAAAGCAACCAATGAACCAACCCCATAACTCTAAAGATTTCCTGAACGTGTATATGGTCTTACAGATCTAACCTCTTCCTCAAACAGGAGGAGTTTCATGCTCATGATGGCAAGATAGAGATGAAGGTTCATTTTCCAGACAGATACATTATACTGCACTGTCATGCATTTTTCTTAGGAGGAAGAGGTTCACAAGGTTCAAAAGGAAAACTTGGTCCTCCTGGCCTGAGTATCCCAGGAATCTATGGAAAGCCTGGGGAACCTGGATTAATAGGTCGTCAGGGAAATACAGGATTACCTGGTCTTAAGGGGCAGTCTGGAAGGCCAGGGATCTCTGGGGTACCAGGTAAGGATTCCCCAAATACTTTTATTGATTGATGTAGAAATTAAGTCAATCTCTGCAAGAAGCTATCAGTCATGCTTCCAAACTGAAGATGCTGAAATACTTACCCAACAATAGCTTTCATATATCGCTGAGATCTATCTGTATGGAAAACAAATAAGTCATCATTCCCTAAATGACAAGTGTATCTTGAAGCTGTCATGACATAATACGTAATTTTCTGTTACGGTCTTCTGAGAACAGAGGGCTGCCTTACATTGTTTCTCGTACAGCAATATTCTGGCAGTAAGACATGAAATAGTTAACATTTAAAGCAACTCCCCAGCATAATGGAAGTGTAAACTGTTTAGCTCTTACTCAGCATCCCTTTTCAGACAGGTAGCCTGTAAATGCTGCTGGCTTTTTCTTCAAAAGCAAGTTCAGATCTTGAGTCTGACAGAGTTGAGTAGATCAAACTCTGTCACATTAACCAGAGCTAACTTTAAGTAAGGTAGGTAATCCCTGTATTATTTTTTTCTTCTCATAAATGTGTTCAAATTTGATGCGTAGAATAAAAAAACCCCAACAGTTATGTAATGCTTATCTCAAAGTATTCTAACTGCTATCAAATCCTTCATTATGCTAATGTATACAACCTATAAAACTAATGATAAGCATGTAGTACTCGACTCAGTTATGCAAACCTAGATTTCTGATGTCGTTTTAAGGGAGCTGTGTCCCAACTAGCCGTCAGCTTCTGGGACAGAAAGGAATGTCCTTCCCATACATCCCGTGACAGGTCCCCCATCCCTGTGTGGATATACCACATACATTATTAACTGCAACAGCTTCTATCGATGAATGAAATAAATGACAGTGAGGATAATCGAGGTAGTTTGGGGGTTACTGTGTGTGTAAGGGCTGTTTGTGTCATTAAAGATAAAAGCTGAATTAATATATTATAAAAATGAAGAAAAAATAAAATAAGCAATTAAACACTTAAATGACAGGCACGTGTATAGTTTTCTGAAGAAATATTCTGTTTCACTGATCAGATGCTAACAAACATGCTCCTATTGCTTCAATTCCACAGGCTCAAGGGGAGAGCCAGGTATAATGGGCCTGTTAGGAATTCCTGGACCCCCTGGCGTGATTGGAAGACCAGGCGACCCGGGTGTCAGAGGCAAGTGGCCATGGTTTCTGCCTTCATTAAAATATAGAAATTTCCATGCTGAAGTAGTGTTTTGATCAGTCATGAGTATGTATGTCATACCGTAATTTCTTTCGGTTTTGGTAAATCTTTGGCTTCTGTATATATGCAGCCTACAGACTGCATAAGAATATCTTTTTTAATTTATTTTTTAGCAGTTTTGAATTGCCACCTTTTCTATTTCATTGGTATTTGTAAAAATGGCTGAGGTTTTCCTAAGAAAATAGCATAGAGGTCTTTTGCTTTGTTTTTTCCATCTCATTCGTATTCCAAATATCATTATTATATCTATTCAACAGATTATACATGTATTCAGTATAAGAAATAATTAGCATCTCTTGCCATAGTCTGTGCTCATAGATGTTTTATTGATGACTGGAGTAATTAAGAAGCTAGTTTAGGTTGTTGATTTGGAATGTTTATTTATGTACGTAGTTTTCCTTGAAGACAGGAGTTTCATTGCTTTCTTTATGCTATCGACTTGTCAGGTTTCTTCAGAAAATCTCATTATATTTTCTTGCAGGTTCTTCTGGCATCCCAGGACTAAAGGGAAGAAAAGGGTTTCTTGGGTCAAAAGGTGAACCAGGCGATAAAGGTTTTCCTGGACCATCTGAGACCTTGGTTGGTATTGGGAATAAAGGAGAACGTGGCTTAAGAGGTACACATTCATTGTTCTGTCATTCAGAACAAGGTAGAGTTGTCATCTATGTTGTAGTTTCAGTGGACTCGAAAACACGCAAGAAAACTGACTCTACTACTGAGAGTATTCTCATAGCTTGGAAATAATTGCTGCTAAACATTGTAACTGCCTTTTTATTTATGGGATAGTTGCATATTACACTCCGTATTTATTTACATTTTAACAAGTCCATGTTCCTTAAAACTTACGGTAATTTTAAACCAGTAATTATATGTCAGGAGCCTTATATACATATATGCTGTACACACAGTTAGTAGCTGTGAGCAAGGACATGGGTGTGTTTACCAACTAAATGCTGGACTGCAAAGAAATTGAGTCTTTTCAGAAATACGTGACTGGCAAAAGAATTCCTTTGTTTGCAGTATTAATATAGACTCTATGTGAGTTGTAGATGCATAACTGACACTGGCTTGTCGCGTAGACATTTTCCTGTGGAAGCTTTCAGAGACTCATTTTGTCTGCGTGCAAGAAATACTGAAGGCATTAACTGTGAGCTTGTCTTGCTTATGTGTTTTCAGATAGTGAAAATCCTATGCTCTGCTTCTGCTTCATTAGCTTTAAGAGTTATAAAACTTTAAGCAAAACTTAGATTCTAAGATGTCGTTTCATAATTTTTTAAAATGAAACTTTGTTTTAGGAGTTCAAGGAAGAGCGGGTCTAAGAGGAGAAAAAGGAGATGCTGGTGTGCAAGGACCCCCAGGTCTTGATGGGTCTGAAGGAATACCTGGTGTACCAGGTATGAAATATGTATATTGAAAAATACTGTATCACATGGAAAGTAGAGATAACATTACCTCAATGCTGGCACATGAACTCAGCTCCACCAGCAGCAGTACATTCTCTGTATTAACTCTGAAGCTTTTCTGAGAATTCTGAAGCTGTGTAATTTCAGAAACTGCTGCTTCAAAGTCATAGCAGCTACTGCCAAATGATTCTCTGTTTCCTTCCAAGTAACAGACCATTGTTTGGGGTGATAAATAGAAAATTCTATTAAATTCTAAATAACTTTAAAACCTAAAGGCTGATGAGGTCAGTGAATAAAAATTGGTATTTATAGAAGTGAAAAGAAGTTTGAATTCCCAGTATTATTAAAAAAATAAGAATTCTAAAACAGGAACATTAGTTGTGCACAGAAATATTTCAGAAGCTTTTTTTATTTCAGGTTGATTTTATTTCGCTTTTCAAAGCCTGCATGTTTGGCTTATATTTTGAAAGCTGCCAGGCATTCAGTTGAAAAGCAGACTTAAGGAGAACCTGCATAAATGATAAGCCTACTTAAGCTATTTTACAAAGTTTTGCTCTGCTATTGCCATAACCTCATACATAATGATACGCATTTGTCTTTTCAAATTAAAGCTAGTAAAGCATCTTTACCTCTCTGTATTCTGTTTTTTTGATCCTTTGAGATAATTTCTTCCTAAAGCACCATATGACACTAATAGATAGGTAAAAATGGTGACAATTAGAAATAATTTTAAACTTGTAATCAAAATGTCTCTTCTCATGATGGCGTTTATCCATGCTGCATGTCATTATAACATCATTGCTATATTCTGTCATTAATATCCTTTGTAGTTGTTGCAGTGTAGCCATCACAGGAAAAACTGCAAATGTTCCACTCCTTCCTAACATTTTATGGGAAGAAATAAAACTCCACCTGCCTAAATATTCAGGCATTGCGAGCACTCTGGAATTTAGACATCAGGACAGTCTAGATGCAGTGAGATCTTGTAGTCATTAAACTGAATGCTCATTTAGCTAAACTGGTCTAAAGATAAGTAAGTGGGGGAAAAAGTGCCTAAGCCATGTAAGAAGCTCTTGAGTATACTAGTCATGAGAAACACATAATGAGTAAGGAGTAATGTGATTGCGACATGCCCAGAAACCAGGCTGACCGAGGGAGGGGGAAGGAGGGGGGACATGGACGACAATGAAAGGAGAGTCCAGTGTGTAAATACAAAATCATGATCTTCCTCCAAGTTTGCCAAAGTATATTTCAGTTGCTGCCCCTAAGTGCAGTGGTCACAGAGCTTAATTTTAATGTTGATACAGGAGAATGAGATGCTGCTTGTTTCCTTGATTTTCTGACAATAATTATGGTAATTTTATCTGTGTCTGGGGCCAGAGGCTGCATATTGATTTATAAAATAGTAAGGTGTGCAGTAGAGGATTCTCTGTTCATGACAGCTCTACCAGCAGACAGGTGTCTAAAGCAAACACATGAAGATGACATCTGTTTCTTCACTTTTCAGGTGTCAAAGGACTTATGGGTCTTCCAGGGATTCCTGGAGGACGAGGATTCCCGGGTGCACCAGGAAACAAAGGGGACATGGGAATTCCAGGTTATTTTCTGTCAAACCATATTACAAATTCATAGAGCTGTATAGCATTTGCACAGACTCGAGCAGTTTCTGTAAGCCCACTGCACAATACGCTGGGATTTATTCTTTGCGGCGCCTATAGACTTCTCACCACCCCAGCATTTGCTTAACTTGCAGAATGCAGTTCTCCCTCTCTCTAAATGAACTGTAACTTCTTTAATTTATATGCTTTTTGCATGTAAGAACCTCTTTTTAATGTGTTTAGAATGAAAATCACCTGACTGTGTAAATTACTTTATTTTTAATGAAGAATGAATATCTGAATATATGAGCTGTAGATCACAAAACATGAAGTGTGATATGCAATTTTGAGCCTTTTAAGAGTGGTACCAGTATCTTTATTTTTTCCAGGTCCAAAAGGACAGAAAGGATCTCCAGGCTTTCCAGGACCACCAGGTGACCCTGGTCCACCAGGCTATGATGGCTTTCCAGGTGACAAAGGAGATCCTGGGTCCCCGTCTGCTGGGCCTCCAGGAGAACCTGGTCCAAAGGTATAAAGGCAGTGGCAACATTGTTGTATCAGGCAATGAGCAGAGCCTTTAACTATAGAAACAGAACAATGTGCAAGCAGGAGCTGCAGAGTCTGTAGAAGGAGATGATTTGTAAGTGATAAGAAATAGGAAAATTTTATTGTGTCAGAATAAATTTTTTAGTTTGTTATACTTCATTTTTTTGTCTTGGTGCAAGAATGTCTGAGTTGTAAACGTGGAACATCTTGGAAACAACTTTCTTCTCTAAAAGTTGCTGATCAATTAAGAACAAGGACTTGCACCTAAAAAGTCAGCAGTAGCATTACATTAAAGAGTACAGGAAAATATAATCTTAGCAAGCACAAAAGTTTTTGTGATCTAAAATTGTGCTGTTGGCTTTTGACAGTCTAGTAATATCATTACACTAGATGAATTGGGTGAATTGGGGTTTTTTTCCTTAGTAATATATATTGCATTTGGTATATATTGCATTTGGTATATATCATGTTGAGTAATGTATATTGCCAAGGACAAAAACAGTATCTTTTAAGTTAGGTCAACTCTACGTATTCTGGTTGTTGAACAATTGGAAGTCTTTTTACATATGAGATTATCTGAAATACATGGTTGAGGCTGCAAACTGTACTGTAGCTCTTGTAATCTGTCTAAATTACCTGTTTATTTCCTGTATTAGCTGGGTAGCCCCAGTGAGATTACTGTTGTGGAAGTCAGTAGGAATTCAAGGAGAAATATGCATTTCGGTGTTTTGTATAGCTGCATATTATGTAGGGAATGTGTGTTTGGGTCAAAAGAGGAGCTGTTAGAATAAAACTGAAGGGAGGTCTATGTGCTGGTTAAAACATCTAATGATTTAAGTTAGTTTGTTAGTTAGCTGTATCTAAAGAATCAGTGGCTATTATGAGAAGACTTCGTATTAGTCTACTTTGATTTTTTTATCTGAAAATCATAATGAACCATGATTACACTTATTTAACCTTCAAAATTACATATGATTTTTCTGTTGTTCAAATATGGAATGTAAATGCATTTAATGTAATGTGATTCTTTATCTCTTTGTGCAACCACTATTTCTCAGGGAGATCCAGGCTCTCCAGGAGTTTTGGGCAGCAAAGGAGTAAAAGGATCCCAAGGTCATCCAGGCCATAGAGGAGTACCAGGACCACATGGGATCAGAGGGGAACCGGGAAGTACAGGAATCCCGGGTATGTTTTGGTTTGGAGGGGTGGTGAGAGGTTGACACACTTCTAGAAGAAGATAATTTCTCAGTAAACTACACAGGGTACCTGTGGGGTGGCAGGTTAATTTTCAGCTGCTGTAAACCTAAACAGCTCCTTTGTAATCGGTGCAGCCAGGCTTGCTTATGCCAACTAGAGATTTTTCACAGCTGTCCAAAGCAGAAATTATAGCAAAGTTCTCCAACTCAGTCTGGATCTAGTGATAATACCTTTTCTCCTCTCCCACACTTTTATTGCAGGGAAGCTTGGACCTCCTGGAGGTATTGGTGTTAAAGGACGGCAGGGCCACCCGGGACAACGGGGCATTACAGGCCCTCCTGGTATGGTATATGGCATCTCTCCCAGATCACTGCCCCCTGCTCTGTTTTCTTTGTAATGAGGCAGATGATGTTCTTGTTCCTGTTCTTCTGAGCTTCTTTAAAACCTAACTGATGCAGTTGAAGTCTGTGTTTATGCTAGTTCAAGGCTTTGTTTACCTTCTCTGGTTCCAGCTAAGGTCTTTAACAACCTGTTTTCAATGTTGTTTCAGCTGAGGCAAAAAGTTTTTAATTTTGTTTGACTACTGTAAAGATTTTTGCCTTTTTTGTTTTTTTTTTTTCTTTTCTTTTTTAAATCCAGAGGTCTCAAGATGTTATACCCACACGCTTCATTGTAGGAAAGGCTTGTTCTACCTCCTAAAGGAGAATTATAAACTAAGATGTAGCTAGAAGAGAAGAAAATGAATTAGAGTGGAAAGAGGGGGGAGAGTTGTAGTTGTTTGTTAAAGCAACAGAAAAGATCAAACTATTCAACCGGAGGGGGAGTGTGTAAGTATGCAGCATCAGAAGTATGCAATGCAGACTTTATTAAAGTGAGTGCCAATTATTTTCTTCAAAAAGAGTGTTGAATGTCCTTACATTCAGAAATCCTCATCAAAATTATGGGGTTTTGTAGATTTAGTGAACTTGCATTGACAAAAAGGTAGAGTTAGCAAAGATGAGAATCTAATCCCTGTTTAGAGAAACCTTGAATTTGTAATAAAGCCAGGGAGAGAAACCACACTGCCCGTGTGGACTCCCACCCTCTTGTGTTATATCAAAGGCAGAGTACTAAAGTGTCTTTGAAAGACAGGGAAGTTATTGCCTGTGAAAAATAGTGGGGGTGTAAAATCCATTGAAGTCCAGTGAGCTCAATAAAAATTCTATGCTGCCCTTTACAAATGTTTATATGCCAACACAGTTACATCTATCTCTGAAGCAGCTGGACTAATTAAATTTTAAGAAAGGGGATTCATATCTTCTCCCTTTGAAATGCAAAATAACAGAAGTGAAAACGATATCGTGGTCCATTATAATTCACAGGTACTGCTGGAGACCCTGGAAAATATGGACGTGTTGGTGAAAGAGGTAATCAAGGTCAGGATGGCATGCCTGGTCCCTCAGGAGTAAAGGGAGAACCAGGTAACACCAGTGAAATACTTTCATTCTATTTTACAGTTGTTGTTTTTCCCCTAGTTAAATTGGCAAGGATTATTTGGGAAGGATTAATAAGAGCTTTTGTGGAGCCAAAGAGAAGTTTATAACTAGGATGTTTTTTCACTTTTACATGATTCACAGGTTTTGCTATGTAATTGTGTGTGTTTTCAAAACCCCAAATGCATGTCAGTGCTCTGTTGTACATGTGGTTTGTCATACCACCACCTAAATTGATAATGTCAGTAAGAGCCAAAGTATTGCTGTTAACAGTTCTTATGTGTCTAATCTCAAAGAGACTAAAAGAACCAAAATCCTTTTAAAGGGGTCTCCTCTCTTAACATGGAAATAAGATAAAAGGACTCACAGTGTCTACTTAGATGCTTAGTGAAGGTTTCTACGACCTGGCCCTTGGGTTTGTAAAACCTCTCATTTAAATGTTGCTTCCGATGTCATCAGCATCCGCAGGTAAATTTAGTCCTTCACTGAACTCTGACAGAAAGTGTTCCCATGTTTTTACAGTGAAAATGCTTATTTGCATGTTAGTGTAAAGAGGATACTGAGAAGGCATTCATAGTTGTAAGTTTTTTTCATATTAAGTTTGAAGTAATCACTGTTAACATGTTTTCAAGTATTTACATTTCTTCCATTTTTCTTCTGTTTACTTTTGCTCTGAAAAAAGACAAAGCTTATTATTGTAGAATGTACCTCAAATATGGTTGATCAATAAGATTTCCTACTGTAAAGAAAAAACGTATAAATCTAATTTCTATTTCCAGATAGAAGAACTGGAAATACATTTAACTAAAATCTATGTTTGATTCAGTGAATTCTGAAGAAATGCATGAAATATTAGACAACTGATGTTTTCCAGTAGTTATTCAGGACTTTGAGTGTAGTATGTCCTAATATTTTATAGGAGCACCAGGGAGAGGAATCCCTGGCCTTCAAGGTGTTCCTGGTCGTAGAGGTGAGTTGTCTTTCCAGAAAGCAAAAGCTTAATTTTTAAATACCAGAATTATCTTCATCTTCAAGTTGCCTCCTACTTTTGGATGCTTGACACTAGGAGTGTCAGAGGAAATCAGGAGTGATTCTGTGCTTTTGATCAGTGATTTGATGCTGTATATTAAAAGTCAAGAGTTCTTGCTTGTAAATTTAAGACTATTGTAACAGGGGAATAAAGAAGCTAACTTCTATGGTTTTGTGAAGTCAATATATGCATTCTAGAGCTTTTTAAATTTTATTTTAATACACAATTTAAGAGTATGCTCTAATGAAAACAGACGATGCTGATAAATACTAAGCATGCTGTAAGAAAACTATAGTGTTTTCATTTTGTTCATCTGGCCTTTTATATATGTGAGTAGTTGATTGAGGAATGTCTTGCCATTTTTTTTTTTTTAGGTTTTGCATTCTATTTCTAGTACTGGTAGAAATCCATTGATTTGCTTTACTTTAAAGAAAAAATACTCTCTCTTCATATCCCCCATATATTGATCATGCACTCTAAGATCAACCTTAGAACGGTGTCGTTTTGGAGTAGTCTCTTACTTCTTGTGCTCATATGGGTGCTTTTAGCTGGAACTTAGTTTAAAAGGATTTGCCAGTTCTGATGTTCAAAGAAACATTTCCTCTACTTATGCGTAGAAATATTCCCTCCTGATCTTTCTACCCTCCTCTCCTTGCTCCTTTTTATGAGCAATCTCTGAAGTGAAGGGATGTTTTTGGTTTGGTTTGGTTTTTAAAAAAAGAGATTAAAAAAATTGTGTGTATGTTACCTTAGTCCTGTTGTCTCACAGCTATTTTGCTTTACGGTATCAAGGTGGTTTGGAGGACTTCTCTGTACTAAGAACAAAGGGTGAATTCCATCTTTGCAGTGTAGTAAATGCTCGTATTCTGTGTTGTCACATCACCTTATCATCTTGACAGCTTTTCCCAAATGTCATACTTCACAGGAATCAAAGGGGACATGGGACTGCCTGGTTTTCCTGGGCCACCAGGTATGAAAGGTCATCAGGGTGATCAAGGACCCATTGGACCTCCTGGCTTAGTGGGGTTACCTGGATTTCAAGGCACAACAGGCATGGCAATTACTGGCGAAAAAGGGAATAGAGGTATTGCTGGTGCAGATGGAAGACCAGGTGTGTTCTTATAACTCCTTATTTATCTGAAATAATATCATGCTAATAATTGAAAGGAGAATTCAGCTTTTCCAGAAATGAAGGTTAAAAGGGGCCTTCCCCAAAGAGAGTTTCAAAATTAAACAGGTAGTTGCTTTATCAGTTACAATGGAACAATTGCAGACACCATGATGGTCTATGCAGTATGATGTAAATTAAAATGCTAAGCTTTGCAGTTCACTCAATCCATTATTTTGCTTTCTTCCCGTGTAGTCTGTAGGGTAACTTTAAAGAAGTGAGATTCACCTCTCCTATGAGGACAGGCTGAGAGAGCTGGAACTGTTCAGCCTGGAGAAGAGAAGGCTCCGGGGAGACCTGATAGCAGCCTTCCAGTATCTGAAGGGAGCTCCAGGAGAGCTGGGGAGGGACTCTTTGTCAGGAAGTCTAGTGACAGGACAAGGGGTAATGGTTTTAAATTGGAAGAGGGGAGATTTAGATGAGATATCAGGAAGAAGCTCTTTCCTGTGAGGGTAGTTAGGCCCTGGAACAGGTTGCCCAGGGAAGTTGTGGATGCCCCATCCCTGGAAGTGTTTAAGGCCAGGTTGAATGGGGCTTGGAGTAACCTGCTCTAGGGAGAGGCGTCCCTGCCCATGGCAGGGTGGTTGGAACTTGATGATCTTTAAGGTCCTTTCCAACTCTAACCATTCTATGATTCTATGATTCTATATGACTATAATCCCATTCATCCCATTCATGCTTACTGGAGGATATTGAAAAAAACATTAGTGCTATAGAGTTCTGCAAGAGCTCTGCTCTCAGATTAAATAAGCGGGCTAGAAAAAATTAGTTGATTTAAAAAAAAATCCAAAAGGTTATTTCTCGTTGTGAGCCACTGAGCCAGTAAACGTGAGTACCATTATAGAATTGCTGAATGTTGTACTGCATTTTATGTAATGTGTGTGAAGTGCTGTTGGCAGTAGTCTTCGCTTAATCTGATGTTTCTGTACAGGTGCTCCTGGTTTTCCAGGGCCTCCTGGTCTTCCCACGCCCAGCATGAAAGGAAGTAAAGGCGTTAGAGGGGCAGATGGCATACCAGGGCCAACAGGCCCAGCTGGTGACACTGGTCCTCCTGGTCTAAAAGTCAGTGAAAAGAATATTGCTTGTTTGTTTCTTACTCCATTATTAATGCTGCTCTGACCATGAAAATAGCACCCAGGACAATTAAAAAAACACCACAACAAAACCCCCCAAAATGCTCACATACTGCCCCCTCTCTCCTCCCCCCTTCCCCTCTCTCTTCTAATGGAGGAAAGACATTAAAATAGATATGAAAAGCAGTTTTTATGGACTTAAGTGGACCAAAAAGAAACTATTGCAAATTTCTGGCATGTCATTTCCTTGGCCATTCTGTACTACAGAATACATTAACAATGATATGCCTATTTCTGACGTGCTCATGAATGGAGTAAATAATTCTAGTTGTAACGTATTCTGTGCAGATAATGCTTTGAATATCCTGAACAAAAAGAAAATGTATTTCATAGCATGCAGATGCTGCTTCCTGCTTATTATTGGTGTTTTCGGATTTGCAGGGAATTGAAGGTCGATCAGGTTATCCTGGTGCTAGAGGGGACCCTGGATTTCTTGGATTCCCAGGTGTAAAAGGTATTTGTGTATTTATTACATACATGTCAATGTGCCAAATACAATCATTTACATGTTGCATTACAATAGTATGTATGTAATAAATAGTACCAGGTGTGGTCCTAGAGACACGAGGCGTTTCCATCAAGAGCAGGATGTAAGTCAGCTATAAATTGAAGTGTTACTAAGAGAGCATTTTCTTTGAGTTGGATGCTACGGATATCTCCAAGCTGATGTTTAAGTGAGGAAGGGCTGAAACTTCACTGGCCTCCATTGCAGACAAATTCAAAATAAGTTTGTCCTTAGTGACTAACAATGTGTAAGGACTTTAGGACTGAATCTGCTAATTAGAAATGCCACACCACTGCTAGAAGATGTGACTTTAACTACTTCTTAGCTATAGAACTCAAGAATATTTAACATATAGTAATTACATACAGAGCGCTGGGTTCTCTGTTTGTTGTAAGAATAGTCCCAATTATAATCTAATTTACCAGTTTACCAGCAGAGGAACTGTTAAATGTATTGGCTTCATTAATTTCTTATTCCTGAGGTTTAGTTGGATCAGTAGCTGGCAAAAAAATAATTTTAATTTAGATGTTTTTCTAGTGATTTAAATTGGATATAGGTCTTCATTACTCTGGTGTTTTCATTTTTCAATTGCGTGATTTTCAGTCACACAAAATTGTCATTACCTGCTTAACCTACTGGTTTGTGTTCCCTGTTAATTATTGTGTATTTTTAATGTTTTCTAATTTGAAAAGTCATCGTATAGATAGTAATTATAATTCCTTAAGCAAAAACTCTTATTTCATGGCTTAGTCAAATCTCCTGACTTGATAATACACATAATATTTCCAGTACAGATGTGGATAATCAGTAATCTGAATATAACCTTAATTTTTGTGCAGTGAAATAAGTTTTAAACACTTGAAAAACTAACTATACAACCCTCCTAACACCCATCAGCATAACTGACAGTAGGTCTTAAAGGGAGCTGAGCTGCACAGCATCACTGAACAGCATCACTTGAGCTGCAAACTCAGTGACAAAAACACGTAAGATAAAACGACATAGTCTGAAGTTGAGGTTTTAGGCTAGGTTTATGGGACCAGCCATTATATAAAGATAGGAATGGAAACATCATATTGTAAATTGAATGCACTTGGCCTATAAATTGTACAGTAACAGCAGACATGCAGAAGTCCACTTTTGCATTTCAGGTGAGTCTATAGGCTGTGTTACTCTTTGGGAAGGTTGCATGGATCATACGGGACTCTTAAATAAGCCTCCAATACTTTGACAGTTGATTTGACATTTTAAACCAGACAGACATTTCTCGAATCTTCCTTTTTTAGGAGAAAAGGGTAATCAAGGACCCCCTGGACCACAAGGAGCAGAAGGGCCAAGGGGACCAAAGGGCCAGCGTGGTAACGAACTCTTCTCATTCTAATACCAGCAGGCTTAGGTCCATTTGTTTTTGTTTTGTGGTTTGTTTGCTTTCTTTTAATATAAAGCAATAGCTCTTCATTATATCTTTGCTACTAGGCCCAGCTGGAGCCCCTGGGAGAGTGTTCTCCATCCCAGGAAGCAAGGGTCCTCCTGGACTACCAGGAATCCCGGGAACACCAGGTGATCAAGGAATACAAGGGATTCCTGGACTACAAGGTGATTTATATTTTCGTGTCTGTACATGTTTGTGTGCGCTGCTTACTGGAACATTCAGGTTTGGTGGGAAAACATGCTTCTGCATAGAAAATCGACATGTCTTTTAAAAGTACTTCTCCATATTTAAAAATAGCTGTTTATACCTTGTTCAAAACCTTGCATTTATAGCCTGTCCCATTCCACCTGCCCTCCACCCTCACAGTCAGTGAGCAAGTAAGATTTTCCCTAAACATAGGTCTAAGCAAAATAACGGAATAAAAAGTAAACATGGATGAGAACATTCACCATATTTATACAACCAAAACCATGCTCTCAAAGCTTGTCATTTTGGGGGGGAAACTACCACATGTAATAGAAGTATTCTAGATGTGCTATGAAGTGGTTCTGTCTGTTGTAGTCTGGGGGTGGGAAGGGGAAAGAGAGGCTGGGTGCTTCTCCACTGGCACTGGAAGTGAAGCTGTGAGGGATGGGGAAGGGAGGAGCAGGTAGGATGATGGTAGGATGTGCAACGGGTACTTGGCCATCCTTCTCAATACCACCTCTTTCCATCCCAGGAAAGGAGCTTCTTAGGGGGACGGGCTTGCCAGAAAGCAGGCCCCACTCAGGAATGGCAGGTGCCTCCAGCATAACAAAGCAGGCACTAAAGAATTGTTCTTTTATGCTTAAAATTGTTTTCAAAAGGAGGTGCATTATTTATAGAATTGCAAACTGTGACCAGGATGATTATGGCCTGTTACTATATTTTTGAAATATTTCTATTGTATGACACGCTAAAAGACAAAGTGATTTGCTTTGGTTTCTGTTAACATTTCTCATGAGAATATTTTTCTGCAATGCCTTCAGTATTTCCTTGTAATCCACCTGATAGGAAATATGGTGACAGTAACACTACAGATTAACCTCAAATCTTACTAAATTCATGCTGATGTTTTTATTTTAATGCAGCTACATTTCTGTGAGGATTTTAACTTCATTCATTAACAGTTATTAAAATCTAGAGTAACTACTGCTACATGATCCCGGTTTTTTCTCGATTATAATTCAGGGCCTAAAGGACTGAAAGGTCTACCAGGAAGTTTTGGTCATCCAGGTCAACCAGGACTGCCTGGTCCAAAAGGAGACAGAGGATTTCCAGGACAAAGAGGTAGAGGAAAGCAGACATCTGTGACTGCTAATCCTGAATTTACAGATAAACTGTCTTCCTGTTTCTCTAAATCCTTCCTCTTGCATGTATTGAGATTCTTTAACATTTGTAGTACTTTTAGGGCCTTTTAGGCCCTAAACACACGTACGCACATTATTAGTTTTTGACAGATGCACGTTCACAACTGAAATAATAATTTACAGAAATATGTCTTAACTGTGCTCCTCTTATTAATAACATTTATTTATCCACTTGAAATCCCTAGGTATGAGTGTGTCTTTTTATGACATCAAAATAGAATTAAATATTTTTACTTTGTCAGCATGAAATGTTTTTATCTTACAACTTTTTTGGTAAAAATGGCTGTGGCTCTTTAAAATACCTCACTATTCCATGAAACTGTGCAATGTAAAGCTACCTGTGCTAGATCTGAATGACTTAATACATCTAACAGCAAACACTACCTGTTTTCAACTTGTGTTGTCTTGTTGTTCCTTTTTTTTTTTTTTTTGTTAGTTTTCAAGTGGTTCCACTAATTTAAATGTAGTCAAAATTCAAGTAAAATTGTAATATTTGCGGTCATATTTCTTTCCTCTCCACAGGAGAACCTGGACTGATTGGCTTTCCAGGGCTACAGGGGTTACCTGGATCACCAGGTCCTATCACCGCCGGTCCAACAAGAAGAGGTTTTATCTTTACCCGGCATAGTCAATCAACAAAGATTCCTTCGTGCCCCCATGGGACATCACAGATTTATGTTGGCTATTCACTGCTTTTTGTACAAGGAAATGAACGAGCACATGGACAAGATCTTGGTACTGTATTGGTAAAAATTTTCGGATAATTTTCTTTCTAGTCCAGTAATGCTAAGTTGTTGTGAAAGCAAACTGGCAGTAAATGTCTAAGATGAGCACTGGTTTCAGCTCTCAGTCTCCAGAGTGGTCTGCTGCTCTGTGTCAGTTCAGGAATCATGACTTTGAAAGACCCCTTTATTTCTTGCACTCCCGTATTCCCTTTTTGCTATCCCTAGACATTTTTGAGGAGGAATGCAGTTACTAATGGGTAGATGTCTATAAATGTTCACAGCTTCTGCACAGGGTTGATTGTGGTAACACAGGATGTAAGAGAGTCTTGCTTTTTTTTTGGAGACTAAATGAGGCGCTTTAGGGTGTCAAAAATGGCACCAGAAGCTTTTGTTTAAGCAGCTGAATCCCTACCAGTGTGACAAGGACCAATGCCATTTCAAAAGAAACTTATTTTAACAGATCTTTGTTATTTTTATTTACATATTTTTATATATACCATAAGCATTTTGCTTTTGGATAATTCCACTGTACAGACACTTCTCTTTATGGTTACCAACTGTTTTAATTCTTACTGTAGTAGACTGGATACCATTGTGTCTCTCTTCTGTTTGCTGCACTAAATATAATCTCCTATCACAAACCTTTCCTCTTTTGCCTTTTAGGAACAGCTGGCAGCTGCTTGCAGAGATTTACCACCATGCCATTCTTGTTCTGTAACACCAATGATGTTTGTAGCTTTGCATCTCGCAATGACTATTCATACTGGCTGTCAACTGCGACAGTAATGCCGGCAGATATGGCACCAATTTCTGGCAGGGCACTAGAGCCTCATATAAGTAGGTAAGAGTATAAGAATTTTAGCTCTTCTGGCTTGGAACCACAAAGACATCCTAAATTGTTTTAAACTGCAAATCTTAGGCAAAAACTTGCTCATCTCAGCTAGTACAAAACCTGTTTTTAACCACCTGATTTTTATTTATTTTTTGATTACTCACCTGAATAAGCTGGCTATTCAGTGGTACACTAAGAAAAGTTAGATGAAAGCTAGGGTCCCACCACAGAGCTTAATCTGCAAAGCTGACATGAGAACATAGCCAACAGTCCCACTGATTGCAGTGATATTTTGTTTAACAACTATTGCTCTATATATTGGAGGCAGACTAAAATGAAATAAAAGCAATTTCATTATTTGGAATACAGTACAATTCAAGTTCTGCTTTGAATTATGTGTGATACAGTTGAAGACCGTTGTAAACTGGGGCTGAAGGTTCTCTGCTATAAAGCATCCTTGTGCAAATGTGGCCCTTTCTAGTTGCTTTAGAACAGCTGAGAAGAATGAAGAGCATCTTAAGAAGAAAAGCTCTAAAAGGATGGAAGACCAAGAGAAGCAAAAGCAAAGATGGGAAGGCGAGCTTTGCGTTCTGTCTTCTAGCCTGTCACACTCAGTTGTTGCAATCTAGTAGCTCAGTTTCATAGTTTCTTAATTTAGTTTTTCTAATCTTAGCAAATAAAGGTATAGAACTCTTATATAAACCACAACAATATATAGTTAGCACATGAAGAATCCAAATTTTAGCTTGTTGCTTCAGTAAAGGTAAAAGAACGAAGCTCAAATATTCTGGAACTAATTCCCATCTCGCACCGATTTTTCTCTGGTGATACTAGTAGAGATTGCAAAGCAATGTATTTGGGTTACCTTCTTTTACTTATCTCCTCATTAAACAGAAAACCTGTGTGAGTTGTAACATTTACATTACAACTCATACAGGCAGCTCCCCTGTCATTAGGTAGCTACTATCCTAGAAGACACAATTTTTGTCCACTTTCATGTTTTTCCTCATACCTGCACTGAATGCAGTTTCTTCTCACAGGTGTGTTGTCTGTGAAGGAGCTGCAATGGTAATAGCAGTTCACAGCCAAACAGCAGTAGTTCCTGCATGTCCAGAAGGCTGGGTATCTCTCTGGAAGGGTTTTTCTTTTGTTATGGTAAGGATCTAAAGACTTAAATAATTAATTTTATGTCTTATAATTTTCATTGGTGTTTTGATCTGCTCATAGCTTGTTTGTTTCTTAATAATTGGGTTTTTTTTTTTCCTTTGCCAAGAACTAGAGAATAATTCTGTTGACTCTTATTCAATGCCAAAAGCGTAGGAACAGCTATTCTGATCTGTCCTCAAAAATAGGTGGCAGGAGGAAAAGGGGAAAAGATGAAAGGAGAGCCACAGGATTTTAGTCTTGCGAAAATAACTCCATGCTCTCATTTTCACGTGTCATGTTAAGATCTAGGGAACGGATTTGACGAGTGGAGTGGTTAAGCCGATCCTGAACACAAATACATAAGAATAACTGACCCACTTCCATGCCAGGCAGTTCTTTTATAAATTGGAACTTGGGCTGGACTCAACAGAAAGCTAGAATCAAAACAAATGCAGTATACTGTCTACAAAAGATTGCCTTGGCAATTTGGATGCCATAATGAGATATGAGTGAAGAAAGGTCATTAATGTGACTGCAAACTGAAAACTGATTATGGGAATAAGGTTATATCTATATTACAGGAGGTAGTACTTCATCTTTGGTATCCATGCTTGTGGGATCTCATAGGGATGCCAGAAAATGAGAGTAAAAGTTATCTTTGCATGATGTAAAGTCCTCTTAGGTCCAGCATGAAACTTGTCTCTCCTGGGATTTGGCCCTAAGTAATAATAATCTTGGAAAAGAGTGAGAGAATTTTTTCAGCATCTGGTTAAAATCATTTGCTAACATCACCAAATTTAAATGTGTTTTTCTAGTCAATTTTCTACTGTTGTAAATTATTTTAGAGCTATTTTTACAAGCATTTGCCAACATCAGAGAAGGAGAATGCCTTTGCTTTCTGTGTTTGGAAAAGCAACCAATGCAACAAAACCCAGAAACACACAAACCCCAAGGGATTTGGCCTATTTGTAACTAAGTTACTCTAGTCTCCAGCTGGACAGAAGCCAGCTACTTTCTAGTCTTTGTACTGGTTACAGCTTTGTGCCTTTCCATGGAGCAGAAGGTCCTTTGCAGGGACCTAAGAAATGCCGTAACTGTCCTTGACTTTTCGTAACGCTTCTGTGCTTCATTATAAGCTTGATACAACTAATCTGTGTTCATTTTGTTTTGTCCAAACGTACCAGAGACCACGTGGTATGTTTTAGAAAGAGATATTTTTTTCTGCCTGCAGTTTTCTAAAAGCTGATGGACAAGTTCTCATAAAAAAAAAATGTATTGGTGGTTACAGTATACAAGTGCCGGCTCAGAAGCTTCTGGCCAAGCATTGGCGTCTCCTGGATCTTGTCTGGAAGAATTTCGAGCCATCCCATTCATAGAGTGCCATGGCAGGGGGACGTGCAACTACTACACAAATTCCTACAGCTTCTGGTTGGCATCATTAAATCCAAGAAGAATGTTCAGGTAAACTGTACTTCCCTGCATCCATGCTGCTAGTGCCCGAGGAGACAACTGCCTGTGTAACATGTGGGGCCTCCCCTAGTAATTCCCCTCAGTTCAGATGTCCTCCTTTGTTAGGTTTAGGGTTGTTCTGTAGCACAAAGATGCCTTAAGTGAGCTAAGGCTTTCAGTGTTGTTGCTAATAACCCTGTTTGGTTTTTTTTTTATTTTTGTTTTTATTTTTAAAGAAAAAAAGTAAATGTTCTTTTTCTTTCCTTTAGGAGACCTCTGCCACAGACTTTGAAAGCAGGAGAACTAGAAAATATCATCAGCCGTTGTCAGGTGTGCATGAAGAGACCAGCCTAAACAGTGGCCACTCTCGAAGGAACATGAAACCCTGCTTTTGTTACAAAGAATTGCCTAACTCTGAAGAGCTATAATTTATTAAAGTCCAACTGCACCTGGAAAGAAAATTGTAAATTGCCAGTGCAGCACTGCGGTGGGATAGGGTAACAGTTTGACTTTTGTCTTTGGCAAATGACAAAGCACTTTGGTGGAGAGAGCTTGTAATGGCAGCCTGCAGGGGCTTCTCTGGAACTGGGTCATTTCTCAGCTGCATCTTCATGATAAAACTATGGCATTTCTGGATCTTTAATGAAGGGTGTTCTTGCTGCCTTGTGTCATGTGCTTTTCAAACTGCAAGACAAACTAAATGCTCTAATATCAGCTTACATATGTTCAGTGTTCAAAGTGGATATAATTTAAGATGAAAATCTGGCACTTATGAGAGATGGGGTTCAATAGGAAATATTTTCAGTGCACTTTTAAGTATTTATCGATTCATTTAGGGTTGTTTTGTTTTGGTTTTGTCTAATAAACAAGTATCTCCCCACTTACCTTACCCTTCCTCTGGCTGGCAAACGGGAACACGATCTTCTTCGTATCATTGTAATAGTGATGTTTCTTGACTAGCCAGGAAGGGAGCTCCTCCGTGCTCTGGTGAGACAGCACCGTGGGGACAGGCAGCAGCTGTGCTCCCCGCAGGGACTGTGGCTGACTAAATGAAAGTGCTGGAAAGTTTTAATTAGATTAATTAGAATCCATCAGATTCCATGAGATCTTTTAAATTCTTCACTCTTGTTATGATCACATGGTTTTGTCTCTACCGAAGAACAACTATTAGGCATATCATAATTTGGGATTGTGATGGAATTATCAATTACTGTCTCGCGCAAGGGCTCCCATGGCACTATCAGGTTATCACACATGCATCAGGATGGGATCTCTCAAAAAGTGAGAGTCACATTTTGTAATATTCCATTTAAATATTTATCCAAAATTATATTCTGTATTTAAATACTTATCACACATTTCTGCAAATCAAATAATTTATTTCATCTGGTTAAATGTGTGCATCCAAAATTTTTAAAAATACTGATATTTAAATTGTACCATCTGAGCACTGACTTGCATAAGAGAATCCAACTGTAAACAAACATAAATACTTGAAAAGCACTTTCATTTACTCATATAACTTATATAAAGTTGTAGCTCTGAGGTGTTTTTTTTATATTTATAACATTGCACTTGCAAGGCTATTTAAAACTGTAATGTTAACATTTAAAATGTTGATATTTTTTAATACTTGCACAATCTATCAGAATTCTAGTTAGTGTTACAGAAGAAGCCTTATTCATCTGAATAGTTCTGTAAATGCATCATTTTAAATGTAGGGTCTAGCAATTCATTGAAATAACCAAGATTTCTCATTTAGATCTTTTTTAAGCCAGTGAAATTTTATATTGTTTCTGTTGAAATACTTGCATTGTGCTTGTCTGACTTTGAATTTTCAGTGTTAACCTAACTAAGAGAAAGTTTCATCTGTGTTTCATGCCAGTATCTTCTGATGGAGCTAAGGAGAGGATACCATTTACATGAACTGAATGCATATTTTAAAGTTATTGTTTGCTTGAACAGTCATAGTACTTCTGTTTGCAAGTTATAATTGTGAATTTGCAGGTTTTTATGAAGAATCTCTATGCAGATGCACTACTGATAAGAAGGTGTTCATGTCAAGTTAATATTTAGTCTTCTCTCTGAGCCAGGTTTGGGGATGGGGTGTTTTCCTTAAAAGAATCACATAATAGATTTTTCCATAAACTCTGAAGTTCGCTTTAAATACTCAAAGATAAAATCCACACCCATTGCTTGTTAGGGTTTGGGTTTCAGTTTTTTTGTTTGTTTGTTTTTTCCTTTTTCATTAAGGCTCATTACGGTCACCCAAAGGCATTGTACACTGTGTACAACTGATGACAGTGGAGACCCCCATGTAAAATTTGGTAGTAAAATGCAGAATGTAAGTACCTGATGCAGAAGCCTGCTGGAAATGGTCTGTAGAGGATAACGTGTCAGGAGAAAGGAATGGATTGTGGTTTTAAAATCGAAAGATAAGTTACAAAGGGTTATGGCTTACGGAATAGCACATAACTGGAAGTTATGCCTTGTTCCCAGTTTTGGGTTCTGCTGCTCGCTTACTGTGTAGCCTTCAACAAGTTACTAAAGGCGGCTTTTCATAAATAGCTATAGATTTTGAGTTTTCAACCTTAGTCTTTCTTTAAAAGTATGAAACACAACTGCAGGGACACATGTTCATCAAGCCCAGCACACTACAAGCTGGACACTGAAAATAAAATTTAAAAAAAGGTGGTGGGGGGGAAAAAGTTGATCTTAACTTCTCTCTGCAGATGCAGATGATTTTACTTCCCCACTGCTAATGATTGTTGAGAGCATTAGTTAACTCAGGTCTGTAAATGCTTTGAGAGCCTTAACTGGAAAATGCTGAAGAGATGCAAGGTGTTAATATATTGTACTGAAAGAATGGAAGCATGAGAAATCAGAAATAAAGAGCAAACACTGTGGGGGGAGAGTGGGGGGAAGAAAGGAGGAAAGCAAACCTGTTAAATACAGCCAAATAAAAATATTTTGACTAAATAAAAGACCCATTTTATTTGTTGGGTTTTTATTTATTTTTCCCCGTGCTAAGGATGTTTTCTACTACCTATGCATATCATTTAGACAAAAAAAAAAAAAAAAAAAAAAAAAAAAAAAAAAAGGCATCACAAGAGGTGGAGTTTTCCCTCAGAAAAATGTTTGATCTCCTCTACTTTGGACTACACCAGAAGCCTCACTTCAGTGTAGATACCCAGGCTAGATCTCTGCATGCTAGCTTTCTTCCTAGATGTTTTTCTGCTTAGGCTGCTGTGATGGGCTGGTGCCAGACAGTGGTTTTGATCTGGAATAACTCAGTCATGTCATTATCTTTTCTGCATTTGTTTCTGGAAAAGAAGCGCAGGTGCTGGCAAGTTGCTGTTGATGGAAGCAGAACGAGAGAAAGGGTTGTGATGACATTGAGGGAAAAACTAGGAAGATGAAGGCTGGCTGATGGGGACCCAAGCGCACCAGCAGCCCCAGTGCCCTGCCAGCCTGCTCCCTCCACACAGGGCTCTGGGCACTGCTTCCAACCTCCATGCTGGGCCTTGCCTGAGCTCTGCTTGTGCCCAGCCCCCTCCCCTGCTGCTCCCAACTTCTTCATTTGTCTTTCACCAGGAATCTGATGTGTGCATTTGCCTGATGGTTGCTGGGTGGTCAACAGAACCTTTTACTGGCACCAGCCCAGCTCTGTGTTGCTGTGCCCAGTAGGGTGGGTCTGTGACCTTGTTGGAGAGGTCACTGCCCGGCCTTGCCTGGGGTTGCCGCCTTCTGTGGAAGCCACTCTTACAGCTTGCTGGCACATTCACAACTTGGCCTAGGGAACTACTGTAACTCCAGGGTCAAGAAAGAAAAGGACAAGCCACCAGGGAGGCCAAAACCTGCAAAAACTAGAAAAGAATAGGACTTGTACCACTTCCTCAGACAAGACAGTGCCCACAGCTATTCATCAAGTGCAGACAGACAGGCAAACAAGCAGACTGTGTGCAGCAGGAAGAAAAGGACACACCTAAAAACCACCCTCAAAATTTCAGGGTGAAAAAGACATACCAGAACAGTATACAGTATTGTGTGCAACATTCTTAAAGATGGCCTTCTAAATAACTGAACAAGAAAATCAAGGATAACTGCAGAGAGGTCTGAAAACTGTTAAAGGAAATTATTTGTACTAGGAATTCTACACAATGAAAAAATGGAAGGAGCATCCTAAAAGGGATCAGGGTACAGCCTGGTGCAATTCTCTTTGAGAATACGTGAGGCCTGAACAGGCTGGCGAAGGCATGGCCTAACACCAGTAATTCGTGATGTGATACCGTCCTAGAAATTGCCACCGGGGCACTTCTAGAGAGTTTCCTATGGATTAGAAGAACTAGTCTGTGGCCACTTTTGTTGTGTGGCCATCGGTTTATGAACAACAGTCATATATGCAGTGGAATAAAAATACTTAACTGATCTCAGTGTAAAATTATATATGGAGAATCATGAGGGGACTATATTTTCAGTGTGCATTAAGAATTGCTTTTAGACTTTTTTTGGAATTAAAAAAAAAAAAACAACACACCAAAACCCAACAAAATAACCCAAACACAACCAAAAACTAAATCCCTATTGATAGTTTGTAAATCATAAGCCCTGGAGAAGCAGTAAAACTGAGGGCTCTGGTATGGGTTGCCTGGTTAGGTGTGCACAGGCCAACAGATTGTGTTTCAAGGAAGCCAAATACAAGATCATGCGTCTGAAGGCAAATAACATATAATTCTCAGTGTCATACAACTTTTATTTTTATCTATTAAGAGACTGTGTTTCAGAACACTTGCATCTGTAAAAGAGTGCTGTTGGTGTTTGTAAATAATTGAATTAGCAAGTTGCGGGTCTTGGATCAATATTCACTTCAGTACTCCTGGCATCGCTTCTCATTTTGACCTCCAAAGCAATATAGGGAAGGCTCAGAGGCTGCTTTCCTCTCTTTTAAAAATTATCTGCTGTATCTAATAGCCTTTTTAATTTTATTTTTCTGTACGGAACTGGAAAATAGGTAAGTTATCCACGGCACAAGGAACCAGCTGCTCTTCCGCTGCCTGTGCTGTGAGCGAGAGCCAGTTTGGGGAAGGGTCAGGTCACCTCACAGGAGATGGTACAAGTTCGGGTGAAGCGAGGCAGGGAAGGAGAGCTCTGTCAGGCCCATTTCCTGAGAAACTGTGTGTAACGCTAATGGGGTGGGGATTGGCATGGAAAAGCCAGCGTCCTGGGTGAGGTTTCCCAGGGGTGCGGGGTGAAGCTGAAGGCCACAGTTGCTTTTGGGCGGCGAGGAGCCACTGCACCTCTGTAAGAAAAGATGTCCTGCGGTCACTGGCCTTTTGCCCTTGCACAGGTGGTGGTTCTCCAGGTTCCTGCCCTGCCCAGCCACACCTGCCGCCCACTGAACGCCTCAGGAGGTGTTCGTGTCTCTGTGTTTTGTTGCCGTGAAAGACAAAATCAGGACTCAACACTCGGGGTGACTATTAAGCAGGTATTCCTTATTGCAGCCCTGGGCGCACAGGGCATCGCTCCTCCAAGTGTGCGTACCAGGTAAAGTTAGTTTAACAATATATAAGCACGTTATTCACACATATTCATGTTAATTTTGGGAGCTAATTAACATATTAATTACCATACCCCACCACCCTCTCAGAACACCCTTGTTCTTCAGAGATAAGTTCCTTCTCCAAGATTACAAGCACACATCTAAAACAGCTGTGCTGCTACTTATCACACCCCTGCAGTGGGGTAGGCCCCTGTTTGTGGTCAGCCAAGTTAGAAAAACTCACAATATTTGCTAACTCATACTTATGCTAAGAGCGGCCCAGTTATGTCAAGCAAACCTTCACAGCCTTATTCCTTAATTCAGTTTACAACGGTTTTTTAGGCCGCCACGGCACCGAGATGTAACCAGCCAGCGATAAAGGGGCAGGGGCAGCAGAGCACAACCTGGGAGGGAACCCTACGAGGGTCCGGACCCTGCCCCAAGCCGCTTCCCCCGGGGACACCGAGGGGACAGGCCGAGCAGAGCCTCTCCGTGCCGCAACACCCCCCGCCGGCTGCGAGCTGCACCGCCCACCGCCCCGGGCCCCGCCGCTGCCCTGGCGCCGCGCAGCCAGCGCCATTCCCTCACTCAAAATGGCTGCCCCCCGCTTCCCGCACCCCCAGAGCCGCTTCCGCCCTCTCTCGGTGACGTGAGGCGCCGCGCCCGGCCCGGCCCGGCCCGGCCCGTCCGTCCGTACGGCAGCCCGATGGGGACAAGTCGCCCGGTTTCTGCGTCTTACCGGAGGAGCGCGGCGAGGCCGTGCCGCGCCGTGTAACCACCGCCCCCGCCCGCGGGAGGCAGCGCCGGGGTCTGGGCCGGGGCAGGGCGAGGGCCCGCCGGCCGCCTTCTCGTCGGTTGAGGGGAGGAGGGGGCGCCGGGGCCTGGTCCCGGGGGCCT
>VXBW01000752.1:0-33164 GCA_013400375.1 Thinocorus orbignyianus | reverse complement strand
CGTCCCCTCTCAGCCCGTGTCGCAGTTCCTCCGTCTCCCGCCTCTGCCTCCGTTAAGCCCCGCTCTCCACCGCCTCCTGCCCCCGGCTTGTCTCGGCTCTCCTTCGCCCTCCCCGGGCCCTTCTGGCCGCCGCCCCGTCGCTGGTGGCCGTCCCTTCCCTCCAGTGGCGGGTGTCGCTCCCTTCCTCCCTTCCCCCGGGGTCGGTGTCGGGCGGCGCCCGGTGCTCTCACAGCACCGGGAATATTTGGGGGTTCTGGAGAAATGGTTGTCAGATGGTGCTGGGTGTTTTTTATTTCCTCCTAACACGTCCAGTAGTATTTTTGTATGTGAGTGTTGAAACCCCCGGCTGGAGTAAAACCAGCTTGAAGGAGCACAGACCTTGGTGTTTCGTGATCTCGCTGCCTTGTTTATGTATAATAGGTTTGGGGTTTGGTTTTGGTTTTTTTTTTTGTTGTTATTGTCATTCTTCTGCTAAGGAGTGGAGGTCATGTATTTTAGAGTTAACACACGTAACTGTACTGTGTAGAGCAGCTTTCAGTGTTCTCCTTTCCTTCACCATGCTCTCTTTTCCTTCAAATTGTTCTGCTAGTGCTTCTGCAGCCTCTGATCCCAAGCGTCTCTGTGATACACGCTCTGAGAGTTTTAGGATCCCCTAATGGTGTCCTTTGGGTCCTGTAGAACATGTCCTTAACCTTGCTACAGGCCCTCCTCTTTCCCTTTTACTTGCCGAAGGGCGAGTAGACACTTGCCAAAGGAGCACTTTGTAGCTACATGCGCTTGAACAGACCAGTTGTAAAGTGGCCGCCTGAGGAACAAGCATTTCCTTAGCTGGATGAGTTACAATTCCTTCCCTGTAGGCTGTAAAACCTGCCGCCAATCTGGGTGCTGGCTCAGCTGCACTGCTACCAGGGCTCACCTTTGTAGATCCAAGATCAACTCGGACATCCACACTGTGCATGACATTCCCAGCTGCAGCACAGATGTGGTCGATGTCTGATTATTGCCAGAATAATGACAAAAAGTCATCCTTCACATTCATATGCATTGCTTCGTCCCTGTCTCTCCCGTGCTGCTCCTGTTTAGGAGAGGGGGAAGGAGGTACCCCTAAGTCTTTCTGAATACATGGAATTCACCTCGTGTAACTTCTCTATTCCCTTATCCTCCTCTGGATTTTTTTCTGTCTTTTGCTAAATGCCATTGATGCTTATTTGTGCTTCAGCTGCTCTCTGTCCTTATTTTATCCCATATTTTGTATTTCATAGAATCATAGAACGGTTAGAGTTGGAAGGGACCTTAAAGATCATCAAGTTCCAACCGCCCTGCCATGGGCAGGGACGCCTCTCCCTAGAGCAGGTTGCTCCAAACCCCATCCAGCCTGGCCTTAAACACTTCCAGGGATGGGGCATCAACAGCTTCCCTGGGCAACCTGTTCCAGTGCCTCACCACCCTCACACCAAAGCACTTCTTCCTAATATCTAATCTCAATCTCCCCTCTTCCAATTTAAAACCATTACCCCTCGTCCTGTCACTACACTTCCTGACAAAGAGTCCCTCCCCAGCTCTCCTGTAGGCTCCCTTCAGATACTGGAAGGCCACAATAAGGTCTCCCCGGAGCCTTCTCTTCTCCAGGCTGAACAGGCCCAGCTCTCTCTTTGTGGTTGTATTTTTATTGTCTCATCGCTCCTGGACATCTTTCCAGTTCTTATGGCTGTTTAGAGCTACTTAGTTCTGTAAATATCAAATTTAAAGTCCTCCTTCTCCCTGATTTATTATTAATGTCTTCTGTAAAATGCTTTGTGTGACAAGAACATTACAGAAAACGTAACTTTGATTTCTTTAAATACTTGGGAGGTTTTGCTAACAAGCTCTGTTTAATATATATTTTCTGTTGCTGAAATATCTCTGTTTTGCTATTACCTTCAAAAAAGGGGTAAAAATTGAAATAATTTTGGCAGAAAATACGATTCTCAATGACACAAAGTATATGAGAAGTGGGCAAGTGTAGGATGATGTTGAGTTATTATATCTGTAGGTCTTTGGCAAGTACAGTTCAACTCAAAGTGCTGTTTAGTTTATAAAATGACTGTTCTGATGCTCTCCTTTTTGTGTGTGTGTGTTTTACCTTACAGATAGCAGTTGTTGTGCAGATTTCTGTATAAAAGCAATGCCAAAGTTTAGGGAAGCTGGCGTCTAAATGCTGGTACAGTGTGCTTGACTGAAAATTAGAGCTGTACAGGTATTTCAAAATGAGAAAGTGAACAAGTAGTGAAACGCCTTTTGTCAAGTTTTGTGAGCAATAACTATTCTTCAGGCTACTGTCAGCAGATGCTATGGGCACTTTTTAGTTCTTAAAATTTGGTCTCCTTATTGACATTATGATTATTACTTTTGTGGATTTGAAAATGCTTCATTGATCATAGCCCGTGTTTTGAAATGAAAAGCACCTTTTGGAATGTAAAAGTTTCCGAAGGCCGTGTGCTTTGTTCATGCCACTGGCTGATCTAGCCAATGTCTTGCAAGAGGGGCACATCTAGCTTGCAAGATGCAGGGACAAAAAAAACCCCAAAGTGAAATCTTAAAGAATTTTGAAGTGATAGAGCTGCTTAAGCACCTCTTGAACTCCTATCATGCTTATGTATAATTAAACAGGCTGTTCTGGTTCCTTTGACTTGATCCATACAAATAGTAAAAATTAATACAGATAGATTGAATCTGCATGGCTTCAGGTATTTCCTTTCTAACTCTTTTTTTTTTAAGGTTACATAGAACAGTGACCTTCTTGACTTTGAGGTTGGAGGGTTTATCAATAAACACGTAAAATATTGCTTCTCTGTGATGGTGGGAGGAATGACTTGTGGTCTGTCTCACCTGTCACATAAATGGTCTGCACCGAGACATTTTGTTCACTGAGTTCTCCGTGTTCAGCATATGAAATTATAGTGGCAAAACTTGCTTTTTTGCCAGGATAGATCACTTCACTTAGGGAATTACTTCAAGCAATACCACTAAAAGATTTCTTGCTAGAGTAAGCTATGCTTCCCATAGGCAGATTTGCCAGGATAAGTATATTTACATATTGTGTGTGTATAGAAATACACAGTTCTCTCAATCCTTGCCCTAAAAGTGACTGATATCTCAGTCTGAGCTGTTGTCAAGGCCCCTCAGCCACTGCCTGGATGAAAAGTTTCTCACAACTGAGTGTTTCTTGCAGCTCACAGTTTCCTTTGATAGCCACTTCCCAGCCCTGCTCTCACTGTAGCTCCAGGATGTCTCTCTGCTGAGCCCATAAACATCATCTGTCTGAGCCATCAACAAAGTCCACACGCCACTGTCCAGGTGAAGAACTTCTCTCAGCCATTTGAGTTCCCTTTCCAGCCCATAGTTTCCATCACCAGCCCCTTTGCAGCCCACCTCCAAGCACAGCTCTAGGATTTCTTATTCTTTCAACCTTAAACTTGATCTCCAAAAACGCGGTTACCTTGGTTTTGTCTTCGATATGCCTCCCAGCAGTTGCTCTATTCGTAAGTCTTTTACAGCCCAGTTTCTAGGAAATTCCCCCACTGCTTCATATGAAATTTCTCTTCTTTTCCAGGAAGATTTATATGTGAAGCACGACAAACTCTTTTAAGTTTAAATAAAGTCTTGTTCTCTCTCTGCTTGTCTTGTATCTGCTCTGCAAAAGTAAGACTTTTATTTACAGAAAAATTCAGAAGTGAGAAGTTGACAGAATTGCATGAGATTGGGAATGGATGATGAATATGCTGGATTTTCAAGCTATTTTGGCAAGCTGTTGATAAGGAGCTTTGTGCTTGGAAGATGGAGTGAGAGCTGGGTGACTGGCAGCAAGCAGAAGGCTGCTGCCCAAGCCAAGGCGTTGCTGTTACCTCCATCAACCTGGTGTTTTGTTAGACCTCATCCATTTTCTCAAATATTGATAGGCTGATGTGGTTAAATACATATCGATATTTCAGATTTCTTACTAATCCTGAATAGATTTCCTGCTGATGCTGCCAGTTCTTCTTGGTTTTTTGGCTTATTTGGTTTTCTTTTTCTGCCAGCCAGAGCAGGAATAGTACATTACGTAAAAAATTTCTGGTTTTTTTTTTTTTCACAGCTCAATTTGCGGACCCTCAGTGCCGCTTTGAGTGTTATGTACAGCATCACTTTGTTCTTCTGTTATTGCCCTCAACTCTCAGCTCCTTGTGATTACATTTCCTATGAATTTTATCATGTAACTTGTTCCTCTCTAAAAAAGTCTGTTTGTGTAGGATAGTCTACTGCTTGCCTAGTAATGAGAACAAAGAGTTCCCTTTACACACTTTCTGCTGGTTTCCTATATTGTTATTATAGCTTTTTGTTTTCTTTTTCCAGGATGAGTGGGGCCGCGTTCCCATCTCCATCTGCCGAGATGGCAGAAATTAATCGCCTTCAGTACGAAATGGAATACACGGAAGGAATCAGTCAGCGCATGAGAGTCCCAGAAAAACTCAAAGTAGCTCCTCAAAATGCTGACCTTGAGAAGGACATCCAAGAAGGATTTCCAAATGCCAGTGTAACTATGCAGGTTCCAGAGCGGATTGTAGTGGCAGGTACGTCTACATCACAGGAAAAGAAAAATAGGCAAAAGCTTAAATTAGTTCTCCAAATTTCTGAACGGACAAAAATATATGTTGATAATTTTTAAAAAGAAAAACCAGTATAATGTTTTCTGGTTTTCAAACAATATTGCTTATCAACTTTGACTTGAGAAATTTCTTAAGCTCTGAAAGTGTTCCACGAATGGTTTAGTATGGCTTGTAGTCAAGACAGTTAATGAGTCAATAATGAACAGAAAGTTTAATAGCTGGCTTTTCATCTCACTAAATCATTTCTGGAGCAAAATATGTTTATTGATTTACACCAGATTTTTCTTAATTAACTATAAGCTGAAGTAACTATAACAAGTTTGGGGGATGTGCAAAACGTGTTTGCTTAGAAACGGAATGCTAGTTATGCTAAGGACCTGTCTGTCACTGTGTGGACTCAATCAATACTTCTCTACTGCTTATGCTTATGGACTTTACAGTGACAGACCTGGACCTGCTGAAGGCCTTACAGTTTGTAATATATATATATTGTACTTTGAAAGAGTGACATCTTCACATCCTCGTCCGTTTTTCTAAACAAATATACCTTTAATAGGACTATATCTTGACATTAAAAGTGCCCTCATTGCACTAACAGTTGATGTTGCTCTGGATCATTGTTCTTAAAGAAACTGCTCAGATAAGTGTCAATTAATGTGGCCTTTCTGAGAGCTTTAACCACAGTTTTTAACATACAAGCCCCCTTAAAGAAAGGTGTGCTTAATTATTTGACTTAGTCGGGGGAAGTAACTGATGTGATGTGTTTTTGAACTTTAGCATTAGCCCTCGGGCTTCAGAACCGCTTGCTTTCTATTGATAACTGATGTTCTTGCAGGTAATAGTGAAGACATTCCATTTTCCAGACCACCAGACCTTGATCTTCTTCAGTCTACTCCATTCAAACCACTGGCATTGAAAACTCCTCCCCGTGTTATTTCTCTTAGTGATCGACCGCTAGATTTTTTGGACCTAGAAAAACCTCCACAGCAGACACCTCAAAATGAAGAGGCTAGTATTTATTTAGCTTTTTCCTTAGTTGAGAAGTGTTCTACTAAAGAAAGTTAAATGACCAATGATTTCTCTACTACAAGGCAGATCCACTTGGTGCTAACATAAGTTGGGAAAATAGAAGAATATTTTTGTTAGCACTGTAGTAGCTATAATTAGGACTTTGAAGTTCCATATTTAACTAGCAGGTGTCAAGGGGTTGCCATGCTCAGTAGGTTCACACAGAACTTTATATAATAAAGTCATAATTAGAAATACTCAAAATAATTTTAACAAAAAAAAAATCCTTTTGATGGAAGAGAAAGCTGCAAGATTTTTTATAATTTGCAGGGTATTAAAAAACAAACTAAGATTCTTTTAACATGTGTAGTTAACCTTTGGAATTTGCTGCCAGATGATGTAACATCACAAAGAAGTAGTGAGTTTTGATAAAACTCTGAAAACCAACTTCAACGAATGGTGTAACGTTGTCATCAAGGGGTATGGTATGTAATTGACATCTTATAAGAAGATCTTTATAAAAAGAAAAATAATGATGAAGTTGCACACTCTACAGACTCTTAAAATACAGTAGAAATACAGTTATCCCTGGTGACGGGAAGTGATATTAAATGTAGTGTTGCTTTCTTACATACTCAAAATTCTGCTTGTTCATACCTTTGGCATCAGATCCCATGGAAGGATGACAGGATTGCAGTAAGCTTTTCATGTACCAGCACCAGATCCTGTCATCAGTTTTTCTTCCTAATCACTGTGAAACCCATCAAGATGTACCTTGCATCTGAGGGCAGATCTAACTTCACAAACTCCAATGCAAGTTATTAAGTGTCTCCTGGAATTCCCCGTCTCTGATCTCTCTCTTTCTCCCCCTTTACACAGGTCCGCTCAGTGGGAAGACTGAAGAGAGAACGCTCCATGAGCGAAAATGCCACACGGCAGAATGGCCAGCTGGCCCGTAATGATTCCATGTGAGTAGAGCAACAGGGTGCAGGGACACAACTACACCTTTGTTGCACATTTCCTTTGTTATTTATCTCCTCATTGTTTGATTTTTCTCCAACTAATATTTTGTATGTTGTGGCAAGTACGTAATTTTAAGTAGTATAAGGCAAACGCATTTCTTAACTTCCTTTTTAGTGAGATGTCTCATGGATGAAGTATTTTGTTGCAGTGCATGGGTGGGAGTATTTGTGGGGTCACAGCTGGTTTCACCAGTTATTGTAAAATGTTACTTCAGGAGATTTTTTCAGTCTCTGAGCTGGTATAATTTTTTTTTTCTCCTCCATGAATTTTCAGGAAACTGAGTTTTGTGCATGAAAATGTTCCTGGTTCTCTCACTGTTGATAGTATGTAATGGTTTTCATTCATAGAAAAAGGAATATGTATATTCTAATAAGTAATTTTTTTTTATTTTTGGCATCAGTGTACTCAGTGTATTGGAATCTCTGAGTGTGTATCGTAATCTTTTGGGATAAAAATGGCAAATAGCGTTTGGAATTGGAACTGCATCTATTGATACCATCTGAGGTAGCAATCCTTAAGGTGCTTTCTGAAGACATGCAGGGCTGTATATTTCTATGAGATGTCATAGTCTGACTAGTCTGGTTCATTCTGGATGACAGCATCTTTCCACATGGCAGTAACTGTTTTTGCAATATAACCCTTAAACTCATATATAAGAATACATAATACAGCTCATATATAAAACAGCTACCATAAAGAATATTTTCCTTTGTTGGAAAGATCTTAGATATAAGACCTAGAAGATGGGATTCATCTGTCCCAATGTAGACTGTATAACATTGTTGCTAAATCACCATAAATTTAATTTTCAGTAACTAGGGGGAAATAAGTGCATAACCTATTTAGGTTCTACCTATTTTTAGTCTAAAACAGATCAAGTGAATTATGTCCTAGAAATGTCTGGTTTGTTCTATTTACAGCAGGGGTGCTATGAAGTGTACTATATGTACTGCATATCAGTCTGTCCAAAATGTACTCTGATACGTGTTCTAGACATGTTATGATTCTCCTTCTCCTACTCCAGATCTTCATGGAAATATTTTTGTGTATCTTCCTCTTCTTACTTAATTAGGCTTTTGGTTCGTACAGGCTTATAGCTTCACACGTCTGGGTACTCAAGTGTGCTGAGTCATACACATTCATTGAGTTGGCAAAACCAGATTCACCTCCATAAGCTCTGGATCAGCTCAGTCTCCAAATGTTCTAGCAGCCTTCTAAGTGCCCAGGTTCCATGTGGCATTGGTCATCAAGTTATGTCCTGTTGGACAAGTCATACTGGAATTTCACTGCAGGGATGGCCCTCACTTGCCTATCTGATAGTTTGCACATGATATGTGCTGGAACAGGTGGGCTTCATGTGATGGAAGCTGCTTGTGGAAAAGTTTACCCCTTTGATGTTACCAGTCTGCTTTGCCAGTCTTTGATGTATTGGGCTTAAAGGAAAACCAGATGGTATATGAATTCTTGCAATTTCTTGAAACCACTTTATCCTTGCTCCTCAGGTTAGTATAGTCTTCTGAAAGTCAAGGGCTGTGTCTACCCAGCCATCCATCTGAGAAACTGGCAAGATCAGCTCTGACTGAATGTATCCAGGTGCTGTCAGACTTCTCACATATGTTTGGACTTCTTGAATCCAAAAATCATAAACCTGTAAAACTCACCTGTGTGCTTTGTGGTTGGTTAGTAGCTATATATAGGATTACTGGTTTAAAATGGACTGTATATTATCTACTAGCAGTCCTTCAGCGGCTTAATAATACGGTACAAACTTGGAATCCTGTAAACTGAAAAAGGGTAGGATCAGTGAGCATATAACTGGTAGCTTGAGTGACCCAATTTATCATTTAGAAACGCCAGGTAATTATGACACATCTGGAGATTTTCCTGTCTTGATGCCCTTGGTGTAGTGCCTGCATAATGTCTGTCAAATAAATCAAACTTCCTGTGATAGGCAGTTTCTATTATGTGTGTCTTTTAGGAAAATTATATAAACTTCAGGGAGACCCAGAATGAAAAATATGAAAAATACCAGCTAGCTAATACTGAGCTTGCATCTGTGTTCTGCCCATGTGGAAGACGCAATCTTTCTTCACTGCACCATTTCATACTTTCTGACCTGCAGATAATGTATTTTAGTAGAGATTCATTTGTCTCTTGTCTTCCCATGACAGAAGTTGTGCTGTGCCTACCTTGTAGATCATCTGCTTTAAAACACTGAGGTTCCAAGAAATTGCTTCTTTTTCTGTCGTCGTTGCTGCTTCTGACTCAGTGCAATCCAAAATAAGAAACCACTTTGAACATGCTGTGGTGTTCCTGGTGATGCTGAGCCTGGCGTTTCTGCCTCGTTCAGGCTTTGTCAATCTCCAAGTGGAGAATGTGACCATGTACCTGAGTAACTCTTGGGAATGTTCTGTGAGTACAGATTACGAAAACACTGTGTTCAAGGTGGAACTTACATGGCACTCACAAACGCAGGGAACCCAAGCCTTCTCTAGTTGGTGAAGATCTCTTGGCTCTTGTTTCTTCATAATTGAAGAAAAATGCAGGTAAACTTCAAAAATATTTGGAAGTCTCCTGTAAATAAAACTAGAAGTAGCAATTCTACCAACAAAATCAGTAAGGTGGCATTCTGGTTTCACTGTGGTAGCTGCTTAGAGAAGCTAGGCCTGTGGAAGCGTTACCATATAGCTCAACATACACACTACAAGCAAACAAATTTGCTTGATGTAAATCATGCTACCTCAGATGGTACTGAGTATCACCGAGCTCACAGGCTACTATTTCTAATAGAGGTTTGTGATAAATGCAATGCATGCCTTCTAAGCTTAGTTTCCTTGCTGATAAATTAGACCGTTTAACTACATAAATTCTACTACAAGAAGAAACCAGCTGCTCCTAAAGTTCTTATTTCCAGTGTTGTTGGCTGAAAGAAATAGTCTTTGTTCTAATTACTGTAATGACACATTGCTGCTGCTTCAAAACTGGCTTGATTTTAAGTTCACATCATATCTAAGTAGTTTATTTCTACAGTAACAAGTAGTATGGTACTCTAACTTGACGAAGGTCAGCTCTTTATCCCTGTGCTTCTGTGAGTCTAGTTCATATCTTCAAACAGGGAATAAAGGCCATGTTTTATTGCAAGTATTTAATTCCTATCCAAAAAATACTTTTTTTTTTTTTCTTAATGCTTGTTTCTCTTACCTTCTTGATTCAACTTTCCAGTAGACGTGATAGTCTGCTCAGATGGACCACGTGGAGCACTGCCTTTTAAAACCTTTGCATTCTAGATAGGACTGTAATACTCAAGTTTTAATCTGGGACGATGTTGCCCTCTTTGGACAAAACGTTCATGTGTACTGCACAAAATTCTAGTGCTTGACCTACGAAGTGACGAAATTAAACATTCTGCAATAGATTGTCAGATTAAAGCAAAAGAATTGGATGGGCTCCCTATCACAGTGCTCTCTGCGTGGTACGAATGGTACACATAGTAGTTTCTTTTCTGTTGTTTTTATCTTCTCACCATCCAGATGCATGCAGAAACAGTTCTGAGAATTTTTCAGGAGTCGGGCTTCACTAAACACAGTAATTCTCACATGCTTTCAAAAAAACTGAGACTAACAAGTAGGTACCTGCCTGTACAATAACTGTCTACCTGCATAGCAATAATGACAGCTCTCTAAATTACAGTCCTTCTGTTTATGGGGATGCTTACTTAAGGGATTACAATTATTATTCAAGGTGGCACAGATCAGATACTGTCCCAAGAAATAAAATGTCACGGTTCCAGTCACCTCTTTCGACTAAGGATTGCACGTAAGCCTAAATGTTACCTGGTATATGAAAATCAAGAATGTGTTTAATTATGTAGCTCTCTGCAATACTAATTTTTTTGGCTAAGTACCTGTAGTTTAGAATGTAAAATTTGAAACAGCCTTTGCTACACTGAGTGTGTGGTTTCTAATTTTGCTTCAGGGTTTCTCAAACTTTTCCAAATCTTTTCCCTGTATAAAGAACATAGGGAAAAATGTCTGACAGCAAAAGTGAAGACACGACTTCAACTAAGAACTGATGTTTAAAGAAAAATTAAATTTGAAAAGTAGCTTTAGTTTGCTTGATTCTTTGTTCTTTGGCTGTTTTTGAATGGCTGGAGAAACAAAGCTATGCCAGTCAATGTTGAATGCAGGCTTCTACTTCTGCAATGAAAGTCAACGAACCACCAAGAGTGCATGGAAAAGGGGACAGCATTTAATTTTTTTTCCCTGTTCCAACCTTTCCCTTAGAAAAAGACATCTCTCTAGAGAGTTCAGTTTCACAGTTTGAGAAATTCTGCTCTTCATGCAAATTGTGGGGGGGAAAGGTTATGGTGTGCACGTCTTTAATGAGAATACAGTCTGTCTCTGTGGTTTAATTTAAAGTAATCTTGACTAGTTAAATCTATTTACCTCTCATCTGATACTTCCACAACAGTAAGTCAGAGACATTTGAAATAAACCCTTGTGTATGTCACAGATATTTTGAGAAGCTTTAAGGGGGGGTTGCTGCTGGGCTAAAAACTCTGCATGTAGTAGAATGTGTCTGTGCTCTTCCCTGGTAACTTCTGTGATTCCATCTTAATTGTTGTGGCTCTGCACTCTGGAATTGACTGGTGTTTGTAACCAGGGAGTGCTGTAGTAAGTGCTGGAGCGGTGTGTAAGAATTCCTTTCAGAAATCTGAAACAAAATTATACCTAGGATAGAGACTGTTTAACTACAAACGGAGGAGAGAAGGGGAATAGCTACAAGGTCTAATTAGAAGAGGTCATGCTTGATGTTAGAGAATTATCCTAATGTTAGAGGGTTTTTTTCTCTTATGTCATCTTGGCTGATTTGTGTATCGAGTATTTGCCTCATAGTATTTGTTCTCCGTGGTCTCTGACATAGTCCAAAGGACTACCACATGTTTACAGGACACTTTGAATCCTGAAAAAAGCGATAGAAGAAAAATTTGGCTTCTTATTTGGATTTTTTTTTTGGGGGGTGGTCCCCCCTTGTTCCTTAATCCTGTGGATTGTGTGGATGTGACCACTGCCATTGATTGCGAAGTAGAAGTCATCATAAGTATAAAAGAAAGACGGAACCTACAAGTCCCGGAGAATGATAAAAGCTGTAAAGAAGCAAAGTAGATGTTTATTGATTTCTCCTTCTCCTTTTTACTTGTCTAAATGTACTCTACAGCTATAGATGCTTGCAGTTTAGGTAATAAACAGTAACCAGTATCAGTCAAGCACCAGCCACTGCTGTCTTTGCATGTCTCTTGAAGCACAGGACAGCTGAACTTTTGAAGTTTTTTGTGGGTGGTGACATCCATGTAACAGGCTTTGAATCTGTCTTTTCAAGTGAATTTTCTTTCTTACTCGGTTTTGTGATCTTGGTGCCAGCCATAGAGTGACTGTATGCAAAATAAGAGTATCCATATAATTATGACCCATCTAGAGATTATTCAAGCTTCCAAGCACTCAGCCACTAATGCTTTGCTTAATTTCTTAAAAATGCCAAAAGCTGAAAGATTGGCATTCTAACTGCAGAAACTGTCAGAGCAAAGCACGAGTGCGAAAGGAAAGGAAATGTGTTGAACTATGGATGCTGATCTTGGAATAAAAACTATTCCAAGATTTAAAGGGCACAGTGACTCATGGTTTGGTTTGCATTTGTGCTAATATTTACAATTAAGTCAAGACAAATTACTTCCTATTAAAAAGCCATATCACCTTTAATTAGTTTCCTGATTTAAAAAAAAAAAAAAAAATTAAAAATATATTGATGTGCAAAGGACAACATGGATAAAGTCAGTTTGAATGTAAAGAAGTTCGAGCAAATCAAAGGCAGTTTCTCAAAACTGATTTCTGACTGATAGAGATGAGTTTTGTATAATCCAAATGATCATGGTTGAATTTCAGTCCTGTGTATTTTAAACATTTTTATCGTAGTCTGTTGTCACTGTGAAATGAGTTCTGTGCTGCTTAAAATTTCTTACAGTTGCCTTTAAGGTTTTTTTTCATGTACAAATCAAAATACTCTCTTAATCACATAATTAATACTGTCTTCAAGTCACAGCTTAAAGAAAAATTTTTGTTGAAGAGGCTGTGTGAGATTCTCCTAATTGAAAAAGGGTTGTGTTTGGAAAGAGATTATGGATAGGATTTCTTTAAAATGCCAGTGCTCATAAAAATACTTTTATCATTGATGCCAGTGAGGATTTGAATACTGACCTCAACAGATAGAGATGTAGCTGGACAAGAACTTTATGAAACTACTTTGTATAATGATCAAAACAGTGTCCTTGGATTATTACTTGTGTGTGTTTCTGGAGAACATATACAAATGTAGCTGATGATCCCTGCGCTATTAGGATTTGGGAGTGTTACCTTATAGTGGTGGGAGAAGGGTAAACTAAAAGCAACCAATACGCATTTTGCAATGGGTCTATCTGAAAAGTTTTTTAATTTAAAATCTGACTGTAGTATTTCTCTCTTCATTTACTGTGCTTGTACGAACAGTGTGACACCATCACTGCAACAGGCTCGTGTCTGTCCTCCCAATATGTTACCTGAAGATGGAACTAATCTTTACTCTGCTCGTGGCATTTTGTCGTTTATCCAGTCTTCCACTCGTAGGGCTTACCAGCAGGTCTTGGATGTGCTGGATGAAAACCGCAGGTGATTGGTTGTCACTGATTCTGCCGGCTTTTGCTGCTTTTTTTTTTCTTTTCTCCTTTTTAGTGGAGTTTGGTTTCTGTTTACAAAATACTGAGATGAAATTATTTGCTTTTGCTTTCCTTTGCTTTCACTATTCACAAGCAATTTAATTGTCCAAAATTCACATTTCAGAATGCTTCTGTTGGAGTCAAATATAGCATTGTTTTGGTTTCCTTCCAAAGAAAAATCAAAATAGGAGATGTTATTCTGTGACTGCAAAGGACTTGGTTCTCTCCAAATTGTCAGTGTTTTCTGCAATTAATACTTGACCCTGAGCCTGCAGATTTATGAGCTTTGTCTCTTGCTTTTCTGATGGTGAGCAATGGTGCAAATCAATAAGGTTGGATTGATGTCATAAAGCATTCAAGCAAATGTACAGAAACGGGGTAGGCTCTTACGCCAGGCATTGCAGACGGCTTTTGATAATGTGTCAAGACCAGTCTGTTGCCGCTTATAGTGGGAATAGTTCTCTCTGATACGTGACTGATGGTAACCACTTTGCTGGATGCCGAGAGCAAGAAAGGCAATGGATACTGAGAAGGTGGTTGCTCCTCTCATTAATGCTGCCTCTGTTTGTATGGACGAGTGGATACTCTGAATGGTAATGAGCCAGTTCGAGCCTCGTGACAATCAGTCACCGTCCCTGGAAGTATTTAAAAGACGTGTAGACATGGTGCTTAGGGACATGGCTTAGTGGTGGACTTGGCAGTGTTAGGTTTACAGTTGGACCTGATGATCTTAAAGGGTCTTTTCCAGCCTAAATGATTCTACCGTTTCCATTTTCTCCAGTGGAGTTTTGCCCATTTGATATATCCCTGGATTGTTTTGATCTGGCACTTCTAAGGTAAGACTTAGAAGTGCCAAATTAGATGGAATTAAAAGTTTGTTTTGTTTTACAATATTAAAGAATGGCATGTTTAACGCTACAAAAACATATATAAAGGCTAGGCAAGGTGAAATTAAATTATTTGCGTTCTAGTTGTTTTGGTAATAAAATGTCACTATCAAGCCAATCTTATTGTGAGTATCTGTGTGTTTGCACTCACTTTTTAAACTGGCACCTCCTGTAGCTCACCGAGTTTGCTGACCTGACTGGATTTGAATGCCTGTGTTATTCCTGAATCATGTAGAATTCCGGCCTTGCTGACCTTTATGTTCTTACCCTGGGACTTAAAAACAAAACAAACAAAAAAAACCCGGAAAGAAATTAGCTGCACAGTTACCCTTGAAATTCTGTGAGTCAGATGCTTAACCCTGACTCTGAAATTGTGGGCTGTAGCTAAATTTCAGTTAAATTGTAGTTAAAATTTTCATGCTTGTCAACAGTTGGGTAGCAATACGTTTCTTCCCTTGTCAGTGTTAGAAATTAGATGGAATTACAAATTTGTTTTGGTTTACAAATTCAAAGCTTCCAGATAAGGAAGAATTCTACTGTCTGTGAATAATAGCACTTATGGATACTGTGCCAAGAGTCCTTGTTAAAATATAGACTGAAATTCTAGCCCTTTCCCCAGTCTGCAAAGCTGACAGGTTTTGCTCCTGGCTTCCATTAAGTGTGTTCTTGCCAATGTTTTGGATTCTGGAAAATGTGCACAGATGCATACATACACTTTCAACTTCAATTATCAGAAAATTTCTCAGGTTCTGAATACTTTAAAAGCTGCGTTACTCTTCCTGGTTTGGGTTAATTTTTGAGGTGTTCTTACAGACCTTCCTAGAATAAATGGGAAACCTGTTTCTAGTCACCAATGAGAAAGTAGGTGCAAAACCCTGAACTTCTCAATAAGGTGAAGGTGATTTTTGTGGTTGGGTGTTTAGATACCCACTGTGACTCTACAGCTGGTGTGGGAATGTGAAATTTGGATGATCCACTTGCATGGTTGCAAAATACTGTGAATTTTAAATTGCTCTGAACCTGCGCTCTGTTCTTTTGCTCTGTGTAATGTGCTTTCTATCTCAAAACCTTAATGTATTTTAACATTTTATGCTTAATACTAGAAGGGATCTTTTAAAATGAGCAAAATCTGACTATGTGTTACTTACTGGAAATATTTTTAACTTGTTTCATGGCTTGCTTTTTTTTTCCAAAATAATTTCCAATCTACTAAAGCTGTTAATGGTAGGTGCTGATTGTACTGCTGCAGATAACAAATTATGCCTAGATTAGCCAGCACTGCTGGCATAATGGGTCGTTTAAACGGACAACAATTTAATGATCATTGTTTACACTCTCTGTTTACTCTTGCATTTTCTTCAGCTTGGACAAGGACAATAGGTCAGTTTTGTTTTCCAGTTCTAACCATTTTTCTACTTCAATTTCTACTGAATCACCCTGGGGCCTATACCTAGTGGTTTTTATAGGACTGATCATTTATGCTTTAAACAGCAAACAAACAAAAAGAAAAACCCCACCAAAACCCACCCACAGCCTCCTACATTTAAGCAAATTTTAGCTATCTTTAAAATGTGGGAAAAAAAGGCAATTTCTTATCTGAATAGAGTCATGTTTAAATCTGTACTTTATCTGAACTAGTCTTTGTTTCTTGGGTCAATACCTTTTATTTTTTTGTAGGGGAAGAAAGTATGGAAAACAATTACTGTTTACTTTCTTCAGGATAGCCCTTTCTAAAAAGCTGCTGTCCTTAAATGCCAAACTTCACCCACGTAATCATATCCTGAGGTGTTATGACACCATTTTTTATATTGAGCCAGTTAATGATATTTTACATGGTAGAAATAGGAGGAGACATGAGTTAAGACCATCAAAGGGGGCTATGCATGACTATGGATTGGGGTAGTACAGCTCAGAAGAAAATGAAATGGGTCTGAAAATGTGAAGGAGCCTGGGAAAAACAGTAGTTTGTTGCTTTATTGAAGTAACCACTTACAGCACCAAGACAGGTGAGGAACAGTTTCATCCAGGCACTGGTTTTTCAATGCACCAATCCTTTCTGTACTTGGGAAGCTGAGCTTCTTACTCAGCTCCCATCCAGAACGCATCGGTAAAGTTCTGGTGCCCATTCTTACGGCCTTTCTGACATTTCCAGAGGTCTTCTAAGGTACAGAAAGAGGTGAATGTAGCTGCTGCCTCCGCTGGGCAAAGAGAATGTGCTGGCCTCAGTCCCCTGTGTGCGTGCACAGAGATGGTGGAAGTTGGACCCAGGGACCTAGACTGTCCACAGCTGTGGTTTCCTCCCAGCCCATGTGTTTGTGGTTGCATGGTTATGCGGTGTTCCCATTCCATACTCTGCTCCCAGCAGAGGAAGACAGACCAGATTCATTTGGTCACTGCCTTATTGCCTGCTTTCCCTCTGTTACTGCATTACTCTACATTCCCTCCGTGTTTCAGGCTGCTGCTGTATTGGCAGTGAAATAGTTACAAGTGGAGTATGTGTGGCCTCAGAGTTAGGGCTGCTTCTGATCAGGTGTTAATGCTTAGGCTGTAATCGACAGAAGTAGCCAGAAAATTCAAAGTTTTAATGTACTCTTAATCAGTTTTTTTAAATAAGACCATGTATTTAATAGCTTGACTATGTTATACTTGTGCATTCAGTGTTTGCCAAAAGTGTTGATGCTGATTTGGGGGTAAGGTGATCTCAGTTGTGAGGCCCCTGTCATCTATATAATGAATGTTTTTGTTGGTACGTAAAACCAAGCAAGTGAAGGTGTGGGAGAGGCAGGGGAATCTTCCGGTGCTCCTTTTGGGTCCACCTGTAAAGAAATAAAATGCGAATTGCAAAGAAGAGGAAGAAATCTTGTGCAGCTTCTTAGCAGCCTGACTGTGCTGAGAAGTGAAATTAAAGACTTGTCTCCAGATAGAGTTCCTGATTTGCACACATCCCAGAGTGCTCTAATTTTGTTCCTTGCTGTATCTCCCGGCTACCTCCAAGCCAGTGGCTTTCCATGGGAAGGGCAGTGTGAACTAATTAGTGTTGATTAGTTCTGCAACAACTGTAAAACTTCATTTGCCACAAGATACCACAGAGGCCAAGAGTTGAGAGAGCATTTGAGACATAGTTCTTATGACACAAAATCCAGATGTTGTTGTCCTGTGTCAGACGGCGTGGGAGATGCCTGCTGGATACAGTCAAGCTGGCATTCACGCGTGTGCCCGTTAATTACAGGTGACTTTTGTTCCCAGAACAGTTTTGTGACCTGTTCCGTAGTTGCTGTTTGAGAAGGCATGAGAAATTCAGCAGAGTAGTTAGTTCCAGCATCTGTCAGACAGGACTTTGACTGAATTATTTCTCTGATTAAAAAATAGGACTAGCTTTTTTGATAAATTTCTTCAAGACCTCATGCATTAAGGGAAGAATATTATTTTATTGTATGTATTGGGAATGGGTGTTTCTGTTTGGTAAAACACACCACGCTGGCTTATTTTATATGCTAGACAGAAAAACATTCTGGGATGCGCTTACTGTGCTGATTCAGAGTAAGAACTAGTCCCAGAAAGTATTGTATCAGGGAGCAGAGGTTGCTAAAGGTTCTAGATTCTAATCCTTTCAAATGAAACTAGTGGTTGTGATATTTTTGCATGGTTCTTGCTCATTTTCAGGCCAGGCCACAGTGTTCTCTCAGCCACCTCAGCACCAACCTCCTACTGCCTCCTACATGAGCCTGCTGTAAAGATCTTTGTACCTAGATCCTCTTTGTCTTTAATTTTATAGCCTAGAGTATACATGGGTCAGACTCATGGTACAAGTACCTCATCTTGGCTTTGGGAAAAGGGAAGAAACTGAAAAAAAATTTCAGGCTCTTGAAGAGCTTTTTACACATCACAGATATGGGACAGTAACGCCCCATTACCAGAGGTTCTCTGGTGGCTTTGTCAGAAGGTACTGCTGGCATTCACATTGTCTGTAAATTGGGACATGGTAACTTCGTACTGCAAAGCGAATGTATTTTATATAGTTGCAGCAGCTTAATCAGCTCTACCTTGTTTTCCTCTCTGTCTAGAAAGAAAAGGAAAAGAAATTGAAAGAGCAACATTTGCAAGGATGTTCATACCATCTACTCGAAGTAGTCGCTTCTTTCTGCAGAGATCTACCTCTCTTTGGGCTATATAAATGGTCCTTAGGCTACTAGCCCAGGTTTTCTGAATTAGATCTAGTGTAGATGAATTAAGAAAAGACAAATCTCTTTCCCTAGAGGGAGGAGAGGAGGATTGTAAAGGCTTTTATAAGTATATAGATTATTTTTTTTCCCCTCCCCATTGTTATTGGTGGGGATTTGTTTGGGAGGGTAGGAGGGATTTATTTTTTTTAAACCTGAAGTTTCCCATAGTTATTTTAAAAGGCAGATAACTTCCTCCCAAATCTCTATTCCAACAGTTTGTCTTCCATAAATGAAGCTGTATCATCAAAAACTGCCTACGTGTCTTAGCTGCATTAAACATTCAGTGTTGATTAAATTTGAATAAGAGAATATGAAAGTGCAATTTTTAAACAAAAAATAAATAGATATTGAATTATACAGAAACATACGATGTAAGTGGAGTATTCTGATGTTCCTTTGTTCTGTGTGGTTTACCTCTTTTCTCTGTTTGTCATTCCCTGTTTCTGTCTCATGCTTTCTGTCCACAAAAACCTGCTGTAGGCCAGTGTTACGTGGTGGGTCAGCTGCTACCACCTCCTCTAACCCTCATCATGACAACATCAGGTAAAGAGTATTTTTTTGTTAGTCATGATCCACTAATTTAGATTCTAAAACTCAGCCTTCTGTTTCCCTATTTCTAGTATCCTTATTTTAAAACACAATGTTCTTTTCTATCCTCCCTCTTAATTCTTGAAATATTTCAGGCTGTTACTCCTTACTCATCCAAGGCGCCTGCAAAGACCTCGCTTGTCTAATAGATACGATGTGCTGCAGAATTTGGCTCAAAGTAGTGTGCCAGGGGAGGTTCTTAAATTACATTAACAGTATATTATTTTGAGTATTTTCTATTCAGTAGTGAATTTTATATTTTTATTGCTAGAAAATTTGGACTGGTATCACCTTTTGGTGGTTGATTTTTTTTTCTTTTTTTTTTTCTCCCATGAGTTTTCAGTAATGTGCCTGTGGGTGATAGTTGTAGCTGGATGGTTTTTTCCTAGCACTACCTTGGCAGATTGACATTGTTTCAGTGGAACTGAAATGTAATCTCATGGTCAGGATGAGGGAAAAAAAAAATATAGTCCCTTCCAGACCTGTTGTTCCCATTTCCCACTGCACTCCTGTGTTTTCACTGACATGGAGATTACATTTGTGCTTAAGTAGACACTGGATCCAAACAGGTGATTTTTCAGGAATTCAGGAACTGTGTTTTTGTAACAGCCCAAGAGACTATCTCAAGGAATTTCTTGCTGATAGCCCTCTTGAGTTAATAACTGGAAGGGCTTGGAACTGGGTACAGCAGCAGTGACACATTGTGGCCTGGGAGGGAGGTGCACCCATCTCACTGAAACAAAAGCCTCTACTTTTCCCAGGAGATGGTAAGGGACAGCTGTGCTGGGGATCCTGGGGGATTTTTAAATTTTTTTTACCATCACTGTAAATTACAAAATACGACAAAAAGACCCTCCTCAGAAATCTCTTTGGCTTTCAGAGGACATGTAGCAGTAAGGAAGGTTGGGGTTTGTTTTTTTTTTTGTGTATTCAAAGCTTCAGACTTTTTTTAGCAGTAGAAATGTCCAGATTGTTTTATAATTAACTTAGGTTTATTTTAAAAGAAACTTTGCTGAGTTTGAAATGTGAGCTTCACAGCACTGAGGAAATAAATAACAAAACCAGCCCAACAGTTTCAGTCTTTTTAATATTGCCCAAACTGAAAGAACTACAAATAGTAAATAGCATAAATTGCAGCTAAGTGAATGTTTGAAGTCTTCTTAGCATAAATAATTAATAATAGCCTTAATGAGAAAATATTTTTTCTAACAAAAGGAGTTGCAAAGCTTGCTTTTGTGTTGGTGTTTTGTTTTTTTTTTAATCCCATACTGTGTTTTTAAAGCATCTATGACTGTTGGCAGACAATTGCTTATTTGCCTTTTCCCTTACTAAAAGCTGCTGTTACCCTCATCTCGCCTGGAGAGGGGTTTCCCTCTCCCTCTGTGCCCTTCAACCCAAAGAAACACAGTCCAAAATGTAATTAACTTCCTACCTCTTATACTGTGTTGCTCAAGAATCTAACTGTTGCCGAAGTCCAGACTAATGTAACACTCGTCTAGAAGCAGCAATCCTTGTTCAGAAGCAACGCGTTAATGACCAATGGTACAGGGAAAGCTTTAGCAAGTTTTTTGTTGGAAGGGGGGGGAAATCCTGCCTGAGCTGAGGGCATGCCATAGGTGTTTGCTGAAAGGGGTGAAGGAACATTCCGTGCAAAAGTAGTATCTGCACCTGAGTGCACTGTGCAAGCTTCAGGAATTCTGCTCTACTCAGGTTAGTCAAAGTTGGCCATTAACTGTCATTAAGCGCTGAATGTTTTTAGGTGTGTTTTGTTGTGAATTTGGTAGCCTTGGGATTATCTTGTTCAATTTCCAGGCTCCTTGCAGCAGCTGTTCCTATGTCCTAATGAGAAAGCCAGTCAAAGGGAACTGATACTGGGAACTCAAGTTTTAAGATATAGAGTGAGAAACTCAGTGGTAGGTGCAACATCAGGAGCTGCTTTCACCCTTTACTTGTTAGAAAAGAACCTGGTTAAGAGGTAGCATTTGGATGATCAAAGCACCTACTTTATGTAGATGTTTTACCATTTCCCAGCTGATAATAAAAGTGCCATATCTAATTAACTTGCCCTGGAGTTAGTATAATATTTTCTCTGAATCACCACAACTGAGAGGTGCTCTGGGAACACGCTTTCTTCAGTAGCAGTGACTGTTCTTTATTTGCAAGGTTCTCTGCCTAAAATCCTGAGATTAAAGTGACCGATACCATTAATCTCCATGGTGTCCACTTGGGATAGTTATGCAGGTACTGAGCGTAAGACACCCAATTCTTTCCAGGTCTTCATTTGGTTATTTCTAATCCATTGCCAGGTCTCTTGCAACTTTAGAATTTTTAGCTCAGGGAATTTTCAAGTTTCGTTAATTGGTTAAATAACTGGAAACAGTCTCTTGAGAGACTAAGTGATGACAAGAAGTCTGTTTGCATGGATAAACTTCAAATATATTTAAATGTGGAGAGCAATAAATCCAGATTCAGTCAAGCTCTTGCCCACTTCATACGTGTTTGTGCTTTCTTCAGTTAGGATCCTATTGAAATAGACAAGTCTGTAAAAGTTGAAAAAAACTTTTATAATTCTGCTCAGCATCACCACCAAAAATACATCTACTAGAATGTTGTTAAAATCTGGTGCTTGCTAATTTTTGCATGGCTGAGACGGCTAAGCTATCTCCTTTCTTTGGTAGATATGGTCTTTCCAACTTGGATACGCCGCTTGAGGGAACACCTGATGACATGACAGTTGTAGATGCTGCTTCCTTAAGAAGACAGGTATGTAAAGCACACAAACTGGTAATATTAAGAAAAAGCTGCAGTGATAAAATGGAGGAACAGTTTTTCTGTGGGACTGCAGAGGTACCCATCACAGATCAGATGAGGGATCCTCTCGGTACCCCTCAGGTACTCTATCGTTCTGTGAATCTGGAGAGTCCAACTCCATCTCTGTCCCTGCTTAGAAGGGGCAGCAAGATCTGATCAGTAGCGATTGAAGAAAGAAAGTCAAATACCAAGTGTTTGGTGTTGAAATCCATCCGTTTGAGATACTTATTTTACATGGCTATTCAGAAGGTTCTAGAAAGTCTGGCAACTTTTAATGAAGTCTTAAAAGCCTTTCTTTATTTTCAGATAATCAAACTTAACCGCCGTCTGCAACTTCTGGAAGAAGAAAACAAAGAGCGTGCTAAAAGGGAAATGATCATGTACTCAATTACTGTAGCTTTCTGGCTACTCAATAGCTGGCTTTGGTTTCGGCGCTAGACACAGCTCTCTGAAAGGTTGAAAATACAAACAATTTGCAAAATTCTTTGTTTCTGTTTCTGAATTGTATGCTGTTTTATAATTCATACACTGGAAACTTCTGCCACAGGTAAAGGCTATAGAGTTGCAGTGTTAAAGGGACACCTTGTTGTTCAGTTCTAATGTATGAAATCGATTTGCATTGCAAATACTTGCAGCGTCCTGCCGTGCATGCTTCAGTGTAAATACGGGTCAGCCAGTACCAGGTTTGCTTCATGCAACGTAAGGACAGTGATCTCCAGAAATAACCCCGGAGGTTTTCTTGTGGTGGGAAGAGAACAAATGGAAAGGATTTGGATAAAAAATATAAAAGCAAAGGAATACAAAGTAGTTTTTATTGTTCTGTTGTTAGATGCAATTAAACGTGATTGCACTAGTTTTTCTTTAGTCTGAGTGGTTTGAGGTGTGCCATATTCAAGGAGTGTGTCCTGTTTCTTGAGTATGTTCCTTGTTTCAGCACATGTTCAGGTCAAATAATAAAAGGTATTCTTTGCTAACATGCAGATTGTCCAGAGGAGTGTAATATGTTTTTTTTTCTGTTTTGTTTTGTTTTAATTTTGCAGATGTTTTTCTATAAAATACATTTTTAAGCAAGTCAGTCTGTGAGTTATCAAAAGATTATGGAGTACAGGATACTGATGGAGTATATTTAATAAAACACTCTCTCAAAAAAAAACCCACGCTGAACCATTATTTAATATTATTTTAGTAAAATTTATTTGAAGGTCCATCTAAACTATCCGTCTTTGAAGTCAGTAACAGTGATGGACTGAACAACTGAAAAGTAGCAGGTGGGCACCTGCTGGCTTGCTGGAGGTCGGGGGGTTGTTCTGGGTGTGTGTGGTGCGTATGTAGGTATGGGAAGCTGGCCTGATGTCCTCACATGGAATCACAGAATAGTTTGGGTTGGAAGAGACCTTTAAAGGTCTTCTAGTCCAACCCTTTGCAATGAGCAGGGACATCTTCAACTAGACCACATTACTAGGAGCCCAGTCCAACCTGACCTTGAGCGTTTCCAAGGAGGCGCAGGGTGGGCCATTTAAACATTCTCTGTTCAGTCCCATGATGTGCTGTATTCTTGGTGGCTGCTGTCTGAGTGCTGGGCTGCACGTGGTGCTGCTGGGGGGACCTCAGCCGCGCTGCCCTTGTGTGACTTCAGCTCACTCCCCTGCGGTGCTGTAGCAGCCGCAACCCTTCCCCGTGGGGGGTGTATGAACAACTGACAGTGTCAGGGCCCAGGGTAGGGTGCAGTGGTACCAAAGCAGTGCTTCCAAGGGCACCTTTCCTAGAGCAGCTGACCTAGACCGCTCTGCAGGAGCATTGGAAGGCTCTAGAAGTACACAGGCATGAAAAGACAATGGTGCCCAACAGCTGCAGAAGAGAAGGATGCGGAGCCTCTGTGGGTGATGTCCTCTGTTCACCCTGCAGCAGCAGAGGCCGCAGAGCAGGCCCATGGCTGCTTGTGCAGGGAGTGCTGCCAGCCGGGAGGCGACTGGCACTGGCGCAGCACGGGGTGAGGGAGGGGCTGTCTGGGCGCAGTGGGCACGAGGAGCCCTGCAGCTGCGGATGGGCTCGCTCCTCCAGGACCCTGCTGGGGCGATGCTGCCCTCACACGTGTCGTGGGCTGTTATGTTCAACAGGGTGTTGTGCCCGGCTGTTCTGTAGCTCTTGCAGGGTTGTACCAGCCGCCACCTTGCACCTCTCAGGGCTGGGGCTCTGAAACTGCCTTCCCTCCGCCTTAACGTGGCGCCATTGGCTTTTTAGGGCATTTGTTGCCCGTGGTACCATGAATGTTGCAAGTGCCTGCCTTTTAATGATGAAAGATGACGAGATGGGCCTGTTTTGCACATTTTCTGTATTTTAATTGATTTTACGCTGCGGCCCTTAAGGTAAAACTGTACTGGGTGAGCTCTGGGGATGCAAACAAGGGCCAGAGCTGCTGTGGATCTTACGGAGTTGTGTGGGTGTCCTGGGTTGAGAGGCCCAGGACTAACTTTTCTTCTGATGCTGGGAAAATTGCACTTTTGGAAGACTCTAGTGTCTCAGTTCATGAGAATATTGATTTTATAGCCAGCCAAGCTCTGTGAGATTCAAGGTCTCTGTGTTTTCGAGCCTTGCCAGGTGCAGGGATGATGAGGAGCAAGGCCTGGGCATTTGACCCAGGCTGGCCACCAGGATTATTTCATACCATGAATGTTGCGTTCAATATAAATTAGACAAGTTTGCTGCATAGTGGGCTCTCCCTCGATGGCAGCGATCCAGAGAGCTCCTTGCCCCGGGGCCCGGCCCCTGAGGCCTCCCTTTCCTCCCGCAGCTGCTGCATTCGCAGTGCCCGACATGTGCTGTCCCTGCTGGGGGTGCACAGCTTCTGCTGATGGAATTGGCAGAGTATAGTTCTTGTAAATATTATATCAGTGTCGGGATTAATGTTGTATCTTCAGTATTATTGTTAGTTATTAATCTTATTCTGTTAAATCTATTTACACTTCAGCCCTCCTGTTTCTTTGCGTTCCCCGATTCCCCTTTCCTGGGTGGGGAGGGCTCATCGGGTGACAGGGTAATTGCGCGACAATAAATTGTCATGGGTTTTCTCAAACCATAACAGTGGGCAACAGGACACAATAAAGCTGCTTGCGCAGGGACATGGAGATGAAGGGCAGGTGAGGACCCGGCTTCATCCCCAGCCGCTGGCCCCCCTCCCATGCGGAGGGCAGGCCTGCTCCCGGGGCCCAGCCCGGGCCAGCGCCGTGTCCCAGCGCCGCAGTGCCCGCTCCCACGGCTTCTCCCTCTGCTTGGCGGGAGCGCTGCAACCGGCCCAGGCGTCTGTCTGTCTGTCGGTCTGTCTGTCCGGCGGCGGCCCCGCCTCACCCAGCGCCGCCGTTCGCAGGTCCCGGCCGGCCAGGAACGCTTCCGGCCGGAACGAAAGGGGAGCGAGACGCGTTTCCCGGGGTGTGTGTGTGTGGAAAGGGAACAGGTCCGCTGCTGCCCGCGCCTGCCGACATGGCTGCGCGGCTGCTCTGGCAGGGGTGGCGGCGGCTGCTCCCCGGGGCCGGGGCAGTGCTCAGGCTCAGCAGCAGCAGCACCGCGCCGCGCCCCGAGAAGAAACGATGGCTGCGAGCCTACCTGGAGCAGCAGCGGCTGGCGGCGCCCCCCCAGCGGCGGTGAGAGCCGGCTGAGGAGATTAGGGGTGTCGGGGGGAACACACGGTCCCGGGAAGGGGGCGGCAGAATGATAAACGGGTTAAATCACGACGGGTTTCGCGACTTCTCGCCTGCTGCGGGGCAGCCTGGCCCCGGCGCTGAGCTCGGCGGGGGCCCGTCCCGCAGCGGCGAGCCGGCGGGGCTGGCGGAGAGAAACCGGCCTGTGACAGGACGCGGCTTCCAAACGCTTCAAAACTAACGTGGGAGCCCCCAGGAGAGCTGGGGAGGGACCCTTTGTCAGGAAGTCTAGTGACAGGACAAGGGGTAATAGGTTTAAATTGGAAGAGGGGAGATTTAGATTAGATATTAGGAAGAAATTCTTTCCTCTGAGAGTGGTGAGGCACTGGCACAGGTTGCCCAGGGAAGTTGTTGATGCCCCATCCCTGGAAGTGTTCCAGGCCAGGCTGGATGGGGCTTTGAGCAACCTGCTCTGGTGGGAGGTGTCCCTGCCCATGGCAGGGGGGTTGGAACTTGATGATCTTTAAGGTCCCTTCCAACTCTGGCCATTCTGTGATTCTATGATTTCCCTGCTGTCATCTGAAGGGCACGGTGCTCGCAATGTGGGCAGCTTCTCGCTCTGCTCCTGAACCCCTTTTTTTTCCCACCTCTGCAGGTCGGAGAAGCCCAACTGGGATTTCCATGCAGAGATACAAGCCTTCAGCCACCGCTTACGGGAAAACTTTTCTCTGGATCTCCTCAAGACTGCCTTTGTTAATTCTTGTTACATTGAGAGCGAAGAGGCCAGACGCCGAGAGCTTGGGATTGACCAAGAAACGGTTGCTCTCAGTCTGCAGGATAACAGTGAACTCGCCCAACAGGGGATGGCTTTTTCACGTTCCTACCTGAGGCAGAGCTTTGAAGCTGCCTACCCAGCTCTGCCTGCAAAGGGGGTAGAAGCACTTGTTGATTTTCTTACTGGTCAGGAACTTGTTTCTTACGTGGCTCAAAACCTGTCTATACAGGACCTGACACTTTGCAAAGAGTTTCCTGTCCCCCCAGGGGTGCTCCAGAGGACGTTCTTTGCCGTGATAGGAGCCTTGCTCAGTAGCAGCGGGCCTGAGAACACGGGCATCTTTGTCAGGGTGAGTCGTTACACACTATTATAGCTATTTTTGTTCCAACACCGGTAACATCTAAGGGGCTCAGAAGTTTCGGGGAGGTGGAAATACAAAAAACTTTAAGCTGTCTTGTCCCTTGATGGACAAAAATCCAGGGAGATTGGCAAAAGTTTGACTAATTTCATTATTCCATGTGAGGTCATATGTATCTTCAATTGTAAAAGATCATTTTATAAATATAGCAGGGGCTGAATTCGTTTTTGTATGTAGGAGTGCAAGCATCTAAAGATATTTCATACAAAAATGTTCAGTTAAAATGCAGTGTAAGGTAGTAGTTTTAGCAGCTACTGGCCTTTCAGTTGTCCTTGTCACTTATTGCTAGTTCTGCATTGGAGAGAGAAGAAATGTTGAAATCTTTTCTGATACCAGGCCATTTGGAGGTCTCTGTAAGAGCCAGTAGCAGTTAACAGGCACAAGAGTGATCCAAAGAGGTGAAAGTGCCGTGGGTTTGCACTTTCCCTTCAGCCTGTTTACAGATCCTTCTGATGCACGACACCTTGCCCGAAAGCAGCTCTGGGTTGGTTACCTTGTGCTGGGAGCTACACCTTCATGTTGCTATAACCCCCTGTCAAGCTGCTCTCTTCCCTCTTTACGCCTGAGCTGTTGACTTTGCCCAAGGCACGACCAGCCAGAGCTGCCGGGCGTAAGGGCAGCAGGGTGAGAGCCGTGCTGCGCTGGAGCACTGCAGCAGTCCTTCAGCAGCTTATCGTTGGCCTCTTCATATTGTGTTTTTATTAACAATATTTTTGTTTAGGACTTTTTGATTCCACAACTGATTGGAAAAGACCTGTTTGAGATCTGGGAAGTTATAAACCCCATGGGCTTGCTAGTGGAAGAGCTGGCCAAGAGGAATATCCCTTCTCCAGAACCAAGAATTACCAGGCAGCTGGGAGTCAGCACAGTTCTGCCACTGTACTTTGTTGGGTTGTACTGGTCAGTATAATATTAATTTGAAGTGAAATGGATTTAAGTATGTGTGTGTGTGTGTGTGTGTGTGTGTGTGTGTGTGTTTATGGTCAGACTCAATGATCTCAGAGATCCCTTCCAACCATGAAAATTCTGTGATTCTGTGATACTTTTCTACTTGTGCTCTTTGCTCAAGTTATTACAGAAAAGAAACCTTACAGTGACTGCTGTGTCAAATCAGCCAGTTCAGCGTTGCTGTAATGATGCTTAAAGAGTCTCTGACTAAAGGGCTTCAAAGTCTAAATCAGGTGCGTGAAAGAGTCCGGGTGTATGTTCTGGGTGACCTGACACAACCTTTGCCAATACCATAACTGGCTTCGAAGGGGCCAAAACTGTGTCTAGGGCTTATGGAATGGTAAAGAGACAGACATCAAGAGAGGTGGGACTGAAGAAACACTTATTTTATGTTCCAGAGAAGCTTTTTAGTTTTCAGAACATGGTCACTGTAAAGTAATCAAGAGGAGTGTCTGTGTCCAGACCCGACTTGGGAAGGGCCAGTCATTCCTGGTGTGGTCAGTGCTTGTCCTGGTCTCTTGCCCCAGGGTAACATTTCTCCTCTGGAGCAGAACAGGACCTTCTTCCACCAAAACTAACATCATTGTTGCTTTGCTAAGTGAGCTGCAGGTAAATGCATGGGAAGACTGCTTTAACTTCTCCCGATTTATCATGTTTCAGTTAGTATGCCTTCTTAGGGCCCCGCCCCTATATAAAAGAAAGGATCTTTGATCATTTTTCTTTCTGGAATCCCTGGTGTCCCCTCATGAACTGCTCGCGGGCCCATAGATGTTGATTAAACAGAGCTGAGTATGTACTTCATAACATTGAGAACTTCTCTGTGAATCCTTTTGAAGATGGTTTAAAATGCTTTCTTACCAGGGGCAGAGCAAAGGCAGAAACATTTCACTTCTCTGTTTAAGCTAACCAGAGTAACGTATTCACATGTTTTTAACAGGGCTAACAACTCGAACACTGTAAAGAACCAGTGATATGTTTGGAATCTAAATGAACAAAGTAGTGTTCTTCAGGAAATGGACACATTTCTGATTGGAGTTTCCGTTGTTGAATATACCATCACTTATCTTTGCAGGAAAGACTAACGGAAATGTTCACATTTGTGTGGGTATACAAATTACCTTCAGCGTTCACAGACATCAGAGAGAAAAAAAATGTCAGCACTTATTTGTGATACTCAGTAGTGCTCAGAACTTTATGATGAAATGTTTTTAATTTGTTTTTTTCTCCCCCAAGCGATAAGAAGATTATAGCTGAAGGTCCTGGTGAAACGCTGCTTGCTGCAGAGGAAGAAGCTGCCCGCGTGGCGCTGCGGAAGCTCTACGGGTACACAGAGAACAGGAGACCTTGGGATTATTCAAAACCTAAACCAGGATTGGCAGCTGCAAAGGCGTCAGCAGTAACTACACAATAAAAGACATTTCAGGTTTCTCTTAAGAATTAATGGCTTCCATGCTGACTATAAGTGTATTCAGGAAAGCAAGATTCCATTTGGTTTCCTGATCTTAAGTGCTTGAAATTTTAAAATCAAATATGGTATTAAAATAAAAAGTCTTTTGCACAATGTTTAATATTTGCTTGTTTTCCTAAGCATAGCAAAAGTACTCTTTTTCTGAATTTCTGTCTTCTGCCTGAGAAATTTTTCCATACATCACAAGAGACTATTTTTAATGATGTTCAATAATGTATGACAAAGTCTCACTGGATAGAAAAAGGTTTGGTAAATCCTTCTTCCGGGATTGTTTTGAGGATGTTGTTAACAGGATGAGTTCAATTACATGTGCAGCATCAGTCTTTGGATTGCATCTGGGTTCATTTGTCATTGACCTTGTGAAAACATGAAATGTGGTGTCGATGATGTTGATGCTGCTGATGGTCAAATTTACGAAAAAAAAAAAGCGAATGGAACTTTTGAGGTCTCACTGCCTGCTTACAGATTTCGTTGGGCAAATCCCTGTTATTGGAGCATGCTCTGGAAGAGGGTATATTTTTAATTTTAAAATTTGTAAAAAGGAAAATCGGGGTCATGAAGGCCTGACCTCAAAGAACTGGAGAGCACTGTTAAATGTGTTTAATGCTGGGCTATTCAATAAGGCACAGCCTTCTTTTTTTTTTTTTTTTTTTTTTTTTTTTTTTTTTTTTGATGCCGCCACTTTTTTTTTTTTTTGTACTTTTCGCATATAGTCCCGGCACTTTCATTTTTTCCTGCCTTGGCTGCTTAGTTTAAGCAGTCATGTGACTAAAGCATTGGATTCAGTATAATCAGTGTCTGTTTCGTTTGCACCCTCTTTAGCTGTTCAGTGTAACTCCAGGTGACTGGAAAGTGACACAGGAATAATCCCAGTACCTGCACTGTGTCCCTGTTAAATGTCACAGATACCCTGTGTGTGTTCCAGGAGACAACAGGTGCACGAGGACTGTCACTCTTTTGGAATCGTTTCCTTTAAAATGGAGTGAGAATCTGTTACAAGCTGGGACTGAGCCCTCAAAGGAAGAAGCTGAGTGTAGGACAGTGGTTAAAGAAGTGTTTCCCGTCTGATCCCAGCGTGAGCACTGGTTGTAAAAAAAAACAACAGGTAAATGTGCCCTCATTGATAAGGGAAAAAATAATTATGCAAGTGCCATTCAGACAAGTTTGATGTTTCTGTTCCCAACAACGTGCATCCACTGCCTTTGGCCCCTGAGACGGCTTTATGTGGAGGACACTCAGCAGCCAAGGGTGGTGGCTGCCCAGCAGGTCCGCAGTGCAGTGCAGGTGGCACATTCCCTGCAGCCCCGGGCACAGGAACAGCACCTGGCTCTGCTCGTCCCAAGGGGAGCAGATTTACTGGTGTATTCAAGCCAAAGAACAGGTTGCCTGCAATGGGCCTGTGTGTTTGGTGTGATGTGCATCTTGAGCAGGTGTAAATCCTTATGTGCCTGGAGAGCTGTGCAGTCTCCCTTCTGCCTTTTGCCGCGGGAAGTTACACGTGTGAAAGATGGAATATAAAAAGGAGAGTAGAAAGATCAGCTGAGCCTAAAATATGCATAAAATTTCTTGTGTTAAGTGAAAAATTCCAGGTAGATAAGCTATTCTCACTTACATAAGCAAAGCTGACAAGGTCATTGTATTCCAGGGGAATAACAGCAGAATCTGAAAAGAGGATCGAAATTACGTGTGCTATTTTTAGTTTCCAGATGAGGTATTTCTCTTACCTTTACCTATTTTAAAAGGTGTCCTGGTTTGGGGTAAAATGAACCAATTTTCTGTTTTACAATTTTATTTTCTTAGCTGGGCCTCTTCTAGCTAACTAAACTCTGAAAATAACAGCACACTGTTCAGAGAACTGTTTCGTCTCACAGTGATAAGACCCAATTATACCAAGGAATGGTATGCAGACAGGCCCTTGTTTATCCTTATTTGCTGGAACAACCNTAAAAAAAAAAAATTAAGATCTGCTCTCTGTGGCTTCACGTTTTGGAATATGGGCATAAGTCCTAGGAGAAGTGGATTACTGAATCTGGAAAAAAATTAAGTAATGCAAGATAAATCAGTTTAATTGTGTAGTACATACGTGGAATGTCTTGAGCTCTTTCCTGTGCTGGTCCTCTTTAATTTTTTTTTTTTTTCGTAATTGCAGCTGAAGAAGAGGAACCTGAGGACTGCAGGAACGTCCAAGAGAGCTGATGCGCTGTTGTTTTCTCAGCAGGGACCTAAGACCCCCAACCCTCTGAAAGCTAAGTGGAGGGACCAGGGCTGGGAGGAAAGGACACTAGTGGGAGTTGCAGGGAGGGGTATAAAAGGCAGGGTAGGGCAGGGGGAAATCCAGGAGCAGTCCCCCTGGGTAGACGAAAGGGGCAGGACCCTCTTCCCCATGAAGCTAGCGTGTGCAAGGCAGGGCAGCTCCAGCCTGTGTCTATTGTGTAGTTTGTNAGGGCAGGGGGCAGTCCAGGAGCAGCCCCCCTGGGTAGATGAAAGGGGCAGGTCCCTCTTCTGCATGAAGCTAGTGTGTGCCAGGCAGGGCAGTTCCAGCCTGTGTCTATTGTGTAGATTGTGTGGTCTGTCTCCTGTGTCTTAGGCTTTCTTCAGGTCTCGATGTCTTCATTGCTCTTTGCACTCAAGCGTGCTCGTCTGTCGTGACCAGAAGGGTCTTGAACACCTGAAATCATTGGCATCTTGCCCCTGGGGGCTTCTTTTCTTGCATCACAATCTCACAGTGTGGATCGTGGGCATGGCAGTTGCCTCGTCATGACTCATAGGGTCTGGAACGGCTGCCCTCGTCGACATCTTGTGCAATTGATGCTGCTTTTCTTGCGTCACAGTCTCCAAGCGTGGGTTGTATCAGAATCTCTCACATTCCTGGACAGTCCTCTTTTGGCATCATTGTCTCCAGTGGCATGAGCAGTTCTGTTCTCTAGCCATCGGTTTTCAGGGACTGGGGTTTTGTCCCTGCATCCTTATGTTCCCAGGTCTTGAAACCGGGCTTCCTGTGCGTACGTCCTCTTTTTGACAGGAGCTTCTTGAAACGGGCCATCGCGTCTGATTCTCTTGCGGCATTGCCGCGGAGCCTCCTTAGGTCAGCGCTGCGGTTCCGTAGGAGTTTTTGCCCGAGGGCACCTCCGGTCCGGAGGTCGCTCTTGTTGTGCGGAGTGCTGTCTGATCTTGAGTGCCCTTGTCTACTGTGTTTTGTGGTGTCGGGCTGCACCAGGGGTGTGTTTGGCGTGGAGCTGCCCTGCCCGGGGGTGTAGAGTCAGGGGTGGGCGGAAGAGCAGCGAGAGTCCGTGGTTAACACGTGGATCTCCCTTGATATATGTTCTCCAGCACTACAGTAATTTCAAATGTCTCTGCCTTTTAGTTGCTAAAAAACATGACCTCTGCAAACATCAACATCGGCAGAAAGGGAGGGAAGCCAGTCTGACGGTGCAGAAGAGTCCTCGAAGAAGAGGAGGGGCTCTCAGGGCAGCAGAAGAGCTCCTAAGTAGAGTTGCAAAGCATAGCCCAGTTAAGGAGCAAATAATCCTGTAATAAAGGCAGCTGTGTTCTTGTTGGTGTCAGGTGTCATTTTTGGGGTGGTGTGTGCGTGTTGGTGATTATGCAGGCACGACAGTTGAAGCGTGTGAGCGTGTGATGTGACTCTTTGTGCGTGCTTGTGAGTCTTTGTCTCTGTCTGTGCGTGTTTTGCGTGCGTCTGTTTGTCTCTGTGCGTGCTTTGTGTGCGTCTGTCTCTGTGTCTTTATCTCTCTGCGTGTGTGTCTGTCTTTGTGCGTGCTTTGTGTGCGTCTGTCTTTGTGTGTGTGTGTCTGTGTGTGTTTTTATCTCTGCGTGTGTGTCTGTCTGTCTCTGCGTGCTTTGTGTGCGTCTGTTTGTTCTTTGTGTGCGTCTGTCTGTGTGTGTGTGTCTGTGCGTGCTTTGTGTGCCTCTGTCTTTGTGTGTGTGTGCGTCTGTCTCTGTGCGTGCTTTGTGTGTGTCTGTTTGCGTGTGCTTTGTCTCTGTCTGTGTGT
>VXBW01000733.1:45038-62249 GCA_013400375.1 Thinocorus orbignyianus | reverse complement strand
TGATGAGTGTATAAATACATAACAATCTCAAGAACATTAGAATTTAGTTTTAATTTTATGACATTTCCTATCACTATTCTGAGAGAGCAGAATGAAGAATGCAGTAGGAGTAACTATTGATTTCATCCTAATAGCATGGAATATTTGCTATTTATCATCATGTGGGAAATCTAATCTTGGAAGAGACTTTAACCTCTTCCTACTAAAACTTCCGGAAACACCTATCACAAATTAATAGCAGGATCATTAATTACTTTAGTCGTGACAGTAGGGATGGCAGGAGAGATGGATAGAAAGAAATATACTAGTGTTGAAATGTCCGAGGCTGATCATTCCAATTAAAAAAAAAANAAAAAAAAAAAAAAAATAAAAAAAAAGGAAAAGTAAGTGTGAGTTTGTAAAGAACAAATGTCATACTGCATTCAAGCAATTCTTATATGAAATAATGCAATTTTAATTCACTTGAATTCAGTTATTTTCTTTAAATTTTGACACTGGAAACTTTCAATGTGGTGTTATTTTCAATCAGTACCTTATGGTTTATGAGCCAGGTGTTAGCAATTAGTCACTGCCATAGAAAAAATAAAAGAAAATTAACACCAGAAATAAAAACAAAGGCAAAATCATTATATTAACAGTAATCAGGCAACTTCTTTCTACACTTTGCATAATCAAAAGCAGATGTATAATTCACATAGGCAATTAAAACATTTTAAATGTTTATAAAGCTCCCATTATGTCAGACATAAAGATAATACTCATAATAGGTAAGTAAGTAGAGATATAGATTTCTTGTTGTTCAAAGAATGGTAGTGGAGGAAGGGTAAACAGGTGATAACTAACAAATATAGAATCGTGGTAGGAATCATTTAAGTAGGAAAAGATCTTTAAGTCCAACTGTAATCCAAACACTGCAAAGTCCACCATTAAACATTGTCCCTAGCACCCTATCTACACATTTTTCTACACATTTTTTAAATGGGTGGTGACTCCATCACTTTCCTGGCAGCCTGTTCCAGTGCTTGACCACCCTTTTGGCAAAGAACTTTTTTCCTACTATCCAGTCTAAACCTCCTGTGGTGCAACCTGAAGCCATTTTCTCTTTTCTTATTGTCTGTTACTTAGGAGAAGACACTGACCCCTACCTCACTACCACATTTCAGATAATTGCCTAGAGCAAAGAGGTTTCCTCTGAGCCTCCTTTTCTCCAGGCTAAACAACTCCAGTTCCTTCAGCTGATGCTCGTAAGACTTCTTCTCTAGACCCTTCACCAGCATTTTTTCTCTGATTTTGAAATGTTCCATCACCTCAGTGTCTGGCTTTCTCAAACTGAAGGTCCCTGAACACAGTACTGTATAACCTAAAAAGTGCTGAGTACAGGGGGACTACCACTTCCCTTGTCCTGCTGACCACACTATTTCTGATACAAGCTATTGGCCTTCTTGGCCACCTTGTCACACTGACGGCTCATATTCAGCCAGCTGTCAACCAATACCAATGCCAAAGTCTTGAGATTACAATGATGAAGTGCAGTGCTGTCAGCCATTTCATGTGAGATAATTGTGCTGATGCTAGGTACAGTGGAATGTATAGAGTGGTACCATACAGCAGTCTAATTTCAAAAATACTAGAAACATAAACAAATTATTTGAAATAACACAACATTACAAAGTGACCCAATAAGATTTTGAACTGTTTAGTGCATTTTGCAGTGAACTTATAAAATACAATCACCTAGTAATCTATTTCTGCTAAGCATCAGAAAACAGAAGACATTGGTATTAAATTTGGTAGTATAAGAAATTAGAAAGTGTAGTAAGAATGTTTACAAGACCTTAGTATGAACATTAAAATTAACACTATTTATTATGATTCAGTGTTGATGAAAATATGTGAATTTGTAGGTGTTTTTCTACTAGGAAACATTATAAAGGTGAATATGCCTGTATTATACCTTTTATGGAACTTTTTGCTGTACATAATTGCTACATAAGAACCTTTATACTCTACAAACAATAGGGATGAGTGGTGATATTCACAGGCCACGATAGTCTTTTGTCTCATGATGGTTTAACTAGGAGTTATTGTTTTAAGTCTTTATAAAGGCATTGTAAAAGTAAAGCAAGGCAAATAACAGGGAAAAAAAATCTATACTATTTTCTCTTGTGACTTTCTACTTCTTTCTCAAGAAACAATTCCTTCTAGCCTCTTTGCAGTCTTAATCTCTTCTCTTATTATTTCTCACCTACCACTTCTATATATTATTCACACCTTTTATTTATGCCTTATTGGTCTAGGAAGTATGCTAAACATTTATGTGGGCTCCTCAAATGATTATTAGTTAAGCCACACAGCTATTGTAATAGCTAGTTCTGAGTAAATAGCTAATAACTTGTACAGTACAAAGAGAGGAAAACATAAATCACTGTTCAAAATGAAAGAAATTACTAACTTGCACATTGTTAATTTGATACTAGGGTCTTCTGTTTTCTCCTGTGTAGAAAAAACAGATGGCTGTATTTTACAGTTGTAACATATTTTATAAGTCTAGATTGCTGTATTTTATAGACCAGTTGGGAAGTTTCAATTAATAATCTAACTATTTTTTTAATTCATGATCTAGATTAATCTTTTGTTGTCTTTCTAAAGAGGATGCAAAAAGACCGTAGAGACACAGGCATCTCCTGATGGATAACCAATACTACGAATGTCACTTTCATTATTTGTAGGTAGTACTACCTGTCTCTGTCATCTGCAGGGGATCCAGTATTTTAGAGCAATATTTTTTTGCTTCTTTTCTAACAGCTTTTTTCATATACCTTTGATTTTATAGTACATCAGTAGTACATACTTGGAATGTGAATTCTGGGACAAATTAAAAAAAAATCTGGATTTGCAACTTTGAAGTGGGAACTTTGTTATACAGACATACGATTTTCTTTTTTTTTCCTCTGTAAGGTTCTGCAACCACATAGATGAAAGTGACTGCATATCCTAAAGTTCTGATTTAACTTTCTAAATTTGTCTTTGCACATTTGATGCATTTTCTGTGGTTATTAGGGATTAATATGTTAAATTTTTTAAGATTAGAAAGGAAGTTATTTTACTAAACTTATTTGGCATACTTGGTTGGATTTCAAGTTGTTGATGCTGTCCTGAAATTTAGCAGAGCACTTACTTTCTAATCAATGTCATAATCATTAGAGCTGCTTTTCATAACTTTGATTGGAAATGCAATTAAGTTTATTTCCCCAGACTCATTGTCCTCTTTGTTTTATTTTATTTGTTCTTGATATTTGCTTTCATTACTGAGTGTGTGTTCATTTAAAACAGATGTGAGCCACTGCAGAATAATGTATTACAATTTCATCATCATTTTACTTCTTATTTCCATATTTTAATTGCAAACATGTAGTTGCTCATTTGTATATTGGTACACCAGTGAAAACACTGAGATTTTAAGGACATGTGAAACATTTATTGAACGAATACAATCTAAGCCTCTATTAAATGGGAAATGATAGTTTTACATTATTGGAAAAACTAAACAAAATCACATCATTAGAATAATAATTTTAAATAGAGACGCATGTTAACTGAACATGCCCTAAATCATACATCTCTGTGGTTGTTTGTACCTCTAAAAGATTCATCAGTATATAATGTTCTGTCTATAATTTAACAAAATGCTTCAACAAATACTATTTTGGCAGAATTTAAAGAAAACTGTTCCAGAAACTCTCTCTGCATATATACACATAGCCAATAAATTTTAAAATACATCATTTTCTCTCCTTGACTATGTTACACGTGTAAATTTATATATATATATATAAACATACTTAGGTAAATACAAACAACTTACATAGTTAATTGTAAACAATTTTTTCACCCATAGAATTTGATTCATTGATTGTATCATCAGATTTTTGGCATTGACAAGTTGAAATTGGAAAACTATGTACTAAACCAAATGTATTAATGTCTGCAATTTGTGATGTAGAAAAATAAATGTACAAAAATAACCTAGACTCTAAGTTATTTGATAACAAAAATAAAAAAGTAATATGTGAAAAAAAACTTTGAAAAATAAGCATACAACCATTACTTTAATAGGCAGACTTTACGGTGTTCAGAGTAAATTTAAGAAAAATTATTTTCAGAACTAGAAATCAAAATAAGATTACATTCAGGAAGGTAAATTGTTTATGCAAGTAGATAAATAGAATGGTATATTTAGCAACAACTGTAAAAAGCGTATTTTTTCTGCTGCATGAATTTTATTCTGTATACAAAATAATTAACTGGAAACTGCAGTGTTCTACAGAATGGAGACTGGAAGTTATGGTATTCTATGCATTGCTATAAATTGACTTTGCTTATCTAATGTCCTACAGTCAATCTGAAAATTAAAACTTAAATATAATTTTGCATCTAATTTTCAAATTATTAGATCATCTTATTTAATGGTATATCTCATCTTTGTTGACTCCATATCTTCATTTTCTTATTCCACCTTGAGAAGTTATGGAGAGTCTTCTATTGCAGGATTGCTATCTGGATGTCTCAATTTTTTTTTACAAATTGTTTTCTACAGGCATGCTGTGCACATGCTTTCTTTAAATGGTGAATTATATTTGATTTCTTATAATATAAGAAAACAGAATGCTGGGTTTTTGTATCACTTGACATTTCAAATCTACTTCCTGGTTATCCCTACAAACCCTTCTCATTTTACTCATTTGGAATCTTGTGTCTTGGAAATATATTCGTATTTTCCTCTGAGGTTGCATGAATTTAAATGTTTAAGCATCAGGTTTCCTCATAGTTTTTCTTGTATTATTGACATAATATTTCTCTATCCACATACAAACAGAAACTGGAGATGATGTTTCAAAACTGGAGATAATGTTTTATCTCATTTGTGCTTTCAGACCTCATGCAGGTTTTTTTGTGTGTATACAGCAAAAAAAGTAAAAAGCACTCTATGGAATTATAATTTCAAAATAATTACTTCACTGTGACAATAAGTATATGCTTTTTTGTGTTTGGTTGGTTGGGTTTTTTTAATCTAAATTATATGAAGTGGAAAAATATTGTGTTAGTAAAACTTTCTAACATATGATTCTGTATTCTATGTAGCATTTTTATTTCTTAAAATGTATGACTGAACACTTGTTTTTTTCAGTACACTATGCTAGACAAGCAAACAAATGATATCAACTGAAATGTTGACTTTTAATCAAAGTACTACAAGATATAGTTGACCTGTAACAATGGGCTCCAAAGATAAAACTTAAGTCAAGAATTTATTTTCATTTGCTTGGAATCAATAGCATCCTACTTATAAGACTGTAATCACTATATGTGAAATGGATGAAAGTGGAACAAAATTAATGCCTAAAAATTTTGCCTAGTTGTTCTGGAAGAATAGATGCATAGACAGGCAAACAGCAAATTAGTAGAAGGATGAAGATTTTAAAAAAATTTTAACTCTGAAAATTTCTTATCATCTTTCTTTAAGTGAAACCTTTGGTGTTCTCTTCTTCAGTCACTTTTATTTTTGTGTCTACTCTGCTCCTTAGTCCAAATTGCACTCACCACAGAGCAATCCTTGAAATTTACCTGTGGTTAAGATGGAGGTTGAATACTATATTTAGGGGTAATATAAGCAAGACCTGCAGAATCTCTGTTAAGGTCTATTAGATTTGAGCACTTCTAGAGCATTGTTCACGTTGTTCTAACAGACATGTTTAAGAGAGATAGTTCGAATCACCCTTTGGTGATGTCTGTACCTCCTCATTAATTATGACTCTGATTAGATATTGAACTAGTACGGGCCAAAATTAGATAGAATTCATTTCATGCTGCTCACAATCTGTTTTCATACATTGATCAATGAGGAAACTAATTAAAAATTTAGAAGGTGTGGAGAGAAGCTCTGAAGGTACAGAAGAAGTGTGAAAGGGTAATCTGAATTTGGAAGCTTGGGGAGCAAAGTAAGGTAAATGGGAAACAGGAGTGTTACATACTAAGTAACCTGAAAAGTTTTCAAATTGAGACTCAAGCTTTATGAAAAAAAATTGATCGTAATCTCTCCTCGTTTTTCAGTTTTAAAATGGGTATAATAAATTTTTTCGATTTATGAAACAGTTTCAAAATTAATTATGAAGCATATATTTACTGGCACAGCAAAACTACAGGTAAAAGCAGAAGAAAATTCAATTTCTGGACCAGGGTGTGAATAATGTGCAATACATAAAGTATGAAATCATGAATGCAACAATAAGAAAAAGTTTTAATGTAAAATTCTTTGATCAAGTAATTAAATTCAACATAATGATATCTGTGTCAAGAACAGAGAGATACAAGTTCTCCACAGAGCGTTTGATTTCTGGCTTTCTTACCTCGAGTACTCAACCTTGTAACTTGTATGAAATTTTAACAAATAAATTCTGTGTGAATGTGAATGTTAGTTCACTAATGGTTGTATTCTCCATTTATTTCTATTTCATGACTGAAAATTGAATTAAATATTCTTCTTTGAAGTAAATTTTTGTCAGAACTTCTGGACTTTTCTGAAATTGTACTGAAGTTCTATCAGGAAAAACAATGTAAACTACAATGGTCCCACACCCAATTTGTGTGTCCAACACACACTCATTTGGCTAACTTTTCTGCATATATTCTTTTATGCAACTGTGCCTGTAGAATAGAATCATAGAATCTCTCAAATTGGAAGGGACCCATAAGAATCCTCAAGTCCAACTCCCTGCTCCTTGCAGGCCTACCTAAAACTAAACCAGATGACTAAGAGCATTGTCCAGATACTTCTTGAACTCTGACACGCTCAGTACCACAACTGCTTCCCTGGGAAACCCGTTCCAATGACCAGTCACTGAGACCAAGTTTCTCAGTGAAGAACATTTTCCTAAAGTTCAGTCTGAACAGGCATCCAAAACTGCACACAGTACTTGAGATAGGGCCTCACCAGTGCAGTGCAGAGTGGGACAATCACCTCCCTCGACCAGCAAGCTATGCTGTGCTTGATGCACCCCAGGACATGGTTGGGCTTTCTGACTGCTGGAGCACACTGTTCACTCATATTCATATTGCGATCAACCCAAACTCCTAGATCACTTTCTGTGGGGCTGTTCTTCAGTCTCTTATTCCCCAGTTTATACCTACAGCTAGGACTAACCTGTCCCAAGTGGAGAATCTTGTACTTGGTCTTGTAAAATTTCATGTGGCTGGTGTTTTCTCAGCTCTCTAGTTTATCTGCATCTAAGAGCTCTCTACCCTTGATGGAGTCCACAGCTCTCCCTAGTTTAGAACCATCAGCAAACACACATTTCATTCCTGCATCCAGATAATTTATAAAAAGAGCACATACATATATATAGTTGTAGATGCATACACATATATGTTTCTGTGTATTTATGCATAGTGAAAAGCTCTATGCCTCATGGACATAAAACACATGAATGAACACAGGATTTAATATACTTAGCTCATGCAACATCCTAGACATTGCTTTTTGAAAAGGATTATTGAATGTCTTCTCAATTAACTGGTCTCCAAAGGGATGCATGCCATACAAATGGGGATGAACAACTCAAGGATAGGAATAATTCTAAGGATGAAAGGAACCGTGAGTGGATATTTTAATCTCATTCGACAGTAAGCATCTCTGATAGAAGTTCCACTCTACTTTTACAGTAAAGGGAGGTAAACTGACACTTTTGCTGTGATTCACATGGCCTATTTTAAAAGCCTACTTCAGAAGGAGATGATTTACACTTAGTATATTGGGGTGTCTTTTTAATGTCTCAACTGGGTTTTTTAATTACTGAGTTTTATTAGTGTTTAAAGATGCTCATGGACAGACTTACGTGATAACATGCACAAAATAAGAAGTAGAAATGTAAAATAGAGACCTCCAGATCTGAGAAAGATGTAGGTAATACAAAACTGAGAGAAATAGCTTGTACACTAGATGAGTGTGCTACCATTCAGAGGACCTAGACAGGCTGAAGAAATGGGCTGCCAAAACCTCATGAATTTCAACACAGGAAAATGCGAAATTTTTAACATGGGAAAGAAGAAATCCATGTGCCAACACTGGAAATTCCTTTTCCAACTGACTGGAAAGCAACTTTGCAGGACCTGGGAGTCCTAGCGGACCAAAATCTGACCATAAGCCACCAATGCGCCTCTGTGGAAACAAAGGCTAAGAGCCTCTGGGTCCCAATACTTGGGCAGAGCGCCACCAGCAGGCCAAAGGAGGTGAACTTTACCTTCTAATCAGCACTGGTGAGGCTGTACCTAGAGTACTGTGATGTTGATATACTGTAGCAAGTCCAGAGAAGGGCCAAAAACATAATTAAGGGATTGGAGCAAATAAGCACTGAAACTGCAAAATAGCTTTTGACATTTTAGATTCTCCCAAGGCTGCTGAAACCCAGTTGTAAACAGGCAATACCAGAGCAGTTCATACTCTTTGTATCTTTAAATCTCACTTCTTGCATCTGAGCAGCACACTGAAAAACTGCTAGTAGAGCTGTTCATTAATGCAGTATGTAACTGAAATTAATAAAAGATGAATCTAGGTATCTGTTTCACTGAAAAAATGTATTTTAAAGACAATTATTCCAAACGCTTTTTATGAACATAAAAGCTGTTTTGTCTGAAAAACCACATTTCATTAATTGTTAAGTTTTAGGAAAGAAAAATATTTCAACACAACTTTATGTGGATGAAAAAGGGAACAGATTCAGCAAGTTCTAAAAACAGTTCTGTCAGTGCAGTTTGACCGTTTTCTGAGATGTTAGCATCTTCAATAAATAACAAAATCCCTCAGACTACCTTTTTTTCCTACCCATGTGGTATTTCATTAGCCTATGCGTATAACCAAAATTGCTCAAACAAACAAAATAAGTGAAAAGACACTCACACGGCTTCTTAACCTTCCCCATGGACAGCTTCTTAACCTTCTTCACACTTTAACTTAAAAGCCCATGGGTTACTCTCAGGTATAACTATACGTCAACCTGAAGGAAATCTTATAGCTGTATAGATGATGGAACAAAACTGTAACGCACAGATGGCTTCACTGTTACAAAAGTAATCAGCTCCTCAAGTCAACTATGAAAAGAATGCACATTTTCAAGACATATATTAATATGCTTGAGTTTTTCTACATGTATTAAAAACTGTGCAGTGAATTGAAATGAGCCCAGTGAAATATGCATCACAACCATCAATACATAAACCTTCAGGGTCCAACAAAGAAAGATTCCCTGAAAAGAACAGATGAAAGACCAAATTTGACTATAGTAGGTTTCTTGTTCAAAGTGAATAAATTCAGAATACATGAAAAACTGAAATGCATAGTGATATTTCATAATATCAAATCAATGGAAAGAAATAATAATATATTCACCATGTGCATTATTAAGGCAGTAATCATTTTGTATCTTGTTGAACACTTTCTTTGACATCCTAAAATCTAACTAAACTTTCACAAGTCCACTACTGTTGGTAGTGGGGAATGAAGAGGAAACACCAGTGAAATGCAGTCACACCCTTTAAACTAGCTTTGAATACGTAGATTAATTCTAAGCATTAGCTTGCTTGCTGGTACACACATGATGTCCTGCTAGAAAAAAAACCTTTCACTTAGATTTTGTGACTTAAGGAAACCATTAACCATTTATCTTCAAATACAAAAAATGCTAAAGCCTGAGTGATGTTCTTTGTTGTCTTAAACATTACTGAAGCTACAGCACATTTTGTATATGAAGAAAAACAGATATGGAATTTGCAATGGATTCATATTTTTATATTAATGTAAGGTATGTAAGTTTTCCATAATCATGGAGTCACAGAATCACAGAATAATTTGGGTTGGAATGGACCCTTAAAGACCATCTAGTCTAATCTCTATGCAGGAACATCTTCCAGTAAATCAGGTTGCTTAAAGCCCTATCCAACCTGACCTTGAAGATTTCCAATGACATGGCATCCACAACTTCTCCAAGCAACTTGTTCCATTGTCTCAACACCCCCATATATTTTTTTTTTTTTTCCTTATATCAAATCTACACTTACAGTCTTTCAGTTTAAATCCTTTGTTTCTTGTCCTGCCACTAGAGGCCCTGGTAAAAAGTTTCCATTTTTCCTATAAGCCCTTCTTACATACTGAAAGGCTGTGAAAAGGTGTCCCCACAGCCTTCTTTTCTCTAGGCTGAGCAACCGCAACTGTCTCAGCCTGTCCTCATAGGAGAGGTGCTCAAGCCCTCTGAAAATTTTTGTGGCCCTCCTCTGGGTCCACTATAACAGGTCCATGTCCGTCTCGTACCAAGGACCCAAGAGCTGGATGGCATACTCCAGGTGGGGTCTCATGAGAGCATGGTAGAGGGGGCAGAATCACCTCCCTCTATCAGCTGAGCGTGGTTCTGTTTTATGCAGCTCACAATATGACTGGTCTTCTGGGCTGCAAGCACACATTGTCAGTTCATGCCCCATTGTTCAATCACCAGTACCCACAAGTCCTTCTCTGCAGGACTGTTCTCCATCCTTTAACCCCTCAGTCTGTATTGACACTGGGGGCTTCCCCAATCCAGGGACATCATCCTGCACTTGGCCTTATTGAATTTCATGAAGTTTGCATGGGCTTGCTCTTCAAGCCACTGAAACTCCATCTGGATGACATACCTTCCCTCGAGCCAATCAACTGTATCTCTCAGCTTGATATCATCTCCAAACTTGCTGAAGGTGCACTCAATCCCACTGTTCATGTTCTTGATGAGTATATTGAACAGTACTAGTCCCAGGGCAATCCCTTTACGGATTAATGGAAAGGAGGAAGAAAGGAAGGTATTTGTTATTTATGATGTTTGTCTTCCGGAACAAGTGCTACACGTACTGAAGCCTTGCTTCCCAGGAAGTGGCTGGACACTGCAAGTTGATAGCAAGTAGAGCAGAAATCCTTCATTTTCCTTTGCTCCCACACATGGCTACTAATTTGGCTTTATTAAACTGTGTCTATCTTGATCCACAAGGTTTTTCCATCTTATTTTCTCCCCTCTGCCCCATTCTGCTGAAGAGGGAAATGGCAGAGTGGCTTGGTGGGCAGCTTGTGTCCAACCAAGGTCAACCTACCGCATCTATTCAGCCAGTTATTTTTCCATTTAACAGTCCATACATTAAATCCACCTCTCTCCAATTTTGAGGTAAGAATTAAGGTAAGTTATACTTGTAACTAGGAAGATAATTCCAGATCTTGGAAGCCCCAAGATGAACCAAAGATAATGTTTTATTACCTCCAATCATGTTTACTTGGGTCATGCCTTAGAGCATACTAACAATGTAAAATTTTTTCTGATAAGTACTTTTCAAACAAACAGTAACAGAAAACATTTTCCCTAAATGCAATAAGCTATTAATCAGTAAAGGCAAAGATAACAAGGGGACAATGTAATAAGGTGCAGAAAATAAGAGAGGACATTGAGACAAAAGAAAATTAATTTTGTAGGATGTGAGAGGGATTCCATTCACAAAATCTGAGTGGAAGGTTTTTTTCTAGTGACACATAATGTAAGTATCAATAAGCAAGTCAATGCTTAGAAATCATCTATATATGCAAAGCTATTTTGGAAGTTGCAACTGCTTCTCACTGGTGTGAACATTGGGAATTCACAAAATTGTATTTGTTCTACTCAGTTTCTTTTTCTTTGTAAACTATGTTAAAAATCATGGTGGGTGAACAGATCTTTTACCTTTCCCCCATTTTTCAATATTCTCATCTAAAGCCAGTTGGAACTTTTAAATATATCCAAGCACTTGTGCTTCAATCTGGTGTACATAATACACAAATGGATAGACAGACTTCTGCCTGTTACAGTCTAGAACTAAACAATTATAGTTACTTTGACTTAATGTTTGCTAGCAAAAACATCAGTTAGGAATCATGGTTCTGGTGGTTTTAGAACCATAAACTATAAGAATACGTAATAGAAATTCCAGACAAGAGAGTCTTCCGTTGAGAATTACAACATTCATTTTCTCAGCCTGGTGATTCTGACCAGTGGCCCACATGTATACACTATTTCTGCTAATTAAGCCTTTAATTAATATTCGTAATACTAATTTTTAGAAAATAGATATGGTATTGGTCTGTAAATACTTGCTTTTAATAACTTGCTTTTAATTTACTTGCTTTCATTATCTTGCTAAACACCAGAAAATGGTTTAGTATACATTACAGTCTATTAATAGTGGTTCCATTACTTTTGTATTGCTGGTGTAATTTAGAAGAACTAAATAAACAACATTTACATTTTATCTTTTTGCAGTCTATAAATGTTCTTATAATGAATATTTAATTGCAAAAATACCAATATATATCTGAATTTATGGTGTGATGTCTTTGTGAGATACTCATCAATGGGAGCCAAACGTACGAACAGGGATCTTTCTTATAAAAGATAAAAAGGAGATGTCTGTGTTCAGTTATAGTCTTTCAGTTGTTCAGAAAGACGTCTTTCACCACCAACTATCAAAACTTTTTTTAATCAGAAAAACAAGTCATGAAATAAACAATGTATATTCAAAGTATGTACTGCACAAGTAGTTTAATGCATACGTTTCTCTCTCATGGCACTCGAAGGCCAGAAACCTTACAGTGAAAAGTATTTTTTACTTCCTCAATTCACTAAGAGGGAAAAAAACTGCAGTAGAAATCCTGTGTGCTACAAGTATGCATAAATATAGTTTCTCTAGTGACTCAAAGTTGAATGAGGTCCACCATAACCTGAGACCAATTACAGTTGGACCACTAAAAAGTAGCTGATTCATGTGGGACAAAGCGAACAACTTCTGTGGAACACAGCACAAAAAGCAAAGTGTGGATATTTGCTGCAGACCCATTCATGCACCTGATTTTTTTCAGGGTAAGTATTCTTTCTGCACTTTCTTTTAGTAAAAAATGAGGCATGACTCAAATTTCTGGATCTAAGTTGGAGACTCCAGCATATGTAGAAAGAGAGGTAAAACAAATTGGTCATTTTTATTTTCCTTGCTACAAACCATTTCACAATTGCTTTGTGAAAGGAAATTCCAGCACTATCCAGGAAAAGTGCGCCTAGTACTTGGAAACAAAATAAGTCTATTTTGTCTTTATTACACTACTTTACAGCACTTTAAGTGTCAATCATAGCAGACATTACAGACGGTAATAGTAAGGTGCCCAGTTACCAGGCAGTACTTAAACCAAAGTCATACTTAGAAGATAATATTACACTCATATCCTCTGATCCCAGGATAGTGCAATATTCAAAACAGCCCCTACATTCATTCCCTGTCACACAATTTTTATTTCTATAATAGAACAGAGATGTATTTCTAGAATTGGTGATGTGTGAATGGTATTGATCTATTTAGTTATTTATTTATTTTCCTGATTGTTTGTTTTAAAGGGAAAAGAACATCTTGGGAGTAAGCAACATTTTCTTTTTTTTTTTTACATCATCTAAAAATTATTAAAAGTACATTTCATACAGAATTTTTTTTTCTTCTCCAATATTTGTTTAGTAGCTTTAGATCTTCATAAGGGCTAACAAGCAGAATGGCTGCCAACACCTTAAAAAGGTATTGGAATACCCCTTGGCAGGGTTTAGTAGTAGTGCCGAGAAGAGAAAGGAAGATACAGTGACTGAAAGATATCTCTAAAATAATATTAAATTCTTATTGTGATGGATATAACATCAGCAATGACAGAACGTAAACATAAGGGTTTGGGGAAGGTGTTTGTTGTTGTTGTTGTTGGTGGTGGTGGTGGTGGTTTTTTTGTTGTTTTTTTTTTTATTATTATTATTATTATTTTTTACTGTTTTTCCTCTCCTGAGCATTTATCTGAACAAAATCTTTACTAAGATATAGAGAATATTGTCTGATCACCTATAAGATATCGCATTGTAGATCAGATTCACCAATCCCTACTTAAAGGAACTGCAAAATGTGGCAGTTGTTAACACAGTAAAAGAACATCTGTATTTTAAGGTATTTTGACTCTTCATTCCCAGGTTGAATTATTTTGTCTTATTTGTGGCCAGTGCAAGTCTGCTCTATGTTTATCCTCACATTGAAGCCCCGTCACTGAGAACATCAGTTTTTAAATATTCAATATGAACTGCATTAGATGAGATGGTGATACTTGGATTAGAAATGGAGAATTTCAATCGATGATCTGTGACAAAGTTATATGCACAGATAAACATACACACACATTTTTGTGAATATGTATATTAATAATACCATATACTTCCACATCAGAGACTCCATACTGCAAGTAATTTCAGAGTTCTGTTTATTTCCTGTAATAGTCCCAAATAAATTGAGGGGAAAACAAAACAAAACAACAACAACAACAACAAAGAAAGAAAAAAAACCCCCAAACCAAATACTTAATTCTGCTAAAACACATGGCAACCGATTTTCAAACATAACTGATCCACCTTGTCAAGCACTGTGGAGATTCTGTCAAGCACAAAATAGAAACTGAACCTCATGGCTTGTGCATATACTGGTTTATAGGGAAGAGAAGAATCAATGTTGTGTATATGGAATTCTTCACATATTTATGGTTTTCAGGTGAGCTGGTTACATGGGAAAATTAGAAACCTACTTTTTCACCTTTTATCTACATGCCAAACAATGAAATCTCCTTAGTTTATAAAAAAAAATGACAGATATTAAAAGAGGAAGAACTCCGGGTAGAGAGCCACCAAGAATTAAAAGGAAAGGTCATTGGGAGGAGGTGCTTAGGTGTCAGAGTCCAAAACCCTCTGACCAGAGTATTTTACATATGGTACATGTGGAGTGTGTAATATTTAATATCAAATTAAAGATGCTATTATTTAATAAGTTTGGTTTCCTGTTCCTTTTTAAATGGTTAAAACAAGTACAAAGTTAAATTTAAACACTTGTTACCAAACCTCTTTTCCATTTTCTTTGTAGAGAATACTTAAATTTAGACATATTTCGTATTTAGTACTTTCTGTTAAAAAGAAATTTAAGATTAAGTGAACGCATAGTTTAAGCATTTTGAGCAAGCTGTATTTTCTTATCACACTTCTTTGTACTACTTAATTTAACAAATTACAGTATGCAACAGGAATTATTTTTTCAGACAAAAAAAAAAGATGCTGTTGAGAAGAAATTTTTTATAAGAACAGATTTTGTGTTAGTGGTTTGTGGGGATAGTAAAAGCACAGAACAGTTTAAGTCTATAGATGCATACTTTCTGAAGAACATATAGTGCAGTCTAATCAGTCACATAAGATTAATGAAGCATTATAATTTCTTCTCTATCATTTGTTATAACACCTACTATAAAAAATTTAACATGGTATCCTTCCTTGGAAAATTACAGTCATTAGCTGGGATTAAAAAAATCTGATAATAGGGTAATTCATAGCTTTGATATATCACTAGAATTAGACTCAACAGAAATTTGCATTGCTATGAAGTGAAAAAAAAACCACAAATAAACCCAAAGAAAGATAAAATACAACTGCTGAGTTTAAGCTTTAAGCTTTAACTGATAATACTTAAAAAAAAACCCAAACCAAACCAAACAAACAAAAACAAAAAACAACCCACAAAACCAAACCAACCAACCAAACAAAAAACCTACCACAATTTACAGGGTGAAAAAAGACTCTTCAGTGGCAACCACTGAGCACTGCTGGTTTTCTGTGATTTTTGTCTCTACAGGAAGTAATGTATTGTAAAGTAAATGCATCCATTTGTGCATAACCTCTGCTTGGAATTCAAAAAATAAAATATGTACTCTACAATAATGAATTCTTTTCTTGCTATTTCCAAAATAAGTTTTAAAGAGCACATTGACTGGAGAAGGGAGCATAACTGAGCTGGAGACTTTCAACAAAATGGCACTATCACTCTGTCCCCCAGGATGTGTCACCCTGGAAGAAAGGGCACATGATTCTTCACAGTATTTATGCATAAAGGCATCTTTGGAAGAAGTTAACAAGTGTTTGTTTCTGATTCTATGGCAGAATCAGAACAGACATGATACTTTCACTGAAAAATGTTGATTCATAAAACTTAAGCATTTTTGCAGGAAAGAAAACAGTATGATTTTTTTTTTTTCTTTTCTACTGAAGAGGTTTTTAAAACTTCAAAAACTAAAAATATTTTGACATAAGCAAAAAAGAGAAGCACTTTTTATTTTCCTAGAATTAGTTATTTTCAGTTGACCAGTATTTAACCAAATGTGATTTTTTCTTACTGTGGATTACTGTGGTTATTTACAGGGAAATAGTGAAAATGGCTGAGCACAGAACAGATAAAAACAAAATTAATATAAGACTTCTCTATAGGAGAAAATGTGAAAAATCCATCATAATCCATAAATGGAGAGGAATAACACTGCAGAGAAATAACTGTCTAATAAATGCATGTAGATCATAGGTTCAACATAGCCTATCTTGAAGCAGCAATGCTCTTTTTTACAGGATAACATAGACGTCTGAATATGGATCAGGATGAATATATATATACACACATGTTATATACAAACTACGTAAGAGTACAATATATATTCTTATATATATACTATGTGAAGGCACATAAAATATTTCAGCAACATACATGGGCAGGTTTTTAATTTTTAATTCTTTATCTCTCTACTATTTCAAATGCAATTGTAACTATTGTAAATAAAAATATTTTTTGTCAGAGGCAGACTTCCTTTTCTTTCCTTTTTGTTTTATTTTACATAACTGTGAGCCAGCTCTGTAGGAAAGATGTTTAAGAAACCTCTTCTACCTAAAGGAAGATCTCTCTGCATTTTTAAATGCAGGCAGCTTTGTGTCTCCTCCACATTATTTGGAGGAAAGCCAACTCTGTTCTGGGAACTTCATCATCATGGTAGTGAAGTTCCAGCCTGGAATAATAAGTTTCCCAAAGAGCTTGACAGTGCAGACGAGCCTTGAATCTCTACTAGCAATCAGTTTTCTTGATATGTTCAGAAATATGGTAGGTCTTCTGGATCTCCAAGGTAAAGGTATTGATTACAGTTTCAGACAGTAGGATTAAAGGGGTTCCTGTAAATTAAATTCTGTTTCATAGAAGGTGTATTCTATAGTTGGAAATGTCATACTTTTTTTTTCCTTTTTTTTTTCC
>VXBW01000733.1:24259-45025 GCA_013400375.1 Thinocorus orbignyianus | reverse complement strand
TTTTTTTTCCTTCCCCCCCCCGTTCTGTTCTCATTATGAGAAAGATAAGAAAGAACTGGGAACACACATGGCTCTGAATGCCTTTGGCTTACCTCCACTATTTAAGAGAGGGTCCAGCATTCCTTCTGGGCCAAATGCTAATGTGACAAACTGATCACAAAGAGGAAAGGGAATTTGAATTTACTTCTCACATGGCCTGAGAGACCAAAAGAGATGGGCAGCATCTCTTGAATATAAGCTTCACTCAAGCACTGACAGAATCCAGTAAACCTTTCAAAGAAACCTGTGGGTGACTTTACTACATGACACTACAACTGGAAGCTATTTGGGGAACGATGTGAGAAGACAAAGATGTGTTACATTTGCCGACAAAATTGAAATATTGCTAATAATCTGGAAGGTGTTGAAAGTGTTTTCAAAAGAGCTGTAACGACACATGCAAGCGCCTTCTGGAAGGCAAATGAGTCCACGAAGCAGAGGTAGTAAAGGAAATTTATTTGTGTCTGAAGAACAGGAGATTATTATTAAGAAGGCAGGAGGATAAGGGAAGATAAAGGTCTCTAAGGAAAAAAAAACACCCAAACACGTATAGTGGAAAAAGAGCAATTAGTGGTATCAGGTTCCCAGTGATACCCTTCCCTGTTGTGCATGCACTGGGATTTTAGAAGTTCCTCACATCAGATTCAGCTAGGAAAAAAAATGAAGGAAACTAAAATTTAAGATTAATGTGACTTGGAGTTTCCTTGATACATCCAATTTTATGTACAGAAATTATATAGAGGTAAATTCTGATGACACTGCACCTTTGTCCAAGATTCCTAGACATACTGTAAGCATCCTGATTTGTTCATTGTATAAAACTGATTAAAATTCTGGCTATTTATAAATCCCAGGCATGTCAATTGCTTATGTGAGGGTCAGTGATGCAGTACACATTTCATATGTCTAGGTCAATTAGCTTTACTGTAAAAGCTCTGTGCTGATGTGGTCTGGACAGTGCAAAACATTAATTGCAAATCTGTCCTTTTCAAGATGTTAGTTGTACAGAACATATACATCGATAACGTTCTATGTATAACTATGGACATGTCTACTAGTGTTTATGGATAATTAGGCAGACATATTATTTCAACTGGAGACTCTGGAAAACCACTAAAATGATCCATTTCATCTTCTGAAATATTGAAATTTCATTGTTTTTTGAGGTTGGTTTTTTTTCATGGATATGCAGAAATAATAAATTTGGGTTGATTACAGTGGAACCACATACATAATCAATCTGAACCTATATTTTTAACCGATGTATCAAACTTTAAGCAATTGAAGGAATTATTGTATTTACAGAGTTGAAGGGAGAAGACAGACACAACATTTAAATAACTTTTAAATCAGTTTCTCTCAGTTCTGTTCTTTTTGTCCTGTTTACTTGGCTTATTTTCATACTGGTATTGGTTCTTCTTCCTGATCCTGGTCACACAGTGTGATTTGATATTTTTAAGACCATCTTGTCCGGTCTCCAGTTATTGCTCTAGAAGGGAATATGTCTGCACAGTTCATGTATCATATTCCCCATCCAGTTACTTAGGAGTATCATTAACTATGTCAAGTGAACCAAGAGACTATGTTTCAGCAACCAAGTCAAGCCCTGAGTTTTTGCTTTAGGGTGAGATGAACAACCTAGACTCAATGGACTGTATTGACCTGGGACTTGACTTGACTCAGTTTCTTACATGTAGGCATCCATTACCTTTTGTGATGCTCTAGAGACTTCCTAATATCCTTTAGCTGAAGGTGCCAGTGTTCCATATGTTCCTTATTTTTCTGAGCACACTAGATATCTTTGATAACATAAGAAATTTTGAATGAAGATATATGTTTATGCAGTTCTGTCTTGTCCTGTAATAGACAGATAGATATGTACATGCATACATACACACATACATACCTATGTAAGTGTAGACACCTAACTCATATCTAGAGGTTTAAACTCACACATTAGAAGTCTACAGTGAATCAGAATCTTCTTATCCAGCCCTTTTTTTATTTCTTCTTCTTTTTCCTTTGCTCTTTCATTTACTCTTCTGCTCTCTTTAAGGTCCCCTCCCCACATTCTTTCCCCCTTCCTTCCTTCCTTCCTTCCTTCTTTCCTTCCTTCTTTCCTTCCTTCCTTCCTTCCTTCCTTCTGCGGAAACAAATGTTCATGGGTCATCCTTTTGTTGCAGAATTACTTGAAGTGTAACAAGTCTTTGCATTATGTATTTTTAGCTCAGTGACAATATACTATTCTTCCTGTCAGACTTCAGGGAAATTAACCTGACAACGTATTCAGGCATTGAAACCAAAAAGATTGTATCCTTCATTTCTAAATTATAATTGCTACCTAGAAAAAGCCATCAATTAGCTCCCTTTCAGATTTGACTTTTGTTTTTACAATGCGTGCAATGTTTAGTCAATAACAAAAGCAAGAACTGTATCAGAATATATTTGGATGAAAGTAAGGGGGACCAGTGGGATTAAACTGCCTGCAAGAGATCGAGCAAAGAGTAAAGGGAAGCCAGCAGGGCAGTAACTCACTCAGGAGCATAGTCCCACAGAATCACAGATTGGTATGGGATTAGAAGGGACCTTTGGAGATCATCTAGTCCAACTCCACTGCCAAAGCAGGTCCTCCTAGAGCAGGTCGCACAGGAACTTGTCCAGGTGGGTTTTGAACGTCTTCAGAGATGGAGACTCCACCATCTCTCTGGGCAGCCTATTCCAGTGCTCTGTCACCCTGAAATTGAAGAAGTTTCTCATCATGGATGAATTCAATTCATCCCATGGAACTTGACCAGTATGGAAGGGCTGGAATAGGGATTGGGGGGGGGTGTGTCACCTGGGAGTCTAAGGCCAAGCCAGGAAGTAAAGTCAGAGTCAGTAAGGTAAAAGGTTTCACAGAATACACCAAAAACTATGTCATTTCAAGACTCAGGGCAAGGGCCTGAGCTGAAACACTAACCTCAAGACCATGAGGCTGATGGCATGTACATCAAAGACCTAGATGAGGCCTCTTACAGCTCTTTCTGTTAACTTAGATGTTTTCACTTAGTACAACCCAAGGTTGCACAGCTGAATCATGCCAGAGCACACCTTAAACATAGGTAACTAAAGCCGAAGGTAGGGCTGGAACTACAGGAGTATGGAGGAGGTTTTCAGAGAAGGATGGTTGTAGGCAATTAGGCACTGTCAGTCCACTCGGGGCCCTGAAAGCACGCAATTAAAAAATTCCAATCTGGAAGCCTTTAAAGAGCCTAATTAGGCTTCAACTGCAGTTTCGTCTATTTGTTTTGCACTCAAATGGTCTTTCCATTTATTTTTTTCTATTAGTGCCTAACTAAAGCTCTTCTTCTGCTTCTACTCTTAGTTTTGGTTTGGTTTGTTTTCGTTTTGGTTTTGGGGTTTTTTTTGATTTTTTTTTGATTTTTTGGTTTTTTTAAGTGCCTGTCAAAGAACTTGAATATCTAATCACTAAAGAGTAAATGTTTCATAATATGTGGGTTAGCACGTTGCATGAACAATCAGGATACATTCTTGTATTTAATGAAATATAAGATTTGCTGCCAGGAATGAGTAATCACCCATGAAATTAAGGTACTTTCAATTGCACCTGGAATGCATATAGGGAGGATATATAAGATGTTATTTTAATATTTTAGCAGTTCTTCCCCTGTCATTGGTCTGCTCTGCCCAGAGTACATTGCTGGTCCAGGCATCTAAGTAAAAATGTAGGACAAACTATTTTAATTTTGTCTAGGTTTGGTGTGTAGTGTAGACAGTTTCAAATGATTATTTAAAACTGCAGTTTTCATGTTATAAACACAGCAGTGTTGCACATATAATTTTCTTTCAAGGCAAAATCCTTTTCTGCAAAATTATCTGCAGGTTAATTTAAGCAGCTTCTTAATTAGAATGATGACTATTAGATTCTTTCCTAACTATGCTTATATGCCTAATTTAGCTGCTTCCAATAAATGATGAGACACAAATTTTGAACTAATTTAAAACAGCTGGGACTTCAGTAGTTTCAGGCAGAAGAATTGCTAAATGGAATCAGACCAGAGCTCTATCAAACTCAGTGTTATGCTTCAGGTATAAGAGTGCCAATCTACATAATTTCTTGTCATAGGGAATTCACTACCTTTATCATACCTTTCTTTGTCTCTGATTCCGCAACACCCTTTTTGAAGTGGGATGACCCTAACAGTAATCAAAATGTAGATTTATTTGGTAATGATGTTTCCTGTAATTTTAATCTCTTCCCTTCTAACTATTTTTTTAAGTCTCCCCTCCTAATAGCTACTGAGTTAGCATTATCAGAAAAATCATGACTCCAAGACCACTTTCTGGAATTGTGTTAGATTACCTGAAACTGAGCACTACTTACATAAAATTAGTGTTATTTATCCATATGTACATCATTTCACAAAATTACAAAAAATTTTATCAGTTTTCTGACATTAGTCATGAGAGTCTTCTGAAACTCTTCACGGTCAGTTTTGGATTTAAGTATGATGAAGAAATCTGAAACACTTGCTATATTTTTAATCCTATTGTTTACCTCCTTTCCAATTCTTTAATCCTGCTGGTACCACAATCCAACACAGTTCTTTCAGAGAGCCTGCCAATGGCATCAAGTGCATACAAAGGAACGTTGCATGAAAAGTGTTTGTTTCAAGCAGTCCTTAAAACTGCATCTATGTGGTTCCATTGCTCTTATAAATAGTTTGGTTCCTGACAACACTCAGAACAATCACACACCCTGAGGAGTTTATCCACAGAATATCTTCCTGGAATGTTTTTACTAATAATATGACAAAAATATCCCTGAGCTTTCCTACTGCAACGGTATTGCTCGTGGATTAACCGCTCTACTATAACCATTGTTCACTTCTTTTTAATTCCAGACAACTGAAACAAAGACCTATATGTTTTACTTCCACTCTATAAGGATCAGAATAACTCATAGAATATAGACCACAGTTATTAATATAACGTACTTCACTTTTAATGCCTATGCAAGCCACATAGTGTAATATTGACATATTCACCTTTTAGAAAATATTGAATTGTCTGGTGCAAACAGGTGTCTCTTCAGTAGTTCATAATAGGTATTATTTTTTTGTAAATTTTTACATAACTTGGAATTTTTCAGAACGCATGCATTAAATGTTGGGTTAAAAAACTGGAGAGATTAAGCCCAAGTGATATTTCTGCTCTTATCGTGAGAGACAGAATTGCCATGAAAGACTGGATTATTATGTCTTGATGTATCTTTGATACAGAGGTGACCTTCTTGTTACAAGCAATTTCCTGAAATAATAGTTCAGATGTTAGTTGAATTTCTGCAGGATTTGATTAGACCAGACTTTATAATTTCACTTTTCATTTTTATGCTACCTTCTTCCTAAATAATTTTATTACTTCGATACACACTGCATCATTTGTTTGTCATAGGATAACTAAAGCTTAATTTGAATCTATAAACTTGCTAGAAAGTTAATTCTATTTCACGGAAAATTTGCTGTTAGTCAATGCATGATTTCTGTATGTCAGAAAGTTCATCTCTTTTTACAATCCGCTAAACTTAAAGTTTTGCCATCTATCATAAAATCACAAAAAAGGAAATGACTGTACTGCTCCTATTTGCTCAGAGATCCTTAACACCTGAGCACATTGTTAAAGATTTTTTTTGTTTTACCTCCACGTTCTGCAACAATATTTGGAAAATGGTTTGTTTCTTAAATCTATGCTGCAAGGCATTTTTCATTCTGCTGAAGGATTTGAACAAGTACAATACTTACCTTTTACTGAAACTCATGTAATGCCTGCTGTGTGAATTACTTCGCTCCCCATGACTATCCTCAAAACTGCCATTTAACATTTTTTTCCCCCAGCACAGAATGAGACTTTCCAGCATCATTAGAATACTTATGTACCTCTGGTACTTGCAGGACAGGTAGTAGTTGGCATTTATAATATGTAAATTGGATTGTTTCATAGACTTCCCCTATCATCCTCCTCCATCCATTTCTGCTTTCTGAGAGAAAAAAAACAAACAAAAACAAACAAACAAACAAAAAACCCCAACCAAACTCACAATTGTTTCTTTTCACAGCTAGAAGCAGTTTGTGATCTGAAAACTTCTGTTATCAGAATAACAGATTTTTCTCCCCTGCTGTAAAAATATATTTTTCTACCAGGAAAAATCTTGATTTCTTTTAACATGCTTTATAATTATTTAATCAAAATTTGAATTAATCGATAACTTTACAAAAGCCTGGCTCTTGCAGGTATATATCAGGTGTTGGCAATGGTGTATATTCATGCAAAATTTACCTTTGTTATAAAAATACATCAAAAGATATACACTACATAAAATATTGTTACATGTTAAATATTGCAACCCTGGTTTCTATAACATATTCCTACATGTATATGAAATACAAATTTTAAAAATCTTATCACATGTGGCGTTTTGTGTGTAAAGGTTAAAGGGGAAGAGATTAATCTTCCACATTTATTCCCAAAACAACCAACCTGTTTTGAAATCTGTGCCATGACTACTTTCTGTTCGTGATACCTCTAAAGCTTGCCCTTTGCAAATATGTCAAGTGAAAGCATTTTCTCTCATGCCATACCAGACAGTACAAATGCTCCATCCTGGAACAGAGGGAAAGAGAAAGAATAGGTAATCATCTCCTCACTCCTACATAGTGACAGGTGAAGAAGATAGTGTATCCTACTAGATAACGATTTGATTTCAAAGGCTGGGGGAAAAAAAACAAAAACAACAAAACAACAACAACTTATCAAAAGGTACACTCGTATTGAACAACTTCCACTTTATTCTGGGTCTGTTCTGTCCAGCTTCATGCGGAAGCCCTCACAAGCTCAGAAAGCGTTGTTCCAGAAGGAAGGGAACATATTATTTGAGCAAAGGAACATCACCAGCCTTCCATACATGGCAAACAGCAATTAACATATGCTGAAAGTAACAGCAGCAAACATATTTCCAAAAACAGTCCTATAAAAAAAATTCAAAACTGTTTCAGGCACCACTTAAAACACCTTTTATGTTTATCAGCAGTTGGTGCACGTTAGCAATATGCTCCATCTTTTCTACAGAGGACTAGTGACTCACAGGTGAGTTTCTGGAAATACACGAATGATTTTCAAGATTGTAATTTATTTTTAACACTGACTAATACCTTGGAGTAAAATACAGAAGCTGATTGAGTATAACAGAGTAAGAAGAATGTGCATAAGGACATTGAGCTGTTTGCTTTTGTTTGGTTGTTGTTTTTTTTTTTTTCATCATCTATCTAGATTTTTAATTCATATCTAATTGAATGTCATTGGCTAAAAATAGTAACTTCTCCCAGTTATGTCATCTAAATACTATGCTACAGACTCAGATTCCCTTTTTTTTTTTTTTTTTTTTTTTTTTTTTTTTGAGTTATCTTGCTTTCATTCCTTTTGCAGTTTCTTCTGTTGGTAGTTTTTGATGGTTTTGGTATTTTTTATAGATACTGATAGGTTTTGATGGTTCTTTCTATCAAAACTGACCTCTGATTCTCAGTATCTTCAGTCTAGTAGGTTAGTTTCTCCAAAGACTGTTGGATTTTGTTTTGTTTGTTTGTTTGTTTTCCCCTAGATCATGTTAAACCTAAGGCAGTTTGTTTCAAGAGTACAAGCAGATAAGAAATATGACTAAGCCTATCTCAAACGCAGTTGAACAGACTGCCACTGGATACCATACAAAGGAATATGTATATAACACAAAGGACTTTAAATATAAGTGATATCATAAGTAAACTGTGGAACTGAGCCTTAGTATCTCTCAAGTACATATTTTCTCTTTTTTTCAAGTGATGGTAGGCGTGTTTTATATTGTGCTATTTGTATAAACAAGTGAGGTAAACCTGTAGAAAATCAGGAAAACAGTGGGGCCTTTGTTTTAGTATATGAGCCGATGTTCATTTGAAAGTTCCCACCTATTATTTTTACATGTTCACAAAAAAGAAATGCCACTAATGCAGTTGTATAACTAGTTTCTTAGCAACTGCAAATGGCCTAGTTACCTGATAATAGTTTCAATAATTTTCAATTATTTTAAAATGCCCTGTTGCCCAACAGCTACATTTGACATAATCTTTAATATGTTCCTTGCTATGTGTGAAGATAACTCATTTTTCTTTACAAAAATTACATATGGATACTTTTAAAAGTGAAGAAAAGAAAATGGTACTATTTAATATACGTACAATATCAAACATTTTAATCTTCTCCCTGTCTATTTCTGTTTTCCTCTCACCCTTCATCATTAATATCTTGTTTGTTATTGAGTTATGATTTTTTAAAAATTTATTTTATTTGTTTCTTTTGTCATCTTGACAGAAATCTGATGTTTTGTCAGCTAAAAACACTTTGCTACATACATTTGTAATGCTTTTGTAGGAAACTTTAAGTAGAACTATTTACAAATTTCATCTTCAGGTGACATCAGTGGAAATATCTTGAGTGTCCATGTTGGTTTCGTGATGTGTTACAACACAAAATTATACTAATGGATTTCACCAGGTCAGGCACTGAATGTTGATGCCTGTCTTTACTTTAAATGCTCCGAAACACAGCAGGCAGTTCACTTGAATATAATCTCCTGTCCAGCACAGCAGGTCTATAGTGAAATTACCAGCAGATTTGACCATGAAGGAATTCTTCAAAGGTAATGCAAGACCAGCTAATATAAAGGCAAAGGTACATAGAATCATAGAATAATAGATTGGTTAGAGTTGGAAGGGACCTTAAAGATCATAAAGTTCCAACCCCCCTGCCATGGGCAGGGACACCTCTCCCTAGAGCAGGTTGCTCAAAGCCCCATCCAGCTTGTCCTTAAACACTTCCAGGGATGGGGCATCAACAACTACCCTGGGCAACCTGTTCCAGTGCCTCACCACCCTCACAGGAAAGAACTTCTTCCTAATATCTAATCTAAATCTCCTCTCTTCCAATTTAAAACCATTACCCATCGTCCTATCACTAGACTTCCTGACAAAGAGTCCCTCCCCAGCTCTCCTGTAGGCTCCCTTCAGATACTGGAAGGCTGCTATCAGGTCTCCCCGGAGCCTTCTCCAGGCTGAACAGTCCCAGCTCTCTCAGCCTGTCCTCATAGGAGAGGTGCTCCATCCCTCTAATCATCTTGGTGGCCCTGCGCTGGACCTGTTCCAACAGTTCGATGNACTGGCCACCACGTGGACATTGACCCATTAACCACAAGTCTTTGACTGCGGCCATCAAGCCAGTTCCTTATCCACTGAGTGGTCCATTCATCGAACCCATGACTCTCCAATTTGGAGACTAGGAGGTTATGCGGGACAGTGTCAAATGCTTTGCTTAAGTCCAGGTAGATGACATCTTCAATGTCTTCTGTAGTTCCATGCACCTATAAATTTGTACACCGCATTTTTGTTTTGGTTTGCTTTGTTTCACCCTCTGTTCAATATTGAGGCAATTAAGTAATTTTCTACCAGCAGAGTGTATCAGAAGAAAACATACTATATCACAATAGAACATTTAGAGAATTAAGGTCATCTGTCAAGCACTTCTTCACCCTTGTTTAAAACCACTCAATGTAGGTAGTATGTTTTTTTCTCTTTAACTTAGGTTTCAGATATCAAAAGCAGGAAACGCTTTTTTTTTTTTTTATATAATTTTATTTTTTGAGGGGGGATGCTAAATGAATTTTAACTTTTCTTCATAGGAAAATTGCTGATGATTCAAACATTTCAGTTTTCATCTGGCCGAGTGTAGATACTAGCTATGGTGATATTTGCAACTGACCATGATCTTAGTCCACATCCCTAAATGAAAAACTTTTGCAGAAGTTAATAGTCCTCTCACTGTAATGTAGACATTTGTAATAAATGGGATGAATTTCATCCTAGATGTGTGTATTTCCTCTCTCCCTTGAGCAGAAGGGGAGTCTATGATAATTGTTTCAAACATAGGTATCTGTTTAAGTGTGACACATTCCAGCAGTCTAATCTCTGGTTTTGTGCATAGTTATGAAATAACCAAATAACATTTCTTTCTCTTATGATCACAAAAGAGTTACCTGAGAGTTAACCAAGTTATTGTATTTAGTGAGTTAGTTGTCTTTGTGCTGTAATTTACTAAACAAAAAAAGAATAATGTGGGATATCATTCCAAAATTAAAATGTATATAAGTAGAGTTTAACTATGAAATAAGAACCTATTAAGCAGTATGGCTGACATGGAGATATATGTAAAACATTTCTAACATTAATTGTACCCAGTAGCAGCCTTCAAGATCAAGTGGATATTGATATTCACAGAGCATATTCACTGCAGTCACAGAGCCTTCACAGAAGCTCATCTAGTAACAAAAATAGAAATGGATAATAATGACCTCCCTGAATTAAAAAGGGAATGTCTGTGGAATAGCTTGCTTTCATACATCAGCATCCTGACACTTATATTTAAACAGGATGATCCACCTCACTCTCTGACTTACTGATGGTAGAAAAGCTATAAAAAACCAATTACTACTTTTCATCTTTGGAGGAGTTCCCACGGTAAAACAGCAGTATTCCCTGTACAAGCATTTAAGTATAGCCTGGGATTGTTTTTCAACCATTTATACAGAAATATACTAGATATTTTCATTCACTTGAATACCTGAAAATGACTAAGACTGTCTGTGCGTAATGTATTTTTGTAAGTATATAAGTCTAACAATAAGAAAAGCTATCTATTGCTAACAAATTTATTTAAATCCTGTTATATATTAATAACACACTTCAACATGTTTTTGAAAGAAAGGCACAATAGAAGACCCTTTCTTTTTAGCATTACTTCCAAAACTAACTAGAAAAAGGTGATGTTTATCCTTAGAGAAGAGTGCTCTGGGTATTAAATTATTTCAACTCAGTAAATAGGTAAGAAGAAGATTGGAATTAGAAAGGAAAAATCAACAATATATTACACTGATTCCTATTCCTCTTGGAGTCACTGGGTTTTGGCCACATTTGATAGAGAATAAAATCTTGACTTTATGAATGAAAGCTACTTAACATGGTTGCAGTACAGTTTCAGAAAACTATTTTTAACTTCCAAGTTTTTTATATACCTGTGCTAGATACAAATATTGAGAGTCAGAAACTCAAAGGCTTAAAGGGAATCGAATGTACAGTTTTAATAGTAAACCATACTATTTTAATAGTACAGTTCCAATAGTATTGGTTTAGCCAATATAAAAATATTCCCATAAAGTATTTATAAATTTAGTATTTTCTAACACTAAAGGTCAACATGGAGACAGAAACAGACTCTTCACACTGATACGTGGTGGGGAGAGGCAATGGACAGAGAATGGAAAATCTATGTAACTATGAAAGCAGTGAAGCTGTGGAGCAGGTTGTCCCAAGAAGTCACGAAAACCTGGTAACTTTTAAGATCTAACTGGATAGAACCCTGAGCACCTTGATCTGACCTCAGATCTGTTTCAGTTTTGAGCAGGACATTGGACTAGAAATCTTCTGAGGTACCTTTCCACCTGAAATATCCTATAGACTTACAGTGCTAAGGAAAAGAGCCTTACTTAGTATTTTTGACTGAAAAGTTGCTAAAGAATGAAGAATTAATGAAGAATTTCTAGCTTGCTTTTATCACATAATCACAATCATCGCATCTGTACACCTGAACATCTTCTGTGAAATTAATCAATTTTCAGGAATTTGGATAATTCTAAGAACTCATAAAATTTCTTTTGAAGACTTGATGGGATAATGTTGTTCATGAATTTTCTGCTAGTTCATTCTTCATAGTGAATTTCAGTCTCTGCATATGTAAAAGTTGCAGCTGTGAATGCATGGATATACAATTCAAAAATAATTTTGGAAAGACTTTTAGTTTTTACTTATTACAGGACATTCTTCCAACTTTGAATGCATGTCAGCCTTTCATGTTTATTTATTTGTTTGCAAAGGATTCTGAAACAAAAGGTAAAAAAAAATGCTTCTTTCTTCACAGCTTATTTCAGTGTCCTCTTATTTTGTTGCTGCTTTTTCTTTTTTAAGAGTTTGCCATTATAAGCCATGGACTAGTGGACGGTTCTGAAAAGCTTAAAACTCCAGGGAAGGAAAGTCTGCTACAACAATAATGAAAGGTTATTGCAAAATAAGCAACCTTTACTTAAACAGGAACAAGCTACCACATTCTAACAGACCTTTTTCAACTTCATAATTTTTTTTTTCAACTAAGAGTTTTTAAAAGTTCTAAAATAACCTTTATTCTAGAAGGTTTAGAAGGTCTTCTTAGAAAGAAGATAATAGAACATTATGTTCAATCATTACAGCAACATGCAAGCTACATACAGAATTTTGATTTTTAAAATAATGTCAAAGGATATCTAAGTTTGCTTTCAATAAATAGAACATTAATTACCTTGAAGTAGATAAGACATTTTCAGAAAGGCTAGAACTATTCTATAATAAGAAGTGAGATGCCTGCCTCCTTTTGGATGGCACTGGAAGGAAAAACCCCAAGGCAAGAGTCATAGATACAGAAGTGAATTGACAGGTCTCTCATAATTTCCACCACCACCACCCCCCCAAGATGTGTACAGAATATTTCTTTGTGCCTGGTATAGATCAGAGTCTCTGTGGGAAAGTTGTGGGCTCAGATACAGACCCAGATTATCCATAATGTTTAAATATGACTGTACTCCTTGACATGACTTTTGCACATGCTGACGAGTGCTTTCCCAAGTAATGGCTTAGCATTCTCACTAGTTCCTCCAGTAGCATAAAGAAAGCAGAGCTGTTATTTCAGCCCTTGACTCTATACGAGCTTTCAGCTTGATGTATCCAAGAGAAACAACAGAGAATGTTTGGGTGACAGTTCACTCAAGGAACTCCTTTCAAGAAAAGCATGGAGGAAGACGCACCCAGTGGGCTCCCACCACATCAGGCTACCCAGCACTAAACTAGACATTCAGAATGCTTTCGGGGTGTAGGTGTAGCTTGTTTGTATAGGTAAAAGCTTTTTAGCCAGGAGAGTACTAATGCCATTATTAAAAGCAATATACATTAATACTATTCAGTGGTACTACTCAACAGTGCTATTCATTAATGAAATTAAATTAATAATAACATTAGTATCTTCCTCATATGTTCTAAAAAATGCTTCAAAAAATGGAAAATAGTAATGGAAAATGATAAATTGATGAATGAAAATTGATACATCAGAACAGAATGCCAGAGTCTAGTTGGGAAATATGCGTTTTTACTGTCAAGTAATTTTTCCTGTTACTTGCATGGGAACCATTCTCTTGATTACACAAGTACTGATTACACCTGTACTGGTTCAAATCAAGGTTATATTCTGGAGCCTCGATACTGAAGAAAATCCAGTATTTTCCTTGGCAAGCAATCCTAGAATATAATCTATATCAGAGGCTGAATCACATATGGTATGCTCTGCATATTCCCCAGGTTTTTCTGCATGATTGCTGTTAAAGTTATTTGCTATATGCAATTGTTATCTACAATAATGACAGGGAAAAAAAGCAATCCTAATTTTTTTTTTTTTTATTTTCCAAATCTTTAAAGATTTAAAATCAACACATTCACATTTTCAGATAAATATATACACTTGTTAGCCAAACAAATCTTTACCTGTAATACCTAATTTTTAACCTTTATATTTATTTCATTAACTTTTTGATCAATTTTTATTTATTTTACTCATCATAATTTTTTACATAATTTCAAATAGTGATGATTTAAAAAAAGAAATGAAAATAATAAAAAAGGAATAGAAGGAAAAAAAAAAGAAAACTAAATGAACAACAGAAATCTATTAGCTTATTGCAGATACTCGTCATCTTTAAAAAAAAAAAAAAAAACACAAAGAAGTCAGGGATATTTTTTGAAAATCTTTTTGTTTCTTATCTATTGAAACAAATTTTAACTTAAATAATTGAAACATCTTTTAAAAAGTATAAACATTATTTGAATGCAGACACATCAGTCCTCAAATGCATATATTCCATTATGTAAATACTGAAATAGTTTACTAAAAAAATCAACCATACATTCATAAAATGTGTTTTCAAAATAAACATGTGAGACATGAACAAGAGGTTTTTGTGGCTATTGGCATATCTCATTGCCCACTGCAACGTGCTTGAAATATACCATATGGCAGCTGTATAGTTAGCTTATAAAGTATCTGGGATGTTATTGTATACAGTTGGTACACTTTTGAACATTATCAGAAGCCTATTCAAATGCAGTTAAAAATTGAGAAAATTAAAAGATCAAATTGTGTTACTGAAGAGTGACTGAGTTCGGAAGCATTTAGATGTGTAACTGTGGCTACTAACAGCAAGTATCAAACAAATTTCTATTTGTCATATATTCTAAGGAGCCACATGTCTATGTTATATTAGATGTGAATTTCTATTACCAAACAAGACTGTCTAGGAAAAAATAAGTCAGTTCCAATAAATTGCTTGCAGCTTTCTGCCTTTTCCTTAATTTCCTCTTTCCCCATATATCCCCATATAGCAGGTACAAATATAGACTTGTACCTGCTGCTCAGAGACTGCAAACTATTTGGTTCATTAGTATAAATGGAGGTTGAATCGTATTGCTAGTACTTATGATTTTTTTTTTAAATCCTTTTAACGGATTATATGAAGAAAACATCTATAAATCCATGCATATAACAGTATTTTCAAATATCTCTGTTGTTTTTAATACTAAATAGACAAATACGTATCAAAAGAAAATCTTTCCTTTTAGTATATAAATTACTAGCTGCTGTAATTGAGCTTTATCAGTTAAAATCAGGTCAGGTATTCTACTGATCAACTCCTACATTATTTTATCACCTTTATCACATCAAAGCACAGCTTTCCTCTGTGTTGCTACTTACAGAACTAATTATTTTCAAAGGCACTTTTTAAAGTCTGAAATCAAATTAACCATCGCAAATTTCAGAATGTAATAATTCTACCTGCCACACTGTTTAATTAAACTTACAACTGATAAATCGCTAAGGGGTTGTGACAGCTTTCTGGTGATCCTTTTAAAATGCTATTAATTGCAAGTGGCTGTTTTCTAGTTCTTGAGTATATCGTCTTATTTCAAAATCTTACAAAACAAAGCTTTCTTACCTATTATAAAAAATACATTAATATGTCTCATTTTTTATTATAGTTTCAAAATACATTACTTTTGCATTAGCAGACACAGCTGACATCTGCACTTCCATTCCACAGTGATTAACAGCTACCTGGTTATTTTCACTTTAGACTCTCATTCAAAACAGGGACAATAAAGTACAAGTAGTGATTCAGAATGAATTGACTCATTTGTTCTGACACACTTTTCTAAGACTCAAATACAACTAGAGAAAGATTAAGTAAATTTTTAATTTACTATGTTAAAAACAATAGAAAAATATTGTTGTTTGGTCTAGTAATTAAAATATGCATTAAAAAATTATAAAATACAGATTGACTGAAATACATCAGTGATTACAAGAATACCAATTTAAATTGATATGCAATCTTTTACAAATATGGTATGTCATACCTAATTGCACTTTGACTAGAGTATTGAAAATTTATATTATTTTCTGTTATTATTAAAACATATCAACATTCTAATCTAATATAATTTTCCTGACCTGTAAACTAAATATTTATGAAGTCTAGAGCCAAGGAGAAATCAGTGATACCTCAGCCAAAAAGAATGATAAACTCACAAATGGAAAACAAAAACAAAAACAAAACAACAACCCAAACCAAACAAACCACAATATATTGAAAAGTTAATTTAATTCAAAATTAATTTTCAATAGAATTGTAATTCTGTTATTTTACTTTCACACACTTATACCTAAAATACCATTTTTTTATTATATGTGCTCCAAGAAGTCTCAGACTTCCTAATTTTAGGAACTCAATCTAGAGATCTATATTATAAGGCTCATTTAATTTTGTTTCCATCAGCTAAAATGGATATCAATCATCTTAAAAGTGTTATCTGAAATAAAATTTTAATTGATCAAACAATTAATTTATTTCTCCTACCTTAATTACATATTGAAGGTGTTTAAAATTATATGTTCTGAATAACTTGCTACGGAATTCATCTTTTCGTTAAGAACCAGTGCATAGTGCATTAGGTAATTTCCTTTTCTGCCGTATTATGCATGCAAAATTACCTGTACCTGCCTCTGCTCCACTTTACACACATAATATTGCCCATACACATTTTTATAAATCTCCAAAACTTTGACAAGCTTAGCATATTAACTTATCTAAATATTGTGACATTTTAATGAAATAGACAATTTTATAATAAGTTAGTGATGTAGGAGTGAATATTTTAACAGATTGAGCATTACAGTGCAGAATTTATGTATAATATTAAAAAATAATGTGCTGAATTATTTTAAAAGCCAAATGTAAACCAGTGAAAGCCACTTTGTGTAGCTGTTGTAGCTATTATCAATCTAAAGGTTGCATGATGTAAAACAAGTTACCAAAGATAACTTGATAAAATTAATTGTTAAACACATGTTAACATATTTTCAACCATGACAAGTAGCTCTTAAATGGAATTTTATAAAAGCTTCAGAATATTCATGTTTTAACCTTTTTACTTGGTAAACATGTATTTGCTTTAGAAGTAAAACATTGAATAGAAACACTTATGTAATAGACATCATTAGACTGTACTTCAACTTGTTATTTATAAGACTTTTCCAATCTATTTAAAACCAACAAAGAGAAAAAAAAGAAAATTCCACTGAGCTTTTTTATTACTGAGCTATTAGCTTATTTGTGACGGACTGATACCACCCAATTTCCTGTAACCTGCTACACTCTTAAATTTTTATGCACCTTCTTTTTCTTTGGTGTTGCAGCTCATACACAATCTGACCATGTTATCACAGTTTCAGGTGAACAGTGCTGGCTGTTGTTCTGATAACATATTGATTTAAAAATTTTGTTATTCACTTTTGGTTGCTTGGAGTCAAGCGATAACCCAGAATAATAGATCTAATTTCAATTATCAACCACCTTCTTCCCTCTGATCAGCTTTCTGAAACCAATTAACTGCTGTTAAAATGAAGCTATCCACCTCTGGCATCAGATCATTTTTATTATTATTATTTGTTTTATTCTGTGTTGCTACACCAGGGAACAGTCTGTTCCTAGATCCCAAAACCAGTACACTTTGCCCCAAACATTCACCTTTCTAAAGACTATCTAACACAACGCTGAAACACAGTACTATATATGTGTCTATGACACATGTTTATGATTATACAGAGCATTCTTACATCTGGTAGTGGAAGACAATAAAATGAAAATGTTTTAATTTATTGTATCCATTGTGCATATCGTGTAGTCTGTATATTATTTGGGCCTTCTTTGTTCTTTCAATCTCTTCAGTAAGAGTTTTGTGAATTCTCCACTTAACTACTGAGATGAGGGATCTTAAACTTACTTCCACCCAGCGAAGCACAAAATATCGTGCTTAACATTAACCCTGTGATTAGTTCAGTACATCTCAACACTCTGTTATTCAGAGATAATTCTGATCTTTTCTCCTTTACTACTTATAACCTCAGACTCTAACCATCCCTTCCAATGTGGCAGAACCACCACCACTTTTTTCTTTTTAAGAAAATATTATATTTTAGTACCAACAATAAAACTTGTTAGATTGAATAAGCTGTCTTGTGGGACAACTAGAAGGAGTTTAAAAATATAAACATGAATTCTGAATAGGAATTGCTTGAAGAGACTTAGAATAAAAATTCTAAAATGTCTTCTGCAACAAGAAGAAACAGACAGTAGGGAAACAGAGGAACTGTAATTGTAATGACGTTCTAATCCATAAAAATGTAATCTAACAATTGCTATTTGAAAATTGGATTAGAGTTAGAGATTATTAACTTTCCTTGATATAGAAAGTGTCCTTCAAATATATGTGAAATTGCAACTGGAAATTTGGGAATAAAGCATTCCATCTGCAGAGTCTTGAATGTGTTCATTTCTATGCACCAATAACTTCAGTGTATATGTACACACTCATGTATTTCCAAAAAAAAATCAATCAAAAATATAAAATGTCATGGATTTAACCTTATTTGCAAATGTTCTAAATTATAAATCCTTAGCTGACTGTGTAATCAGACATAACTCCTAGAATCATACATTTAGACAGATATTCCCTCAGGCCATTTCTATCTGCTTCTCACTAAATGTATAATAGCATTTGAACTTTCCACAGAAATGTCTAGTTTTGTTATTCAATGAATGGGAAAATCCTCACAAAGGCATTCTAAATTGTCCCCAGGAGGCCATCAGAAGTCCCTAGCACTTTCCTCTGCCTATGCAATCAATGCACGTATTTTGTAGCCACATGAACACCTACATTAGGTGACTAATCTAATAACCTAGATGTAAATTATACAGGGAAACTAAAGATTTTTTTATTTCAGTGTTCTGCACAAGAGGATATAAAAATGGTTAAAATTAGACAGGTCTTCACTCTAATCCCTTGATTAAAAGACACTCTAAAAAGAAGCATCTGAGTGATGTAACTTCTTTCCTGTATTTTTTGACACAAAATTTCTCCCAATATAAAAGTTATAAATATAACTTTTGTTGACAGGTTGAAAGCAGTTGGTGTCCAGAAGCAGTTTTATGTTTATTAGCACATGTCAGTGAATCATGAAACCACTCACCAGATTCTCCTGGAAAGCAAATGCATGCTCTTGTAACTGTTTCATGAAATCATCTAATCTGAAACTAACAGGGTGCCCAGAGGCAATTAAATGAATGAGAAATGAAAGTACACACCATCCCCTCAGAGATGCTTGTAATTTCACAGAATTGAGTTCTCATTTACATTGTTATTAAGTTGTTGGTTTACAGCATAAATGTGTATGAAACTTTACAAGGAATTTGTTCTCAGGACATTACACTCTAAATTAAATATAACCTGATTTGCCATGTTCTGCAGGTCAGACAAGATGCTCATACAAAGTTAAATTAATGAAGCTTCTAGCATCAAAAACTCCTTCCAATTAATACAATATTGATCATTTGTTAAGTGCGTAGGTTAACATGGATTAACAGTAGAGCCTTTTAAAAATCTGAATGTGAAGAGGTATAAAATGCATGGAAAGTATACAGAAGAGCAGTTCGACTGCCCTAAGGATTAAGTTTAGTGGTTTAGAGTTGTCTTCTGAATCAATTAAGACTTTTTTTTCAGATGCGTTATATTAGCTTTGTTTCCTTGTAATCTGGGCAGAAAAAAAAAAAAAAAATCAAAGTAAAATGTCTGTATCAGCTTTTGAAACCAATAGGGTAGTCATAAACATTTAATCATTTCTGATGCACAATTTTAAATATTCAAAGTCTCTTAGACACAGACAATCTACCCTTGTAATAAAACTGACAGTCTAACAAACTGTCAGACTAAGATACAGAAGAAAATAAGTAAATTCTGTATAAGAAGATGGGCTATTTATGTTTAGTCAACATCTATTCAGTGCTTTACATAGAAATAAATATGTAACTGCATGGAAAAAGGGAACTAATTAGAATAAAACTGGCTACAGATTCTTTTAAAAAACCCTCATAATCAAATTTTTGTGTGATACTACCTCAGAAACATAAATCTATTGAGTATATTTTAACCATACTGTGATTATACTGCTAATAATCGCAATTTCTCATGCTATATAATCATAGAACCATTTGGGTTGGAAAAGAACCTTAAGATCATTTAGTCCATCTGTAAAGCTAATACTGTCAAGTCCACCATTAATCCATGCCCCTACGCACCCCATTTACATATCTTTTAAAAAGCTCCATGGGGTAAGTGGTTTCAGTACTAGTATTGTATTACCAGTATCATTTATTTTTTATTTTTTTCTTTTAAAAGAAAACAACTGCAATTCCATTTTGTGAAGTGGTAGTGTTTCTATGTATCCTGTGTGTTTTGAGAACAGTTTAAGCTCTTGTGACTATTCAGATGGCTTTCAGATGAAATAAATTATGTCTAGGCAGCTACTTGGGTGTGATGTTTGGATTGCCATGTTTACATAGCTCAGAACTAGCCAGCTTCAGTTTTAGCTGCCAAAGAGTTTTTTCTAAATTTGGTCCAAGTTGTCTAGTTAGGAAAAAATGAAGGCCTTTCATTAAGTAGATGGAAATATTGTTTTTGTTGTTTTGTTTTTTAACTGGAACAATGGTACGGAGTTAAAATACTTTCACTTATACTCTTAAGATCATTCTGTACATGTCTCAGAAAAAAAAAATAATCTGAAATTCTCTGAAGAATTTCCCTAAATTAATTAGCAGGCACTAGATCAGACCATTGAACCTACAGTCAGAAGCTTTTGCTTTTTCTACCTTATTTAACTGAAAATCACATCGTTAATCCATTTGATGGTTGCTAAGACTTAGATTATCAACAATTCAGAAGAGAAAGGCCTAAGTTTGATGGGTAATCTAGACCACCATATTGGAAAATGCTGGTGTGTAATACGGTCTGATTTACTGTATTCGTATGCTGTATGATGGATACACGATGAGCCTAACACTATGTGTAAATTCAAGCTAAGAGATACAGGTCTACGAAATGCATAGAAATGTCTTAAGTAATGCAA
>VXBW01000733.1:3550-20877 GCA_013400375.1 Thinocorus orbignyianus | reverse complement strand
TCCCTTCCTCATCTCCTCTCTTCTACTTCCTTCTCTCTCTCTTTTTTTTTTCCTTTTCTCTGTTTGATACACTAATCCAGTCCTTACTTTCAGCCAGCACATCTCCTAATCTTCTCACTTTCCTATGACTTTCTTTGTTCCATTTCTATTTTTCAAGGAACATAGGTTTAAAGTGACATTGTCAATCAGCTGAGCATAATCCTCTGCTATTGTGAGCAACTACACCATAAATTCCCCCTTTTATGATTGAACCTGAGTTTACACATGACCAGTTTATATCCATTTATGACTATTAGTATTTAAAACTTTTGCTTTTATCTGAATATTTTCTACTTGTATTTAAAAGGAATAATTGTATATGCTATTAACTTCCATTTAGCTAAGCCAAAATCCCCACATACTTCCTTAGGGTTCATTGCCATGCCAGCTTTAATCAGTCTAATTTGAGATTACCTTTTCTGCCTGTCCCTCCATCCTCATTCATGTGTGCCATGAGTAGTAACTGGCTTTTATGCTGTCATATACTAAGCCAGTTTAGTGAGCTAATTCAAAAGCAAACTAAATATAGTAAATTTGTCCAGTTCTTGGGGACTTTTTCTATCTTTTGTGAAGTTTGTTTTCTTAGTTGTGGACTTTGAACGGTATTGTAATTTCATGCACACATATTTCTTTTAGAAAAGTACACCAGAGTGCCAGAAAGAATTGTCTCAAGGTGCGGATTATGGAATTTCCCATTTAGATCACATCATGCCTCTTAGAACCACACTTTCTGTATCTAGGAAGTTGTATTCCCAAATGATCTGGAGATTTTCAAGTAACTGATGTAAATTGTCCATGTATTGCATTGTTAGAATATTCTTCAAAATTACAACAGAAAATATATCTTTCAGGCAAAGAAATCACCTAGCACAGGTGACTGAGGAACCAGCAAGGGCAGGTGCTCTATTGCACCTTATTTTTATGAAGAAGAATTAGTCGGAGAAGTGAAGGTCAGGGGCAGCTTTGGCTGCAGTGACCACAACATAATAGAATTCAGGATCCTAAGAGGAGAAAATACGGCAAAAAGCAGTAACCCAACCCTGGATTTCAAGACAACAGATTTTGATCTTTCCAAGAACCTGCTAAAAAGGATCCCTTCGGAGATGGTCCTTGAGGTGAAGAGAAGTGCAGGAAATCTGGTTGATTTTCATGGATTACCTCCTTCAATCTCCAGAACAGTGCAGTTCCACATAGAGGAATTCAAGAAAATGTTATCAGAGGTCTGCATGAACAAACAGAGAGCTAACGCACCTGAAACATGATTAGCAAGGCAGAAGCCTCACCAGATCAGGCTCTGTCCCACGGTGTCTGGTGAGAAGAGTAGGGCATACACAGAGATGGTAGCCAGGTTCAGTCAAGAGTCTAGATCATCAGGCAAGTTTGTGGCAAGCAGGTAAACATAATCTCAAGTCAGAAAGTCAATTCAGAAGTAAGAGTCTAGTCTGGTGAAGGTAACCAGGGCCAGACACAGTCCAGAGATCACCAGACAGAGCCATAATGATGACAGAGGTTCAAGGTTTAGTTAGTTTGGTCCACGGCTCAGGATCTGAACCAACAAAGCCCACGATCAGACAAAGGCATGGTTTACTGCAGAGGAACACTTTTACAGTACATCTCAGCCAGAAATTTGGTACCTAGTGCTCAGCTTAAATGGAATTTTCAGGCCTATGGGCAGAAGGTGGACATGAAGGGTCCAGGTTAGATTGGTAAGGGGCATGAAAGCCTACTTATGACTTCAAGGCCATGAAAACATGAACTCATTAAGTTTAACAAGGAGAGATGTAAAATCCTCCACTTGAGGAGTAAAATGAGTAGAGGCTGGGGGATCATAGGTTGGAAAGTAGCTTGACAGAAAACGTTGTGCAGATCCTGGTAGACCACAAGTTGACGATGGACCACCAATGCACCCTTGCAGCAAAAAAGGCCAACAGCCTTCTGGGCTGCATAAGGGACAGCATCACCAACAGCTCAAGGGAGGTGCTATGCTCAGCACTGGTGAGACACATTTTGAATTCTGGGTCCAGTTCTAGGCCTGCAGTAAAAGAGATATGGACATATCAGAGTAAGTCCAAAGAAAGACTATGAAGATGATCAAGGGTTGGGAACACCTGAAATATATGGAGTGCCTGAGAGAGCTAGGACTGTTCAGCCAGGAGAAAAGGCGCAGAGGGGGATCTTATAAATGTGTTTATCTTCTCTATTCCTCCCAATGGGAGGAATAGAGAAAATAAACACAGATTCTTCGCAGTGGTATCCAGTGACAGGTTGCATTTGGTTTACATGGCAAGGTTTCGGTAGCAGAGGGCAGTGGGTGTAGAGGTGACTTCATCAGAAGTCACAGAATCTGCTTCCATTGCAGGCAGAACTGGTTTCCGATGGGTTTAAGATGAACTTGCCACTGGCCAAAACTAAGACAATCAGTGACACTGGTAGTGCCTCTTTGATAACATAATTAAGAAAGAGTAGAAAACTTGCACAGCAAGTGAGATATGAGAGTGAGAATATGTAAAAAAAAAAAAGTCCTGCAGACACCAAAATCAGTAAAGAAAGAGGGGGAGGAGGTTCTCCAGAGCAGATATTCCCCTGAAACCCATGGAGGACCACAGTGGAGCAGATATCCACAATGCAATCTATGGAGAACCCCATGCTGGAACAGGTAGATATGTTGTGAACGAAGCTGTAGTCCACGGAAAGCCCACACCAGAACAGGCTCCTAGCAGGAACTGTGAGTTGTGGAGAGCAGCCCATACTGGAACAGGTTTTCTGGCAGGACCTGTGGGAGACCCACACCAGAGCAGTCTGCTCCTGAAGGACTACACCCAACAGCAGGGACACATACTCAAGCAGTTCTTGAAGAACTGCAGCTCACAGGAACGACCTCCATTCCAGAAGTTCAGGAAGGACTGTCTCCCTTTCAAGAGACTCTATACTGGAGCAGGGGAAGAGTATGAGTAGGAAGGAACAGCAGAGACCATGTGTTATGAACTGACCTTAACCCCAATTCCCCATCCCCCAGTGCTGCTCATGGTGGAGGAGGTAGAAGAGCCAGGGATGAAATTGAGCCTGGGAAAAAGAAAGAGGCGGAGGGAAGATGTTTTTAGTTTGTTTCATTTCTCACCTTCCTACTGTTACAAGTAATTGGCAATAAATTAATTTCCTGATGTTGAGTCTGTTTTGTCAGTGTTGGTAATTAGTAAGTGATCTCTCTATCCTTATTTCAACCCTTTGAACGTATTTCCTCCTCCTGACCTGCTGATGGAGTGGGAGTCATAGAGCAGTTTGGTAGGCAGCCAGTGGCCAGCCAAGGGTGCACAGGACAAGAGTCAATGGACTTAAAATTTAACGTTAGTGTAAGAAAAATGTTTTTACTGTGAAGGTAGTCAAACAGTGGAGCAGATTTCCTAGGAGGGTTGCAAAGTCTCAATCCTTAGAAGTATTAAACACTCAAATTGATACTTTCCTGAGCAATCTACTGTAGGTGACCCTGCTACACAGACTAGATGATCTCAGGAGTTCCCTTCTGACCTCAGCTATCCTATGACTCCACAAAAACTTTTCAAGTTGAATATTTTTCTATTGCTGATTTTTACCTTCCTTTTTTGATATAGGTAAAAACAATACTTTCAGACACAGCAATATTTTTCCAGTGAGAAGTATATTCTTTTTCAAAATACCTTTGAACAGAAGAGTTTTCATGTTGATTCCCTAAATCAGAAGAAAATGGATGTTCTAGGGGAATTTTTTCATTTCTTCTATTAAAAAAGCTAAACAAATATTCTGATGGCAGTGTCTGTCATGTCAGAATCATAACCTATTAAGAAAAGAAGCAAACACATATTCAGGGTGGAAAAACCCAATTTTTCTTAAACCATACTTCTGCTAAGGTAGAAATGCATTTCTTCAGAGAAATCATATTTACATATTTCTTTACATAAACATACCTACTAACTGTAATTTTACTGTTATGTAAATTTTTCTGACATAAAATTATGAAAAATTCCTAAATGTATTAAAACACATGATCAGTAAAGGTTCAGTGTGACTATCCTCATGCCTAACAGTAAGCACGACTGAGCTAACATCTATATTCCCATATTTAGTGCTTTTAATGACTTAACAGAGAAGAGTATTTGAGATACAGCTTTTTGATCTGTGAAAATAAAAAAATTGCCTATTTTTCAGAAGTTAATTGTCATTTTTATGAACTCATTCTTTAGAGACTTTGAGAATCCAACAGCACTGATTAAGATTTTCGAATAAACATTGACATTTTCTGTGTATCTAAATCAACCTTAAAGTAAAGAGGATAATTCAGTCCCACCTGTGGAGTTATCTTTTTGTTCCAGAAATTCTGATTTTATTTATTAATTTATTATTCTAGACATTGCTTTTCTTCTTTTCTTATTGCTATAAAAGCAATAAAATCCTTTTCTGCACTCTTTGCTCAAACTCTTATTGCTAATATTTTAAATTGAAATTTAAATACTAAATTCAATTGCTGATTTTTGAATTTTTATGTGTGTACACATGTGTACTATTTCATGCAAGGATTACCAACAGTATTTTGGACCTATTTTATGTGTATAGCTTATACTATGGGAAGCGCACTAACAAAGTTTCCTTACACACAGTAGCTAGCCTTTAAATTTATTTCATGGCCATAAGAATGCTGTTACATATTTTACAACAGACAACTGAGAAAGTGACAGTTGATCCAGAAAAATGTTCAAGTAACACAGTAACTGATAAGTACTAAGTACCTTATTTGAATATTTCAGCATGTCTTTAAATAATAATTGGCACATAAGGCTTACTTAACTGTAGATTATGCTATGTATGATTTGCTATTTATGAGTTGCTTAATTTAGCTAAGCAACTACCTCTCATAAATTGTAACAATATGTCATGATTTGGGCTGGGTTGGTCAATTACATGATGACAGATACTCTCCCACACCCCTTGTTCTAAAGAGAGGAAGAAGAGAGACAAAGATTTATGAGTTTAGAGAAAACTAAACTAATGAAATATTAATTATAAAATAAAGTAATGAAAAAGATACGTCACTGGCAGGCACTGGGAAAGTTGCAGACTGGTTTCAGTGATGAATGGGAACTGGATTCTGCAACACCGATCAGGATTAAAGGCAAACAAACCCACAGTCTCTTCCTCAGGTATCAGTCATCAAATAAAGAGCATCACTGAAGAAAAGCACCTAAAAAAAACCACTAAAGAGGCACCAACCTGACACCTTTGATCCCTCAGCTTTTATATTGAGCATGGCAGATGAGATGACATACCCCATTGGTCAGTTTAGGTCACCTGACCTGTTTGCTCCTCCCCACAGTATAAACAACCAAGTCAGCTGACCCTGGTTGCCCTAGCAACAAGAAAACGTAATTGCCTCTCTCACTGAACAGAATGTTGACTTTGCTCTACCCCAAACCAGGACACAACGTGTTTCAGAGGTAGGAAAAAAAGTTGTTTAGGCAAAATACTTTTTATATATGTTACGTAATGGTTTAATTTGGATTTCATTCAGTGGTTCTCCTGTTTGTAGCTCCTAAACAACTTCTCCATCATAGGGTCGTTCTCTTTATAAGAGTTCTAGTGCATATTTACAAATACAATGTTATTAAAGAGAAGTGGATAGCTGTTATTTCCTGTTACGCTTGGTAAAATTAAATAATATAGATTGAATGAGCATCCAGAAGTCTTGGATTTGTGTCTATGTCTTTTAAAAAAGTTAATGAAAATCTGTGTTCTATTTGTTTTGTCAGTTTTCCCATCTACAGCTTGGTTGGTTCAATTTGTCTATAGCAATGTCTGGATTTCTTTCCTGGGTGTTAAACTACATGATGATTAGGGATCAGGGCTATTTTCCAGTGATTCAGATGTTTATCTGTGAAACAGAATTTATACTGTGAGCTCTTGCTCTTTCTGATGAACTTATTTAGATAAAACAGTCTTTAAGTGAGTAGGCAATTGACTATTTTGTGTTTATACACTATCCAGCAGAACGGAGACTTAATTGAGGTCTTGCTCATCCCAAGTATCTCAAAGCAAACTTGCCTGTCAGTGCAGTGAAATTAAGCCTATAAACATATATATTAACCTTTAGCATCTGCATCTCCATTTCACAGGATGGTGTCTTGTAAAGAAGCTAAGTTAGCACCCCAAATAGCTTTCTGCAAGGAAAAATCCCCACCTTCCAAATGATTCACTTGAAAGACCTCTACGAAAGGGCAGTATGAATGACTGTACCAGGTTTGGTTCCACTGTAGTCCTTCAAAATTATCCCAGGGAACTTTGCTCAAGTACTTCTCAAGTACTCCCAGATACCATCATCATATGCCCCAATACATTCAGTGCACAAAATTTTTTTCCATACACATGTAGTAAAGTTTTTTATGTGAAAACATGATAATGGGATGATGATATGATGCAGCACAATCATTGTATTTCATAACTTTGAGATAAAAGAAATGCACACAAAAATGCCTGAGGCCAAAAACCTGTCATGTGTAGTCCAGGAAAGAACCAGAATTAGGTGTTACAGAGGGTGTATGTGGCCTGTCTGCTAAAAGAGAAACAATCTTTAGTGGCATGGAAACCAGCTACTGCCTAGTTTTGCCTAGAGGTAAAGGATCAGTCTGTGTATTAGTAGATGTTTATCCCATACTACTGTAAATGGCCTGCTTCCAGTCATGAAACAAATGTTTGCCAGCTAGACATATCCACAGATGTATATGTATAACCATATCCATGCACTATCAAATTTCTCATATAGTTAAGATAGATTCTAAAGAGCACCAGACAAAAAGTTGTGTAAACCAAACTTCTTTCATCCAGGTAAAAAACCTGAATAATTATATCCACACATCATTGTAACATCATGACAGAAATGGGTAACAGGAGAAGGAGGACACAAGTAGAAGATTTTGACAAAAAGCAAAAAGAAAAATCAGGTGTTTGAGAACTATGCACAGCAGGAATCATAGTTATCACTATCAGGAAATAATATGTTCAACTCAGCAGATTTGAAGATGTCTATAGACTAAATAATAAACATCTGTATCTAAGAGATGCACTGAAGGCAGAGATCAGATAAGAAACTAAGCCATTCTGTGAGATATTTATTCATGTAATATCTATGTATTCCTGAACACAAACAGACAGTGAATCCAGTATAAAGAATAGACCTAGGGAATTCAAACACAACAGGAGGCTCAAATTTGAAAGACTGAATTGAAGCAACAAGAGGTAATAGGTATACCTGATAAGCACAGCAGAAAATATTACCAAACAATGAATCTTAATTAAAGCTTATAAAAATTGTAATAAGGTATCTTAAAACAGATGTTCAGAAAACCTATCGAGAGTTAAAAAGGGGAAAAAAATAACAACAACAGCATCTGAAAGACAAATGTAAATGGTAAAGTATAAAAATCCTTCCGTTAGGAAAAGGAAAAGATGATAGCATACTTTGAGTGGTTTACACAGGAATTGCTAGTATAAACTGTATCTCCTAGAATATCAGCTTAAAAGAAAACTTTTTCACAAATAAGAATTAAAAAAACACTGTAAATTTTTCATAACTATTTAAGTAAGAGTAACTACTTTAAAAAGGAATCTTTAAAGATTATTTTCCTAATTTCAAAATACTTTTTCAACTATTATAAGTGCTTATAATCTTTCATTAAAACAATCAAAATAAATTGACACAAATTCACACAGGTAACAACAACTCTCTAGAATATTACAATTCACATTTACATATCTAAATATCTATATCTAGATGAAAAAAAAAAAAGCCTTCTCTGTCATGTCTATGATTGTGTTATGAGTACATTTGGTGATACGTTCCCAAAAATACAAGTACAAAAAAGGATAAAAAGCATGAAATAGCAATAAAAAATGTACTTGGAATACAGTTTGTAACTTCTATTCTTCCATAGAATTCAACACATGCTCCATAACATGAAAGCTGATAAAAATTATCATCTGGTTTCTATACCAGTAGAAATTGTATATTAGAGCATATGGGAGTTTTCATAAATCTTGAACTGCTTTTTAGGAAGTATCTACTTAGATATGGTACACTATTCTAATTTTAATTTAGTTACTATCAGCTTAGTGATGGATGTATCATTAAAATGGGGGAAGGGCGTTTATCAATAAAAACTAGCGCTCTTTTAACCCCTGGAAAGTATTTACGTTGTTATTTTCCCATTCTATTGGCAGAGGTTTTGGCAAGGTTTTGGTTGCAGGGGTGCTACAAAGGTGGCTTCTGTGAGAAGATGTCAGAAGCTTCTCAATCATCCAATAGAGCCAGTTTTATCTTGTTCCAAGACAGACCTGTCACTGGCCAAGGCTGAGCCAATCAGTGATGGTGGTAGCGCCTCTGTGATAACATGTTTAGGAAGGGGAAAAAAGATTCTGCAGAACAGTAACTAGGAGAGAGGAGTGTGAATACATGAAAGAAACAATCCTGCAGACACCAAGGTAAGTGAAGAATGAAGAGGAAGATGTACTGTAGATGCTAGAGCAGAGATTCTCCTGCAGCCTGTGGTGAAGATCATTGTAAGGCCTGCTGTGCCCCTGCAGAACATGGAGGTCCACGGTGAAGGAGATATCCACCTGCAGCATGTGGAGGACCCTACTCCATAATGGGTAGATGTGCCCACAGAAAGCTGTGATACAATGGGAAGCCTGCACAGGAACAGGCTCCTGACAAGTCCAGTGGCCCCATGGAGAGGATCCCCCACTGGATCAGGTTTTCCTGACAAGACTTGTGATCCTGTGGGGGACCCGTGCTTGAGGAATCCATTTCTGAAGGAGTGCACCCCTGGAAAGGATCTATGCTGGAGTCATGCTGCAGCTGGTGGGGAGGACCCATATTGGAGAAATTAGTGGAGGACTGTCTCCCATAGGTGGGACCCATGCTGGAGAAGGGAAAGAGATTGAGGAGAAAGGAGCAGCAGAGACAACATGTGATGAACTGACTGCTGCCCTCATTCCCAGTGCACTTGTGCCACTTGAGGGGATCAGGTAGATAAACTGGGAATGCAGCTGAGCCTGGGAAGAAGAGAGAGGTAGAAGGAAGGTGTTTTAAGATTTGGTTTTATTTCTTATTATCCTACTCTGCTTTTTTGATTGGCAATAAATTAAATTGATTTCCCTAAGCTGAATCTGTTTTGCCCATGAGGTAATTGCTGAGTGATTTCCCTGTCCTTATCTCAACTCGCAAACCTTTCATCATATTTTTTCTCTCCTGTCCAGTTGAGGAAGGGAAGTGATAGAATGCATTGGCAGGCACCTGGCATCTAGCCAAGGTCAACCCCTGACACTCATCATCATGGCAAAACTGAGAAAATACATGATGAATTGTAAGGTCAATAAATTAATAAGTAGAAATGTTTAGATTCAAATTGTATTCACATTAAAAGTCCTTAAAATTCTGAGAATCCCCTGAATAATTATTTCTTAGTGATGTTTTGGCTCTTCTGATTTCCTGTACTACTATCCCAAGACAGGATAATAGGAGCAGTTGAATAAGGAGTAGATGTTTTCACTGTGACTCTAGAGTACAAAATATCTACATGACACTTATCCTTCTCTCTCTCCCTCAGACTTTTTTACCCTCTTTCTCCTTGTATGTGTGTATTAGTAATCATCAAATAAGTCTGCTATCCTGTAAATAATCAGCTGATGAAGGAAAGGTTTGCTTCATGATTTTCAGGCACTTTAAAGTTCTAGTAATGCCTTGAAATATGGGAAGCTAGAATTCAGCTTTCAAATGAGTGCCCACCATGCATGGGTTACGCTGATCGCTAGCTAGACTCTTGAAAGCAAAGAAAGGTAGCACTATTAGGTTATACTACTCAGATGTGAGGTAATTGTTTCATTCAAAAAATACGAAAGGCAGCCCCTGGAAAACAGAGCATAGCCCATGTGTTTAGGATACCGTAGTAAGTGGACAATATCAGGACATCTCTGGAAGGATCTCGTGACGAGTTTCAGTACTAAACAAGACTTCCATGGTGATAGGATGCATAGGGGTGCTTGAAATTTAAGGGTTTTTAGCAGATAAATCTCAATGTCTGCCTAAAATAATTTAGGCATAAAGACTTTAGATGTGATTAAAAAAGCACAGAAATGAGACACATTTACGTCTTAGTGAGTTTTCAAAACACTGTGGAATATAGTGAGAGAATCTGAAGAAAAGTCATTAACAAAATGCGGTCTGACTTGAAAGCTAAACAAAAAGGAAAAGGAAAAATAATCACTAAGACATTGCTTACAGTTCTTGCTATTTGCTGTGTCTTGAGAGAACTGAATGAACATAAAACTTTTTAGTAATGAATGATTTTGTTATATCATCATTTGGAAAAAAAAAGAAGAGGAGATTTGAAATACACAACACACTTTTATAAGCTCCAAATACAGCCAGTCTTTTTTCAAACAATGAAATAACTACCAGGAAACTATTACTTTCTTTGCTTCATTACGGCAGTATACATAGCATAAAACAAACAAAAATAAGCACTTTAAGAGTAATGATCTTGTTTATAATTCCAGAAAAGCCCCAATTCAATCCTACAAGGTTTACAATATTGCTTTCATTTGCATCAAATGTAATGACACTTTTGGGACAATAATGTTTTTTGGGATGAACTTCACCTCAACTGATATAAAGATTTCCATTCATGCATGGTCTTGTACTATGAGTTGTGATTTTTCACTTGCCTTGGTCATCATAAAATATATTTCAGATAGAATTGAACATAGTATTTTTATCTTTTTATTTGCTAGTAACAAGTACAATGGAATTCAACAATAAAGAATATCTTCCTGAAAATTATGTCAGCTACTATCTACTGGAATTTTTTAGTAAACTAAAAATTATTACTAAAAAAAAAAAAATCATGATGGTCTTAAGGACTTAGCAATTACTCTCCATCTCCCGGTTCTTCCAGACCAATAAATTTGGGGGGTTTTTTTAGAGCATCTGACTAGTGATCAGTTGTTTACTATAAAAGTCTAAAGCTCAAGAAACAAAGCCAGACTTCTATTACTGATACCAATCAAGTTACAAAAAGGATCGAATATTTAGACATTTTTGGAAGGTGGGGGTGGTTTAAAAAAAAGAAGTTGGGGTTTTTTTGTCTGTTTGTTTTTTGTGTTTTTTTTTTTTTGTTGTTGTTGTTGTTGTTTTTTTAATCCTTATGTTCATAAAGTAAAGTACTAGAGAGCTGGTAACATAATTTTTTCGGAGATGTGGGAGTAGGTGGTCTTCTATGCTTGGCAATTTTTTTTAAAAAGCTGCGTAAAAAAGAGATCATCTCCTGAAAGAGCTGTATTTAAAAGTCTTGACTTGGAAATCAAAGTAGAGAATACAGCTGAGAGGTTATAGCATATTTTCTTTCTACTATTTTTGTAAAGGGATAGGAGGAAATTGTTACTGCTCATATGGTCTACATATTCTTGATTCAAACCATATGATGCCCTTTTGCTTCCACTTATATTAGTCAAGGACTTTTTTCAGCTTCCCATAGAAGCTGAAAGGAAGCAACGACAGGACAAGCTGTCCAAAGGAATATTCCAGACTATACGCATTATGCTCAGTATGTAGATGGAGGGTGGCTAAGGGGTAGGGATCTGTGATCACTGCTCAGGATGGGCTTGGCAACCAGTCACTGAGTGGTGAGAGCAACTTGTGTTGCATTTTTTTTTTTTATTATATTGCTTTACCATTATTATTATTTTTTTTTTATTTTACTTTTCCATTACTGTTCCATTAAACTGTCTTTATCTCAACCCACAAGCTGGGGTTTTTTTCCCTTTCCCCTCCTTTTCTTTTTCCCCTCTTCTCCATATAATTCTGGGGAGAGAGGGGGAAAAGTGAGTGAACAGCTGCATGGTCCTAGTTGACAACTGTGGTGAAACCCCAACAGGGTGTTACATTTCAATGGTAATATAAATATAAATTTCATAATAACAGTTTCAAAGCAAATCTCAGAATAGAAAGGTAAGGAACCCGTGTGTGTGAGTCTGAAAGATATTTTGTATAAACTAAAGGAACAGACAGGGAAAAAGTTTGAGAGAGAACACAGCATAATAAATCTTGGTCCATAAATAGAAGGCTGTTGGACCAATAGAAATGGTCCTTAATCACTAACAACTTTCAGAGATTTTTTGTAAGTGATGTTTATAACTTTACATGGAAGTTCTTTAATTGTCTGTTATTAACAGAACCAGTTCTACACAACCCAGATAACCTGGGGTTATCTCAGTAAAAATCAAGGAACTGCAATCCACACCACTGAAAGAATGGGAGTTTTGCTCCAAGAAACACATGAAAGAATATTAAGTGATATCATGCTTGTAGAGTTAGAGAAGGTCAATAACACAGGAAGTTTAGAAACTGATATAATACTTGATTTACAATTTTGGAAGATAAAGGAGTATAAGGGAGATGTTGACTTTTCAACCTCACCATAGCAAGTGCCAGAACGGTGATGAGGACATAGATTACCTAATTTACAGCATTCTGCTTTAGCCATTAAGCTGTTTAACAGCATTATTTCAACTAATGGAAAACCATTAACTTTTTGGAGTGTCATTTAACATTAGAAGAGCTAATAGCTACAGAACAACGGAGTTTCTACAGCGTATTTTTTATGGCTCTTATTTAATTAGGGATATGTCCTCATATAAACTCATAAAACCTTTGTCTCTCCTGCTTTAAGTTCCTTAGGTCATAGACTCTTAAAGTGCTAATAAATCTCTTCTAGTTGACATCCACCTCCTTACTTTTCAAGTGAAATTTTCCTCCCAAGATATTATATTGCCTTTTTTTGTTTCTGCATTAGGGGGCATCTTGTTACTTTACACATTATCATTGCAAATACATGGACCTTCATGGTGCTAAAATTTATAGGGTTACCAATGTTCAAATATACAACAGTACAAATGCATTTTAAGTAAACATCTGAATGTCAGAATGTAGGCTAATATAAATAATAATAATTTTTAAAAATAGCACAGTACTCTTTAAATGAAATTACTGTACATCTTTTCACTTTCAATAATTAAACATTTTAAGTACTACTTTAGGCATGACTGAGGAAGGTTTTGTTTCTTTATCCATTCCCAGAACAGATATCACTTGGAAGAATCAGCTAACTAATAGCATATCTGAACTGGGGCATAATTCAAACTTGTAGTTACAGTTTTCCCAAGGAAAAATTTCATATCTCTACCTCAGTTGATCTAATTTATTCCAAGAGTCATTCCAAGAAACATCATTATAATATTAAGGTGGAACAGAATTAAAAGAGGCATTTTAGGAAAACTAGAGAAGCATTTAAGAATAGATGCTTTCAGTAGATATTCTAAATAAATATACATATGTTTAGTACATAATCAAGGTTTTAAAAGATCAGTTGTACAGATACATGCAAAAAAAGTAGGGTACTAGAGAATAGCTTATCCCTAGAGCTTAGCCCTTTAACTGAAGTAACTTTCAGATTATCATCAAATATGTCAGTTTTATGCTATTCAAGTGTTAACAGGGGAAATGATGCATAGAATTGCTTTCCTTGTGAGAAAATCCTATGAGAGATCAGAGGAACAGAATATGGTAAACTTTGTAGGGATGGGATCTACATGGCATGCTGCATGCTTATTGGAAGTCTGTTTGATGCCACATGACTTATGTTTCCGAGCATCTAAAGGAAAGTGGTATTATCCATACCATTCCCTCTTCCTTAGCAGTGTTAGCATCTGAAATGCTCACTTCAAGTTGTTGAGTTTATTTTGTAGTCAGTGTGGGGGAAAAATAATTCCAAACAACAAACAGGCATTCTGAGCACAAGTCATCTCATTCTAAAGTTAACATTTAAAAAAGAATAACACTCTGGATTTATCTTACACTTTTAATTTTTAATAAAACTTTTTTTTTTTTTTTTATAATGAATTCAGCTCTGGAATGTGAGGTCTGTCCCATTCCATCCGATAAGAAAAAATACCCCTGCATTAACCCCATAAAATTGGTGAGATTGTGAAATATGAAGTAAATAAACCATTTTAATAATTTGATCAGATGAGTAGGGATAAAAGAATCTTTCCTTTTTGTCTCTTAAACATAAAAGATAACTGTTGGTAACTCATAAAAGGAGATGCTAAGAGGCCAGTGGACAGGCTGAGGTAGGTTGTGAGGCAACATATGAGCAAAATCAATTAATCCAAAAAACTGAGAGTATTGCTTTATACTTTTTTTTTTCTACTTCCCCTGTGATTGTAGGAGCAGCTCTGAACTTTCTCCTAATCCTTTAAGACTTCAGGTTGTATATTTTGAAGAACATCTATGCTTATATTTGAACTGGAAGTATGAGATAGCCTGAAAAATTGTGGCAAGCATTATGGGAGGAATATAGAATCATAGAATGGTTAGAGTTGGAAGGGACCTTAAAGATCATCAAATTCCAAGCCCCCTGCCATGGGCAGGGACACCTCTCCCTAGAGCAGGTTGCTCAAAGCCCCATCCAGCATGGCCTTGAACACTTCCAGGGATGGGGCATCAACAACTTCTCTGGGCAACCTGTTCCAGTGTCTCACCACCCTCACAGGAAAGAACTTCTTCCTGATATCTAATGTAAATCTCCCCTCTTCCAATTTAAAACCACTACCCCTTGTCCTGTACTATACACTATACTATACACTACACTTCCGNCCCAGGTGCAGGACCTTACACTTAACTTGGTTGAACTTCATGCAATTTGAACTAACCACACTCTCAAGCCTGTCCAGGTCCCTCTGGATGGCATCCCTTCCCTCCAACTTGTCAACCACTCCTCCGAGCTTGGTGTCATTGGCAAACTTATGAGAGTGCATTCCATCACACTGTCCATGTCTCCAACACAGACGTTTAATAGTACTTGTCCCAGTACTGACCCTTGAGGGCCACCACTGCCACTTGGACATTGAGCCATTGACTACAATCCTTTGAGTGTGGCCATCCAGCCAGTTCTTTATCCACTGTGTGGTCACTTTAGTTGATACCAGACACGGATGGATTTAAGTACATTATCAATAGATGGAAGATGTATTATTATTTTAACCTCCCAGTAGTTTACTTGTCCTATTGCAGTTGAAGGTTTTATATTGTGAGGTTTGTTTAGAGTGTCAGACAGTCTTAACAAAAACAGCTCAATTTTACCAAATCTGGCAAGATACTAAATAACTACATTGACGTCTGATGTAAGAAGAATATCTGAGTGCTGTATGAGGAAGATTCAGCCTCTAAGTAGGGTAAAACATTAGGTACCTAAACAAATCATGTTCCACTTACTATAGTTCTGTCTCCTTCACAATGTATCTTTACTACAAACAGTTAGTGTCAATAAAGCTGGTTCTGTTTGCTGAGGTGGCATACAATTCTCACTAAGATTTAGTCGTTTCTACACTTGGAATATTCTGAAACAAGGACCGTGTTCCTCTCATGGCAAATTAGGTCAACATGGCAAAACACAGAGTCATGGGATGATGAAACATTAAAGAGTACATTATTAACTGATGTCTTTTTCATTTTATTTTTCTTCAGTGGCATTTAACAAATCAAATGTTAAATGCAGAGAGACACAAAAATGCTTTGTTAGATTACTAAAAAACAGGAAGAAAGAGCTCCCTCAGCTGGTGTGTGATGTAGTAATGTAAAGCTGAGCTGAGTGGTAGATCTGGAGGTGCTGTTTGAGGTCCCACATCCCTCAGAGATGTTAGAGATTGTTGCTCCAAAGTAAAATCTACATGATTTATGTATATACGTTTCTTGTATACTGTTACAGAGTTACTTCAGAAATCTTTACTTTTTCCTTTGCTGTGTCCCATGAGGACTTTTGAGAATCTCAAGACTCTGCAAAAACAAATGCAGCCATTCTGAAATCCACATAACTCAGAAGGTCTCTCTCTGTTGTCAGCACATAGCAACATCTTGAGTGAACAACAGGAAGGGCTTTTCCATGTTAAGCGTGGTAAGAGAATTGGTAATGTTACCTAGAGCTAAATATTAACCAAATTCCCTCACCTGCTTGCAAGGGTGAATGTCTGAGAGCAAGAAAAGTTAACATATTTCAACCTTTCTTCTTAGGTGCAAAACAGAAAGGACAAGATAAGTTTCTACATAGAACAACAAAGATCCATAAGGTGACAATGAAATTTGTGTACAAACTTCTAGGACTCCAGTCAGGGGTCTAACAAAGTCTTGCAAAGTCATGTTTGAGGAGCACGTCTGTGATATTTTAGATCAGCTTTGTGTAAGATATATATTATTTAGTTCATGCCAGCAGGTTGTCAACCATAGCCATGTATATTGTAGTGCACTGTGAACATTTCTTTCTTAAACACCTAGTACAATTAAGTAATTCAAAGGATTATCACAAAATGTAAATCATGCAATTAAGTTATGTCTTGCTTTCCTGCTAATACCAACAATATTTATAACTTGTAAATCATTAACCATGTAAAGTCTCTTTAATTAATAAAAATAGTTATATGTAATTCTAATTCTGAGACAAACTTGTTTTTTGGGATTTGCTCATTTGGAAAGAAATGATGGCATTTAGAATAGTACATACGTCTCCCAACTTTTGCTCTGGCTCCTCCCAACTAGATCACACTTTCACTGTGTCTGCAGTGCTAACTATGACACCAGGGGCATGGGACAAGGGACTTGAAAATCTGTCTCTGTCTCAGGACTGTAATCGTTTACCTCTGTGTGATTGAGATCTTGAAATATCCTGTTACACTGCTGTGTTTATACTATACATTTGGGTATAGATCACTGGCTTTCCTTGAAGTGGTTGTTTGGCCCCACACAGATGGCCAGGTTGCAGGCTGTCGTCTTGCTGGTCGCCGCATTGCTGCTGATGTTGTGTAGCAGTGACAGCAGGTGCTTGAGGAGGAGGATGTTGGCCTTTGGCAACTTGCTGGCCACCCTGAGGGAAGAGGAAAACAACGTTAATCACATAGATGCTGTCAACACAGGTCACCCAGGCTAATCTCACTCAAGCCCACCCGAGGGAAGGCTCCCAGGCCATACCTGGTCTACAACAGAGGGACTGCCTTCCCTGATGTACGACTGCCTCCCTCCCTCCCTGCCCTTCTGGAGAGGGTCCCTTCATGAAGGAATGCCCAATGCCTGTGGGAAGCACTCCAGGAGAGAAATGCGCTTCTGTGCCACTTTTCCCCAAACTCCAACCCCACAGCAGCCAGAGGTGGCTGGCAGAGAA